>VXAL01019244.1:224938-276522 GCA_013399475.1 Chauna torquata
GCCACCCGTGGGGGACCCGTGCTGGAGCAGTTTACACCTGAAGGATGGACCCCGTGGTGCGGACCCACAGTGGAGCAGCTCCTGAAGAGAAGCTTTTCCCATTCCCCTGCACCGCTCGGGGGGAGGAGGTAGGAGAGGGTGGATGGGGGGAAGGAGTTTTTAGTTTGCTTTTAGTTTCTCACTGCTCTAGTTCACTAGTGATAGCAATAAATTATATTAATCTCCCTATGCTGAATATGTTTTACCCGTGACAGTAATTGGTGAGCAACCTTCTTGTCCTTGTCTCAACCCTTGAGCCCTTGTCCATCATATTTTCTCCCCCTGTTCTTTTGAGGAGGGGGAGTGAGAGAGCGGTTGTGGTGGAGTTCTGCTGCTCAGCTGGGAAAAACCACCACACATCCAGAAAATGGCCTTGAGTACGCCAAAAAGTTGCCTTGAATCCAGAGCACCTCGGTGGCAGCAACAAAACAGGGTCTGGGCATGCCTTTGGCATCCTTCTGTGTTCACATGTTGTTTAACTGTCAGGTAGCTCCCAACCATCTCAGAAACCCCTCTGCAAGGTTCAAGCCATCCCTTCTGGGGAGAGAAGAAGAGGTGTGGAAGGAGAGCAGAGCTGTATAAATGTGAGTTGTGCCATGCCAGTTGGCCTGTAGGTTCAAAAAGAAATCTTGACCAATTTAATTTGCAGGAACAGATGTGGCATGTAGAGCAAACCCACCTGTGGGCCTTAACCGAACCACTGTAAGAACTGCACTGCCCTATGGATAAAAATGATATTTTTTAAGGGGCACCAAGACAGTGCCTGACTGATGTATTGACCAGAGGAGTAAGAAGTAGCAGTGAGCTGAAGGAGTAAATTTTGGAGGGGGAAATTAATGGCCATTTCTTTTTGGAATGAAAGGTCAAGGGCCCTTTCATAGGTCTTAACTCTCTTCAAATTTTCTTTACTCCATTTTGATTTTTTTTTTTTTTTTACTGGCCTGGATGGATTAAAAGCTCTGTTAAGTATGAGAAACTTGCTACTTGAAGCAGACAAATGCTGGAATTCAGGGTAATACTTGCAAAATACTCTAGCCCAAGGTTGACTCCCAAAGGAACCATCCTCATTTCAGCATAGTTGCACTGGGCATCATCTTTTCCCTGTAAAAAGTAAAAGAATCACCAATACCCAAACCCAATCTTCTATTTATTTTTTTAGGGTCCAGTTCTGCTTTATTTGTACAACTGAGTCCCCTACTGGCTTCCCTTAAAAGGCAGGATCAAATCCACAGTAGCTTCCACAAATTCCAGAAGAATAACCCCTTTCAGCTGAAAAAAAAAATTAAAAAATAAATAAAGGCGACATTTATCACCGATGACTGTAAATATGCTGTTCACAGTCTAAGCTCATTGGGGCTCGGCGTGCATAAGCACACGCTTAACTTTCAGCATGCACTTAAGTCTCATTAGAGTGCTTAAAGGCTTTCCTGACCACGGACGCTTTCCTGAGCTGGGGTGTGGGGCAGGGACGCCTGTCTCATACACACACGGACAACGGGGCCGTTATCTTGGTTGGAACCTTTAAATGCCACGGTAATATAAGAAAGCATAAATAATTAAACACAGAGCCTCACTCAGGACCAGTGCAGCAGCACAGCCTACAAAGATACATTTATAAGCAATGCACCCTGCTTTACAATCCCCTGCAATGGCTGGCACTGGAGAGAAAATACTTAACCTATTGCACCAGGAACCCGTGAGCGTGCTGAAGCTGAGGGCTTGGGGAAGGTGATGATTTATTGTAACAAGCACCAGCTATATCCTCCTCACTGTTAATCACCCATCTATGAAAAATACGTGCATGCCCCAAACTGCTGGCTGAGCTACCAAAAGCTTAGATGCTGTAGCTCTGCTGATAGCAGTGGCGATATTCCCGTCTACACCAACTGTCTGTGTTCAGAGACTCGGATGCCTGCTGCCTGCCTGTAAGATGGTGGAGATTCGCCTGATATGCTGAAGCCCTAATTTTGAAAGACGGATTGTTTCAGAGATTTGGATGCATTTGACACATACTTGTTCCTCCCTAGCCAGTCCTATATTTCAGAAAGGACACTGTTCCCATTCCTACTAATCCTGTGTTGTGCTCAAGGTCACTAGTAACAATAAAACATACAGAAGAAAATAATTATATCTAAAAATCCCTATACATGCATTTATTCTACCACAGCCTCCTCACTCTTTTCAGGCAAGCTTAGGAAAAGGATCCTTGACATTTTCTGCAAAACACACAAAATGAATTCATGGCACAGGTTTTATTGCTACTTTTGTCTCCCCGCATCTCTAATGTGCTTCTTTTTTTCAGTGTGAACAATCATAAATATTCTCAAATTTATGGAAAGTGGAATGAATCCTCCCGTTCCCTTTCCTCTGCCCTGTTTTTAGATTCTCTCTCCATCAATGCAAGATGCAGAGTTTGGACTGCCAGGTGATTTCTAGAGTCCAGCTTTTTCCTCCTGTCCTGGTGAGCTGGTCTGTCAACTTGTAGAGTCAGAAGGCTTAGCTTTCCCTCCAGCATCTCTTTCACTTGCGGAGGGTGATGGCTGACTTTTCGGTGTCTCCATGTGAAAGTGATGCCCCGACACCGACAACCCCTACTGCTGAGCACTCACAGTGCCCATCGATAGGAGAGCCATTAACCAGAAAACCAGGGCTGAGCTCCTCAAAGTTAGGCAAGCAAAGATACACACAAGCAGGCAGATGCCCAAGAGGATGCAGCTCCACAAAGAATAAAGCCACTCGTGATTATATGCACCTGGCCAACCCACCAGGGAAAGGAAAGCAACTGTCTAAAAAGCCTGGGACGTCCTTGGTGGCCACGTGTGCAGACAGATGCAGGCACAGATGGGTGCATTCATGTCCTCCCCCAGAGCTTACAAACACTGCGTGCACGACCGGCGTGACGCAGGACGAACCCCGCCAGGCGGCGATGCTGTGAGTGACTTCTACAGAATCCACATTGTATGCGCTGTGCATTTCCAGTCATTACACACAGTGTGTACAATGCAGGTGCTATAAAGTCAGGTATGGAACAGGCTGCCCAGGGAAGTGGTGGAGTTGCCATCCCTGGAGGTATGTAAGAGATGTGTGGACATGGCGTTTAGGGACACGGTTTAATGGTGGACTTGGTCGTGTTAGGTTGGACTTGATCTTAAGGGTCTTTTCCAATCTAAATGATTCTATGATTCTATGATCTCCCCATCAGCTGGAAAAAGTGCAAAATGCAAGCTAGAGAAATCTGGTGGCCATCCCAGCCCCCTGCTCTGCTCTGCCGCTTTTCTTGCACGCGCACTGTGCACGTGTCTCCTGGCACATGGAAAAGTGGCTTTCATGCATGTGTCAAAGCTGTGAGTGACAGAGGTGGTTGCAAAGTGCCTGCTAGGAGAAGAAAGTTCATGAATAAAGAGCTTATGTAGGTCTGGAGAAATCTGGTCTCCGTTCCCTGCTATTTGAAAACCTCCCTGAGTTACAGTGAGTGTTTTTTCAGTCCCTCTCTGTCACAATTTCCTCGTATCAAATGGGACCAATAACACTTTCATATGCCTGTTGCCTTGTTAGGTACGAATACTTTCAGGCAAGGATGATTTCTGCATAGATAAACATGCAGGGCTTCCCATCATGGGTTTTTGGACCTGAGCACTTCTAACAATAACACATGGATCTGTTTGTCTGGTTCAGGTCTCCCTGCAACGCCCGTTTGCACTGTAGCTGAAAGCCAGTGCAGTCCAGCCGGGGGAATTAACGTGGTGTGAAGGAAAAATGCCAGTGGAATCAGCTTGGGTTTTCTGGCTATTGGTCATGCTTCTTAGACTTCCTTCATAAAACAGCTGCAAGGAACTCGAAGTCTGCTAGGGAATTTATTGTTGCCCATAATACCATTATTTATTTATTTTTGTTGGGTGCTGGCAAGAAATAAGTTCCTTTCTGTCATCGGTGCCTCCTTTGCAACTGCAAGAAAGGCTCTGTGGAATTCCATGGAGCCGTGCTCCTTTGTGCCAGTGAGGATGTGGACTGAAAAGACTCAACTGAAATCTTCGGGTCTGACATCAGAGTAACTATATGTACTGGTTTCCACTGTAGACTGGAAATATGCTCTTGCAGGGTGACTTTTGCTTCCCCCACGTTGGAAATTTCCAGGCAGGATAAATCCTCCCTTGTTTATCATTGCACAAGCGAAAAATACCAGCTTTTGGGGCAAATGTCTTTTCTATACCTACGTGGAAAGTCATAATTATTTATCACTGATTCCCTGTCATTCATTGCTGTGGTATGGGCAGGATCCAGTGCCCACTGCAGGGAACTGGAGTTTTTCCACTGACTCCAGTGGGTCTTGGATTGGGTTGCCCTTTCCAGTGCCCAAAAGCTATCAAAGCAATATGTCTGTGCGGGTGTGTGTGTACATTATCATGCTAATCAAAACAAAGCAAAAACAAATGCAACTGGAGGGATCCTATGTTCTCATTCCAGTGGAATTTAAATTAAGCAGCCTCAAACTTTTGGAAGCACATAGATGATTGGTGTTGTGACAGGTGTGACTTCAGCTTTGTGGTTGCTCCGATAAAATGATTATACTCTGGCAGTGGTTGGAAGAATTAATGAGAGAAACCCATGCCTGTTAGGCTGTTTTCCCTTGGCTGCATTACGCGCAGCATCAAGTTGGTTTTTCTTGTTAAACATATCGCATTATTTTTCAACTGCTTCCCTCTCTTCCAAAATTTGCTCTGGGGAATTGCCTCCTGAAGTCTGCTCTGGACAGTGTAGTCCCATTTCCTGAGAACCAGATTTGATGTAGCTTGAAGGTTTGGAAGAGGGTATGGGTTTTTGTTTGTTTGTTTATATGTTTTGTTTTTAAAAAGAGGTGATACCTAAAGTCTGCTCTGTCTCACAGCAGCTGAGGTAAAAAATGCCCTGTGCCCAAAATATCTCTCTTTATTTATTTATTTTTCCCAAAAACCTGCTGGCTGGCTGCAACTTGACTTTGTTGGAGAGATGGATGCCTACTTTGGGGCTGACATTATACCTCCCATCTTTATCACGTGGCAACACCAGCAGTTTCTGGCTTATGTGCCAGCTGAACATGAGGTTAGTAAGGAGATTTAGGGCCCCCTCTCCCCCATAAGCATGGTGGGGAAGCAGAAAAGCTGCAGAGAGTCCTGCTGGCTGGACTGGTGAATTACTTGCATGTTCTCGCAAAGCAAAAAAGTGTATTTCTCCATAAACTTGGATTTGCACTATGATCTTGCTTGGAGCTCCACTGTTAGAGACACTGGCTACATACAGTGGCAAAGCAGAATAGTAGTCTGCCATCCGTTTCCTGGAGCCCTGCCTAATATTTCTTCGTGTAATGTATCTAGCATTTCTTTCTATGTCCACAGGCTTTTCCCGGACTGTGAGTACCTATGCCCTGGTTGCCCAAATCTTTGATTATACTGTGGTTCACTCAGCACCCAAAAGCCTGGGATTTCGTCTGGAAGAAGTCATGTCCTGGTATGGGGATGGTGTGGTGCACTCATTAATCTTGTCCTTAAATGCAGTCAGGATGCGACCAGGTGCATTTTGGACTTGGAAGCTGGGATGTGGTCCTGGGCCATACAGTGTAGAGGTAGCCATAGATACCTCTGAGCAGGTTTTTCCTACTGTAAGTGCCTTTGTAGACCTACACCCCGTTATTCATAGTTATGTCCTCGAGGATCATCTAGTATGTTTCTTGTTCTCCCTTCCAGTCCACATGCTTCAGACAACTGTGGGCAGTGTTTTTATTGTCCTCAGCCTACCAGCACCTCATAACTGCTTGCAAGTCAAAGCTAATGCCAGAAGTGAACAAAAAGCACATTCTCATCTGAAACGCCTGTGCCCACAATGCCTCCCACTAATGAGCAGCCCCCTACACCCACATCCTGCCCCTTTCTCCTTACTCCATGAAAAGATGCCTGGGTTAAAAGAAAAAAAAAAAAAAAAGAAAGCTTTCCCACAAATTGCAGGCTAATACTGGTGTTCCAGCATTCACGAAACCTCAGGAGCTTTTTACAGCAACTGAGATCAGAGGTAGGAAATCAGAGCTGAGGTCTGCTGTTGGGAGCAGATGCTCACAGCTTCACCCAACTTTCCGACCCCTCCAGCTCAACGCTGGTTACTCAACGGGAGGCACTTGGCAGAGCTGGGGATAACTCAGAGGGTGTACTAAAATCAGCTGTCACACGTACACATTTGCTGCCCTGGAAAGATCATAAGATGTGCTGTCTCCAAGCCTGGACCGATCCTTCCAGAGATCCTGGAAGTAACACAGTGTGAATACCACAGTTTAGAAGTGATAAAAGCTTCACAACAGATCTCACCTGTCCTTGCAGGAGCCACTATGCCTCTAATGCTCACTCTACCTCTGTCCCCTCCCCTATATTTACATATGTGCACTATTTGCTTCAAAGACTACCTGCAACAGGCTTCTGCCAGGTCAGCTGTAAGGAGCAGCCATGACTTACCCCAGCCAAATAAGGTGAATCCCCACAGATACTTCTTCTCTGAGAAAAATGCCATGAAGATGAGGCTGTGGAGATAGAGCCCTTCCACTAGAATCCAGTAGTAATTGGTTGCCAGGAAGTAAAGGAAGAAGGTAACCGCTACTTTACAACCCACCTGCAATGACCACAGAAAGACAGGGTTATGCTAGAAACATGGTGTGAAATTCTTGTTCTACATAAATCCATGACGTTTGCCAAGATGGGCTGGGAAATAAGATGGAGAAAGGAAAAAATAAATCAGAACACTAGGTTGCAGGGCTTTTACAAGGAAGGGAATCAGTGCAAGAACAGAAGAGAGAAACAACTGAGAAGAAATCCTCTCCTCAGCCTGACGTCATGTCTCCAATAGCAGGTGAGCAGGGAGGTGTAGCAGAAATGGGTACTAGTGGGGAGATGGTGACCTGATACTCTCCCCCAGCCCTGGTGATGAGGGGCTAACCCACTCTCTAGAGCTTCTGTGTTTCATTCTTTCCCTATGGCTCTGGCCAAGCTAGAGAAAGACCCGTGGCCAAGTCACCTTGGTCTGCGTGACCTGGTGCAAGTCACTTCACCTGGACCTGCTGTCACCTGCAAGTATGACTCCCTCCATAGTCCATGGAGAGACACTGTGCAGTGGGTGTCACCCATCCAGTCATGGGTGCCCAAGACAGTGTCCTACAGGGCTGCCTGTCTCTCCTTACCAAGTGTGAAGACACCCTAGGTGACTGCTGTAGGCTTTGGCAACCGGTCCTTCAAGAGCAAACTGGAGGATTTCACCCACAATATCAAGGTGTTTTCTGAACAGATTAGAGCTGCAAGGTGGGAGACCTAGCAGGTCCCTTTCAGGACACCCTGATTTTAAATGGGAGTTAGCTGGTGTCTCCCTCCACAACGAATTGCAATCCCTTGCTTACTTGAGAGGAAAACTCTGACTGTGATTCAATGCTCCCCTGTCCTTTCTGCCAGAGTGGGGAAAACTACCCTTGTTCCAACATTTCTCACCCCAGTTAGAGAAAGGCTGCAAAGTGAGGATGCTGCACAGGGTTAGTTGGTACAAAGGGACACAGAAAGCCTTCTTTTGTGAATATGGGATGGATATCACCACCAGTGCAGATGCTAAGACTCTAGGTAGTCCAGCTTCACAGGAAACCTGTGACTGCCGAACATATCCTACAGCAGCAGCACATGTCCATGCTGTCCCTTGCTTTGAGAAGAATGTAAAGTTAACACTGTGGCACCTAAAACAGCTTGCAGAAAATGTCACCTTGTAAATAAAAAGAGGAATTTTTATTCTGCTCAGCTCTTATGCTAATCTTTTGCCAATCAAAAAGGATATGGACACATTATATATATATATATATAAGAAACATGGACACGTATACTTCCGTTTTCTTTTACAAAGTGAGACAGAATAGAATGAAGATCAGTTGAAAGAAATCCACATCCAGGTTTAACAATAACTTCTATATTCACAAAAAATGACCATCTACCCCCAAACAGAGAGTGCCAGGCAATAATTGCAAAGGTCCCACCTCACTTGGAAACAAAAGAAATGCATTAATTGTTGCCTTCATCACTTGTTTGCCTTTCAATTCAGCAGAATGGGAAATGCTATTTAATTTTTAATATTCAAATAATGTAATATATTATCCTAATTATTCCTAATAATGAGTACACCCCAAGGAGAAACAGAAAATAATGCAGTGAAACATTTTGTGTTCTTTTCAAAAAGAGAGGGTATTGAAGTGCACTGAGCACTCCAACTTGCCAAGTTAATTAAATGGATCTCTGAGATGTGAAGAAAACATGATCACAAATTTCCATTTGGAGGGACTTGGACAGACTGTAGTTCACTTCGTATATACTGATTTTATGCTTAGACACGACCTCTCTTGTTCATAACCTGAAACAACATTCAGGGATGCCCCAAGGCAGAACATAACTGGCCAAGTGACTGTAAAGGGCTCAGTGTAATAGAAGCTGATCTTGGTCATTTCCAGAATGGGGTCCCAAACTGGAGTCAACAGGCACAGCTCCCTGAAGGGGTCTGTGGCATGACAGCTGTCTTTGGAGAACAAGTTAGAGATGTCTGCTGCAGGACAACCGCTGCGATTATTGCCACTGTACAAAAAACAGACAATAGGGGTGTTTGTGGCCAGGTCCCTGGTAGTAGCATGGGCTGTGAAAGACACTTCAGAAGCCAAATGAATACACAGGCAAAAACCTTGTGTTGTGGGCTGTGATGCCACATTGCTAGAGCTGCTCCACTAGCGTGTTTGAGCTCAGATTTTTTTTTTGTGTGTGTGTGCATTGAAGTTAACCCTTGATCTTAGATAGTAAAAGTCTTCCCCCTGTCTCTGCAGCATCCGGCAATTTGTGGGTTACAAGCTACCATGTGTAGGATCAACCATTGGAAATCTATGATGAGAGCAGTGACAGGGTGAGCAGACAGCTTCAGCAGGTGGGGAGAACTTTGAAACCTGAGGATAGGCTTAATCCCCACAAGCACATGGACAATGCAGATGTCTCCATCTGAGCCTTCTATGCAGTGAAGAGACACAAGTACTTCTTGGGTCTAGTTCACCTGACCTCACTTCAGTTTTTACTTTGGGATAGGGTGAATCGTGCTTTTGACTACTGGCTCTAACAGTCCCTGACCGTAAGTGCAGGGACCCTGAGGTGACCAGATTGAATTAAGATGTCTCCCCTGTAGACATCTGCTCTTATGCAGATGAAACCTATCCTTTCTGTTCTTGTGATGGTGTGTAATCCTGTGTAATCCCTCTACTGCCCCTTCCAAAAAGTCTTTTATCAGAGATGAGAGTGATAAATCATAACAGGAGCAACCAGTTGTGGTTTGATGCAAAGTTACAGTGAGGTGAGATGTCTACTACTGACCATCTTCCTCACAAGCTACCTCTGCTCCAGCCCTGGAATCAGGTCCAAAAGTCTTCCAAGACACATTGAACCCAGGTTTTGTTATGTCCCTGGTGTCATTTTGATAGCACAGATGCTGCAGCACAGTAATGGCTCTATGGCTTGTACAGAGAGGAGCTCCAGGTGGAAAATCAGTCAATTACCCTTTGCAGTAAAAATGGGTAACAGTTTAACACCTCACCTCTTTTCTTGAGGTGTTGAACAGAAGGAACAGAGGCGTGAGGCTTAGAGGGGCTGGCTGCTCTGACGATACTCACAAACTGTGACTTATCTGCTGGAGGTGCTTCAGTAATGGATTTCAGGTCTTCCTCAGAGATCCGCTCCATCTCCTCCAAAGCTGACCCAGAGTACAAGACCGCGTCCTTCACAAAGATGCTCATGGCTCTCAGCATGAAGGAGACAAACAGGTGCATGTGGATGTAGTTTCTAGTGCAGTGCAAACGTCTGGCATGGAGGAAACAGAGAAGGGTTGGAGTAGTTTAGCCCATCTGTCAGACAGATTAAGGATCACCTCTGCTTCTGAAGAGCCCCAGCTCCTCTCCTCAGCACCGTGCCACCACTAGCAGTGCTGGTGCCACTGCTGCCCTGCGCTCACAGTTCACCCATGAGGCTGGTAAAAGGATTAAAGCCTACTCCAGGGGTCTGGCTGAGGCACGCTGCTGCTGACTTTGCATTAGGACAACACAGAGCCTATACTCGTTTGAGCTCCTCTGTTTCTGGCTGGGAACTTTTGGCAAGAGATAAAGACGCATTTTGCTTGTATTGGGCCCAGGTAGTGAGCATGCATGCAGCGGGCAGTGCGTGCAGTTAGTCTGCATCTAGAGGATGGCCTGTGTGGTGCACATGTAGCCAGAGGCTGTGTGGAGGGCAAGTGATGTGCAGTCCATGCTCAGTGTGTGCAAATCAGGAGCGCAGTGTGCGTGCAGTGTGCGTGCACCCAATGTGCAGCACATGTGCGGTGAGGTTGCACCTGCAGGACACTGCGCACAGTGCACGTGCACTTGGAGGCAGTGGGACATGCATTCAGTACGAAGCACATGCACAGGGTGCACATGTCTGAAGTGCAGATGAATTTCCATGAATGCGGTGGGTGTGCAGTTACTGTGCAGTGGGTGTGCAGTGAGCATGCATCCAGTGTGCAGCACATGTTCAGGGAGGGCACATCTAGTGCGCAGTGCCTGTGCAGTGTGTGCAGGGCATGCACATCCCTGTTTGTAGCGAGTGCACAGTGTTCGGTGCGTGTGCAATGAGCGTGCATCAGATGTGCAGTCATTTTCCAAGATGTACAAACATCAGGCAGGATACGTGCACAGCACTCACTGATACTAACTGTGTATGTGTGTGTGTGTTTGTCACCGGTAGATCCATCCCTCCAAGAAATCCACCCCTCTCGTAGAGTCAAATCCTGCATTTAAAGACTTCACACTTATCCACGCTTTGTGCAGAGGAAATGGGCTACAAAGGCTGCAGAGATTGTGGCCACTAAAAACCTTGCAGAGTTTCTTGTAGCATAACCTGCTTATTTTTATGCCCACTGCAAATTCCATCCTAGGGTTTGTACCTATAGTGTGCTGGGCTGTTTCCCCTGTTTGCCATTAGAGACACTATCCATTGCTTGGACATGTCGAGCAGTTTTTGGGCTCCACCCCAACAATGCCTGCATTGCAGCTGCAGGTGAATGACCCCACAAATGCTGATTGTAAAGCGCTTTAAAGTCCTTTGGGGGAAAAAGCTGGATGGTAAGATATGAATTAGACTCACTTCTGTGAGGTGTGTTTTAGAAACAGCGATCCTGCCGTTGGGGAGAAGCATGAGCTATCTGACCTGTTGGGGTCCCTTTCCTCCCTCTTGTTCTGCGGCTCTGGTAACTGGTTAACCATGCATAAATCAATGAATGGATTTATACCCTCTTAAATCCCCAGACCTAATAACAGAAATAAAAATATAATTGCACAAATAAGAGCCATGTTTTTTTCTCCTTTTGGGGAGCTTGTCACAGTAATAACAGTTCTTTCCTGTACTATTACAGAACAAATTAAGCCAAATGGAACTATTGAGGTATAAACGAAGATGGGCTTTGCTCTTTGCATTTGAAATGTAGCCAGTGAATCTCTGGAATATGTGTTATCTGGAATAAAATCTGGCTTGGTCTCTGCTGCTCCTTTGATCCTTGGGATAAAGATGCTCCAGCACGGTCGGCTGTCTAGCTTGGGCTGTGAGGTGCTCTGACTGGGTGATGAAAAAGAGAGCATGCCTCCTGAAACTAGGAGCATTCACGCGTATGTGGACATTAAATAGTGTAACCACCTTGCCAGTGTCCAGCAGGAAATGGAACAGGGGAGAAGGGTTGAGAGGACAGGAGGGTGGTGGCCTTTGTGGGACGTGGCTATGTCCTGGGACTACATCGTGCTAAGTGCCTCCAGGAGGGGTCTGCAGTCCCCCTTGCCTTGTGTGCATCACAGGTTCAGGCACTGGGATGCTCTGCTATTCAAGCAAATCCTTCCAGCCTCCTTTTGCTCACTGCAGAGAGCGCACCGAAGCCTGAGTGCTTCCAGAGCCAAAGGTCACACGTTTTATTCCCAGTGGTATGCGTCCAGGGCTTAGCTTATGTTTGCACGGTGGGAGCTGCTGGGTTCATCTGCAGACACCACGTGGCTGTTTGCTGCGTGGAGAATTTCCCTTCACAGCTGTTGTCTGGGTCCTGCTGTCTGCTATGAGAAGTTACTGCCAGCAACCGAAAGGAGGCAAATCTGGGGCTTGTGGCACCGGGCACTGGGGGTCAGGGCCCTGCTCTACCTGCAGCTCACCGGATACGGTTGCCCAAAGGACAAACTTCCAGCTGTGAGTGAGACATTTCGTCCTTCCCCTCCCCTGCTCACAATGGCAGCAAGAAGGTGCAAAAGCCAGCTCTGTGGGCTGGATGGTATTTAGGGACTTCCATTCATCCCTTGGATGGTGGAGAGGGCAGGCAGAAAACTGGAGGTAGAAGACTGAGTGGTCATTTCTAGCTCCCTAGGCACAGCAGCAGTATGTGGAGGTTGGAGGGCTCTCTACAGGACTTTTCTATGGCCGGGGTCCCCTTAAACCAGTCCCTCCTTCATGAATATTTCAGTTTAGAGTGGAATTCTCCTTAAGAAACCTCAGCCATCTAAAAATTAGCCATTTAAATCTAAGTTAGTCATCTGAAGGAGAATCAGGGACAGAAAACCCTAGGTGGTCTTCCAAGCGAGACAAGTCTCTTCCTGGAGGTGCCTGTTGTCCCATTTGCTATGAAGCTGGCCTAGAAAACTCCATTGCAGACAAGGGGAAGAAGTTTAGACATCCCTCCCCTCATACCCCGTGAAGTTTGATCTAAGTGGCACTAACACAGCCCGAAGCACAGGTGCAACCCTTTGTGGCTTGCTGAAGAAGCACATGCCACCCCAGTTTTATCCTTTAGGAAAGCCCGAGGCTTTTCTAGTCCAGTGACAACTCACTTAGGTAAAAACAGAGCCGCCTACCTGAAGTATCCCAGGATAAGGACAGCAACTGTGAGGGATCCCAGAGAGATGGAGTATCCAACAGTATAAATCAAATAGAGGCGATCAAAGACCTCCTGCAGTACAAATGATGGAAAAAATAGCGTCACATTAGAACGCGTCCTCCTGCATCGTAACACATCCACGGTAGCAGTACAGAAATTCAGGCTATCGTACCTGCTGAGGGTGTACAGCTCTGGGCCTGGGAAACCTTGGGCAATCACACCCGATGTCATCTTTCGGATATTAGAGCAGCTTGGAAAGTGGTATTCCTCTTTCCTAATGACTGGGGGGAGTTGTGGCTTTTGCAAGGGAATAGTGATGAAGATGGGCTACTCCCGCGCCTGGGAGTTTTGCAGCATTTTCATCCCAAAGGAACACAAAGCGCTTTACAAACTCTCAGCCAAATCCAGAGATCACTTGGCAATTTTTGCTCAAACAAAACTGACCTGGGACTTTTGCTGGAGCAGCAAAATTTAGCTGTAGGGCTACACCATACCATTGCTGATTGACTGATGTCCAGGCTTTGGAGTGTCAACCCACCACAGAAAACATGGGGAGGGCATATTTTGGCTCAGAGATGTGAGAACAAATCACCTGTATTTGTTTTTCTTTTTCAAAAATCAAAAGCACCCTGTGACTATGGTTATCCAATCCAGACACAACTTTAGCTTGCCAAAGTCCCATTGGGAAAGGTCTTGTCACAGGAGAACTCATAGCAATTAATCCTGCAGTAAGTCTTAGCTCTCTTGGCCCTCTATATTTTACAGCTAGGTGTAGAAACCTGGAGCTTTCCATTAGATGTTGAGATGCTTTGCTTCATCCTGTAGCTGAGGCATGAGGCTTAACTTGGGGATTAGTGAACATGTGCCTGAAAAGGGTTAAAATGCCTGCCACTGCCCTGGCTCATACCACCTTTCATCGTCTGAGCTTTGAAATTAACTCCGAAGAAACCAACAAATTCAGCATCTTTCTCCTTGCTCCCTACTCCTCCGCCCCCCCGCCTTTCCCTCACCCCACCCGCTGGGCTGCAATAAAATTCGTAACTCTGGGCTCTGAATGACAGCTCTGATTTTGATTTGAGGCTAGAAGCGCTGTCCTGGAATGCAAAACCTCAGCCCTATTACATCAGAATCCCCAGATATGTGAATGTTTCTTTGCGGTTTCCATTGGTAGAGTGGTGTGCTTGCCAATATTAATCTAGTGTGTATGTGTGTGCATGTATTTATTTTTATATATATGTATGTAAGGGGGTGGTGGTGGTGGTAGGCATTAAAAAGTGAATGTGAGCAGGCTGGAGAGTTTTAGGAAAAAAAAAATTAGCTTGTTCCCTTCAAGGCTTGGTGCACTTTTCCCACTGCCAAACTGGGATCTTCTTTGAACTGCAAAACGTTTGCCTCCACGGTGAAAGCTAAAAAAAAAAAAAATCTTACTCCAAGTTTTGGATTCTTGGCAATTTGGCAATTCTGAGGCGTTACTACGCCCGGCTGAACAAAAACGTCCCTGAGCCCCATTCAGAAATTTAACCGGAAAGATCCACGTTCCTATCAGACAACGGCACCATTGTAGCAGCAATGGCCTTGGGAAGGGCCTGCTGATTGGCTGGCAGTACATTTTGGGAGGCTGTGGTTAATTCCTCTGATTAACCACAGGGCCTCTTTTTGAAAAGATGTCGAGTTGGAACTGCCAAGACATACACATGCGTGCAAGCATGCATGCTACTGTGCCTGCTTGCAGACATAGGTGCTGCAAATCTCACCCAGTGTCACAGTGGGGATCCTCCAGGGAAGGTGATGTTTTTGGATGGGGTGCTTAGGTCCTTGGGGAAAGCCTCAGAAAATTTCCCAAAACGCTGAGGTTGCCAAAATCGCTGCACAGGGCAGCCCTTGAGAGGGCAGCTCATGCTTGCTGGTTTCCAGGAGTATTAGTCCTTGGGAATGGTGAGACCTGGATTTACCCAGGGGGAAAAAAAAATTGCTTGAAGGGCAGTTCCAGGTCTCATTCATCTCCTAGTGCAAGGGAGGTCCCGGCTCTGTGGAAACCGCAATGCTGAATCAAGAAAGGTCCTCCAGGTAACAAAATATTGAGTCATCTGCCAGCTGAAACAACCGCCTTCATGGTCTGAGAAACCTCTTTTTCAAGCTGAGATGGATGGGAGATCAAATAATTCACAGAAGACAGTCTCAGGACTGTGTACTACCCAGTAGACCATCCTGCTACAGCAGGAGCTCCACTTGATGCCTCTAGCAAACCTGCCCTGAAGACACACTGACCATCACTGGTCATCCACAGACCTGCTGGAAGTGGTAACCCACCCTTCAGAAATCTGGCCTTGCCATTCCTGTGTGCGCTGTTTTAAAAGGTGTGATACTTTAACCCATGCCATTTAATTTGACTCTTGCCATAATCCTTCACAATTTCAACTGTTGATGCATGCACACTAAAAAAGGAAAAGCTGAAAAGAAACTAAAGAAACCAGAAGGACAAAACCTCAATATCTGTGATGACAGGGGTTTGGATTATCAGCAAAATATTGTAAAACTCACGATACAGTAACAAGATAAGGGAACATCAGCTTCACAACTGGTGTCTTTGAAAGTTGCTCTCTGCCCACTCCACCGCATGCCCACTGGGATGAGATAATGTTGGGGAAGGTGTGGGATGGATCTAGTCTTCCTCCTTTCTTCTTCTCATCTCCTACAGCTTCTCTGTGTCTCTTGCCTCTGCCATCTCCCTGGGAAGTACACAGTACATCTGCTTCCCCTGCCAATGGGGCCTCCAAATGAAAGCTTTGAAGGTGTTCACGTAGCTGAACCAGTCATGGTTGCTCCTGGAGGGATCTGGGCAGGATGGGGCCCCTCTGATGTGGCTGAGCTGGCTTTGAGGGCGGTGAAAAGACTTCCCATCAAGTCATGCACCACGCGTCCTCTCTAGGTGGTGCTCTGTGGTGCTCTCAGGTACTGCACAACCTAAGGGCCCTTCCTTTCCCCTATCCTCTCTGGCCATGCATTGCAAAGCTCCACCAAACCACAGCCGTCCATCTTGTATCGCCAGGTGAATTGATCTGTCCGCAGTGAACCAGCCCACCTGATCCTTCCCTCCCCACCTCACTCCAGTCTTAACTAGGAGACTGACAAACCACGAAAGGTATAAATACTATTTCAGATGTATCGCGTGCTAAACTTGTAACAAGACCTTCCTTTCCCCTCCCTATTGGTATGGTGGGAGACTTCCTCTCTGCTCCCCTTTGCATCTCAGCTTTCTGCCAGCCTGACCTCAAGGTAGAAACTTTATGGTAGCCTAATGGCTTTCAGAGAACAGGAAACCAAAACAGAGCCGGAGAAGGCTTCTGCATGAACTCAGACAGTGCATGGGAAAAAAAAAGAAAACCAAAAAAACCCACAAAATAAACAGAACCTAGCTGCCATGGGCACCCACTGGCTGAATGTGCCCCCTCCCACAAGGGTCTCTGCATTCCCCACTCCCTGTGGTTTGGAAATCTTCCAGGTGTGTGACCCTCAGAGCAGCTGGCTGTTACATTTTCACACAGTGCTCAGGGCTTAACCTGACTCCTAATTTGTCCACTTCCACCAATGAGGAGGTAATTTGCATTGATCTGAACCCAGAGGAAAGCTGCTTTCCTCTGCAGGACAGCTCAGAGCTACGTCAGAGCACCAGGTATGAGGTTTTGAGACCTCATCCACCGCGAAACCATGGCTGTGCTTTCACTCTTGCATTGCAGCCAGAGCTTAGGACAATCTGTACGAAGAACACTTGTACTCCCTCAACTTTTAGTATGAGCACGTGGAGTTTGTGATAGTGGATGTGGTCCTTAAATTTGATTTTAGATATCTATGGTGTGGATGGTTCAGTCAGAGCCGGCCACCTGAGGTCCAGTCAGCTGGAAGAAAGTGGTATTTTAGGCTGCAAGTCATCAAAAAGTCATGCAGTTCATCACAGGATGGTGCCCTCAGCCACCAGCTGCATTCATTGGGTTGTTGCTGACAGTAAAAGGAGACGAGGTGACTAGCTCAAATAGGAGTGTTTCCATTTAGATAGCGATTCCCATCCATTTATGCCTCAGATGAGAGGTCTTGTCACTCTCAGGACTCAATTCGGTTGTCCTTACATGTGTCTCAGCATTTTAGACACGCAAGTGTCCTCTCCGGCTTCAAGCTGCTTTTTGCGGAAGTGAATGAGTTTCCTGTAAGTCCCATGTTGCATCTGCCGTTCCCATGCAGATGTCTCTCATACTCCAGGACATCTCATTTGACTCTGGACATAAACATAACCTATATTTCAGAAGCTAGAAGAGCTTCAGTGTTCGTGTGTCCTGTTTCCTTCCAGTGACACAGTGAGAGACGGGGGTGATTGGCTCAGACTGAGAAATTTGAATCTATGACTCTGTGATTATATGATTTCTTGCCTAGGTGATTGGTAGAAAATTGCATTCTGAATATCATTTTATTGTGCTTTTTATCCAACTTTCTCCTTTCAGCCTTTCTCTTGCCTCGTTCGTGAAACAATTGCAAGACTCTGCAACATTTATGCTGTGAAGCTGAAATGGATCCAGTGGTCTTCTGAGGGCTTGGCAGGCTGTGCTGAAGGGTGGGATTAGCAGTGTATTAGGATAGAAGAGTATGTAAGGACTTTCCAGATCAAGTATCTGCAGAGTTTCAGAAAGCTGCTGATTCAGATGTTGCTAATGACATGTTTGAAATTAGTGGGGGCAGCAATTTACTGGTCTGAATGATAAGAAATGCCAGAAAGCCTCTGTCACTAGATCTGGTCACTGTTTTTCTCATCCTTTAAGTAATTAATTAAATTATTTATTTAATAAAAGATGTCACTCAAAAAGCTTAATGGCAGGGAGAAGGAATATTGCAAAAGGCACAAAACAGTCACTGATTTCCAAAGTCTAAAGAAAATCATTGTGTTGAACATGAGCTTTTGCTACATAATTCTGTTCCCCTCATCCACAGAAGTGTCGGGCACCTCAGATCCCCACAGTCTGGACAGGGACTGGGGTAGGAGTCAGTTCTCAGACCAAGACACCTGAATTTAGCTATTTAAATGTGTCTCTAAGTGCACTGAGGGTCTATGTTCACATAATAGTCAACAAAGAAAGGTTTTCAAATTCAGTTGCCTACACCTAAATATCAGGTGCTGTGCAAGATGCCTGAGGATGCCCATGTGGATCCCAGGCACTGCTCCAGAAGCCTTGTGCTGATACTTCAAGTAGTGTAATATATCTCCAGTGGTTCTAGGTGTCTAAGTGTAGGTAAATAAATCAGACCCCTTAACTGCAGTCAGCAGAGCTGGAGAGTTGTTCAGCTCTGTAGAACAGTTTCTGAAAGAAAGAAAAAAAAAAAAGAAAAGGAAAAGGAAAAGGATGGGGGGAAGTTTACACCTCAGAAGCCAGCTGAGCTCTTTGGGTGCCCCACAGAAGCACATATTCATGAAAGGTAGCACTTTTCCACATCACGCTAAGTGTATCTATGGCACGCATAGCCACAGGACATCCTGGAGGCCACACGCAAAATGTGCCCAAAATCTGCTGTTCACATGAGTAGAGGAAAACTCTTCAAATCCTATGCTACAGCCACATGCTGAGAATGCCCCACAGTTGTAGGCTTTTGGAGGGCTATAAGTAGGGAGAAAAATTTCTTTGCTTGCCTGCTTTTATAAACTGCTCCTAAGCATCTAGTATGGCCCAGCAATGGTTAAATTGGATACAAAGGGACTACGTCTGACCCTGTGTGGCCCATCTTGTGTTCTCATGTGAAGTATTATTATGTTGCTGTTATAAATGATCAGACTTTCTCAGCATACTCTAGGCATAAAATAATAGCAGCAGCACCACTAAAAGGTGCTTCAGCATTTGCAGGAATCCGCTAGGCTTAACCTATAGGCATGAAATGAGGACTTCATGACAGAGTTGCTTGCACGAACGAAGAACAGGTCTCAATGATGCATTTTTTATTCCTACACATACTTTAGAACATCCATCTATCTTTCATGATGCGAATGCATGACACTTTGATGGCATTTCATCTGTGTAACTCAGATACACTGAGTAAACATGTTTTATGACATCAGTTTGAGGCTACACAAAGTTACTGGCTCTTAAAAGGGCCCCAGAGGGCTCCAAGAACAAAGGCCAGGCATACAAGATCTTTGGTTTGAACAATGGAGTTTAGATAAAGCAGCCCTGGACCATGCTGTGCCTTTGCTATTGTGTTTGGTATGTGATGGATTCCTGAGGACTGCCTGATTTCTCTGGGAGCAGTAAAAACACCATGATATAAACAAGCAGTAGCAGATGAAGACAGGATTGGTGGGCTGAGGTTTGATCTTAGGATGGTCCATCTTGCTAGGCTGGTGGTTTCCAAGCTGAACTAACCTCCCAAGTTGCTGGCACATATTCCCCTTTCCCATGATTTCAGTAGATGTCACATTTACCCTTAAGCTCATCCTTGAAAACAGGATGGGCTTGTCTGATTTAAAAAAAAGATGTATTTGGCATTACTGTTGCTTTTGGGGAGATGGAAATGAAGGAAATTTCTGCTTACTGAGCAAAATATGCCTTTACTCCTGCCAATGTCTGAAAAAGTGAGCAGAAAAATGACCATGCTGAAGGTGCTGCTATTGGCTGGCTATGTGAAAGGGAAGGGGTCTGTGGTCGAAGTGTTACTGTGCTTTTCAGAGAGATATTGCCTCAGATGCTGCCTGCTAATGCCAGGGCCTCATCAGGACTTCCTATGTGTGCCATGTTTTGTCCAAAGACTGAGGAGCTCCAAGAAGACAGGTCACCCTGAGTCCTATTGTTAAGGGGACCCAAGAAAGCTCCAAGGAGAGCAGCCAGTCTGGGCCAAAGGCCCTTTTAGCCCTGGTGCCTGTGTCCTACCTGCCCAGGAACTGACACCTAGGGAAAAGTGTAAAAACAGAACAAATATAGATAAATATATACGTGTACCTATGCGTATATATCACCTCCAATGATCCATCTAGTGATTATGCAGTAGTGCTGAATACCCTCTCCTGACGATCAGCAGTCTGTAGCTCGGTGACATGAAACACAGCAGACAGACATACAGCCGGTGTTTAACCACACTGCCTTCCTCAAGGAATGAACACCGGCCAATCTGTTCCCCTTCCTTCCCTCATCCTCCTGTCTCTCTCTAAACACTGGAAGGAAAATAAACAAAGCCGAGCTGCCTGCTCAGGGTGCTGGGGTGGGAAGCCACAGCTCAGCCTATCTGTTCAGAGGCAAGGAGACTTTCTGAAGAACCAGAGTGCAAATGGGATGGGAGAGGGCCATGCACAGCTCTTGGGGAGGGAGTTCTGTCTTGGGAAATAACAAGATTTCTCATGGTCTCTGCTACGTCAGTGAAAGGTTGTCTTGAAAGCAGAATATGAGAGTTCAAGGAAGCAGCCCATGGTGTAGTGGTGGCTTTCGGCATGAAGAAATCCATCTTATCTTCCCATGGTGTGCTGCTAGGACACCCTCCTGTGAAACTCCTTCCCACCCCCCACTGAAGAGTTGCCTTCTACAGACCATGTCTGGGAGATGGTTCTTCATGGTAAGATTAATGCTATCTGCGAGGTATTGGGGAAACATCCTCCAACAGCTAGCTGCAGCCTACCTGCTCCTCTGGCTAACGAGAGGACATCAATCTTTTGGGCTGCCAATCCAGCACCCTTCAGCAGTGCTAATTTTCCCTTAGAAAACAGCCCAAGAGCAATTGCTCACTGGGCAGTTACGAGCTGTTAATTCTCCTGGCTCTGATGGCTTTAGCGTACTTCGCTAATTTCAGAAAGTGGTTTCCTTGCTGCTCTGTGTGAAATAATCCTATTTATATGGTTCAGGAAAAGGTAGCAAAAGACACAAACTTTCTTTGGGGCTCTCTGTATGCTGCTTTGGTCAATCTTATAATTATCCCACAGTGGCTAAAATGAGAAAACTACACACCTAAACAAACATGCATGGACATATATATATGTATGTGTACTTGGACGTGGGTGTTTATTTAGGTGTGTGTATCTGTATGTATAGCCATCTATAGATATAGGTCTATTTCTAGAGATAGCAATGCAGATATATATAGGTTGTTGCAGACAGGCATTTTTTTCCTAACGCTTTCTAATGCTTGGCTTCTTAAAATTTTCTCTGGTTACATCTGTTCAGATGCTGTCCTACTTGGAGTAGTAGGACAACATCTGAGTATTCTGATCTCCTTTCAAAATGTTGGTTAAATGCAGCTGTTACTGGTGACGCAAAGATGCTGTTCCCCAGGGGGGGAAATAATAATAGAAAACAATCTCTCTCTAAAGACGACTAGTCTATCTTGCCAAATTCTCCGATTCTGACATCTCTTGACATATTTACTTCAAAAAAAAAAAAAACAAAAAAGAAATCAAAGGAAGGTTTATTAATACCAGTGCTTCAGAGCCATGCTTGGGTGTGAAAGACAAGAGGCCTTCCCTGCTGTCTGAAAGTCGTCACCCAACCAAGAAAAAAAGGAGGTTATTCCTTTTTTCTTTTATTTCCACAGTGATTTTCATACCGGAAGGTCCAACAGACCCACAGTGGATATATATGCATTGCTTCACTTGTCACTAAAATGCAGCCACCTCTGGGATAAAACATGGCAACTACGTGACGGCATGCAGCATCATTATGAGGTGAGTGCAGGGCTGGACAGCAACCTCATGCAAATACAAGGTTAATAATAGTAATAATAATAATAATAATACTGATGATGAATAAAATGTGTTGTTGAAAAGCATGTGGTAATCAAGATACAATTCCAGAGCTGGGGGAAACTTCCATTATTTCTAAAGTTCTTTGGTCTGGGCAGGCATCACTTAGGCAATACCATATTGTCAATTTAATCTGAACAATGAAGATGGGCTAATTTGTCTTATCATTAAATATAATTCAATTAATCTCTGTGTAGCTAGAACAGAAAAGTAATGGCAAAAGACGACTGAGTCCTGTGTATAGAATAATGAGGTTGAAAAGCTTCTTGGGAGGGTTTCATTAAGAGAGCTCATAAAGGTAGAGGTCATGAGGAGCAGTAACTTTCCAAGTAGGGGCAGAGCAGTGAATAAAAATGCAGTCTTCTGAGTTGTGACACCTCATCTAATGTCTCTCTGTTAGGAAGCACTGTCCAAGTGCCCCATCTGCGAACTGACCACCTCTACACTGAAGGGACACACAGATAAACACATGAAACCCATGAAACCACATGAGACTTTACTTTCAGCCTTTTGTTGTTGTTGTTGTTGTTTGCCAGCCTGGGGATGGAAGGTCTGTAGATCTTCCTTGTGCTGGATAACTCTCCAACAAATGGACAACTCCCTCTTCTTTGTACCCTTCCCCTGCCAATTTGCCATGACCAAGTGTCAGCCTCCAAAATGGAAGATTTAAAAGAAAGGGCCTCCCTTACCTAGGAGAAATGTAGGAGACTTGCTCAGATGGATAGGTCTACAGCAGACGACTCCCACCACAGGACATGGCTGAGCGAGGTGGGAAAGGGGGCGTGAAATGCCAAGAAGCTGATGCAGCTTAGGAAAGCTCTCAGTGTGAGTGAGATGCTCGATGACTCCATGACCTACTCCAGAATCTTCCCAGAAGCCTCTGGGGGTAAAATAGTTCTTTCCACCACACGGACTAGGAGAAGATAGGTCCTACCAAAGCTGTTCTAAAAGCAAATGTCTTCCAGCACTGGGACACCATGTTTTGCTGTTAAAGAGCTGGAGCAGTACCTGGTGTATGCAACCCTGTCTGTTTCTTGACTGCATGATACAACACATGCAGATGCTAAAATAACCTCTTTCCTCACTAAACAACTTCATTCTCCATCCTGGGAGATATTCAAAGGCTGTCTGGGCATGGCCTGGGGCAATCTGTTCTAGGTTGCCCTGCTTAAGCAGGGTGCTTGGACCAGATGACCTCCAGAAGTCCCTTCCAACCTCAACCATTCTGTGATTCAAATGTTGCTTCACCATTGAAGAAGAAATACAAAAACTATGCTGTGGTTGGATTTAAAATTAAGAACATTCTCCCAAAGGGACTGTGTGTCATCTTCAAGTCTGCGCCCCACTGTGAAGTTGGTGGTTAGATCTTTATCTCCAACTGTCTGAAAATAACTCTTGCTGCAAACGATCAGTCCCTACTACCATATCCCATATCCAAGGAGGACGTCTTCCAAATACCACTGAGAAAGAAGAGAGTTCTGCTAAATACTTTGTAAATTGCAGAAATAAAGCAGCAACCACATGAGGGTGGAAAAGTATCTGCAAAAGAAGAAGCTTACATCCTCTCAGGTGACCCCATTGACAGCAAAAAAACTGCTTCTGTGATGTACTAGGCCTGGGAGAAGTTCAGAAGCATTACAGTAGCACTACCCAGCTGACCACAGACCAAGGCAAAGAGGTAAAAAATTTCTGCCTTACTGTAGCCAGCTACTGCTTTGCCAGTCAACTAAATGTGAAGTAAAAGTAAGGCCCCTAGATCTGATATATACACGCAAATATTTGCCCAGGAGCATACCAAAACCTCTCTGTGTGCTATGAATCTCTTTTCTAACTTCTGGGCTAGTGTCCCTGCTTCAGGATTGTAATTACACCAGAATTAGTCCAATATCTGCTCTGACATGTTAATTTTTTTTAGCAATGTACTTTTTCCCCACCCATCTCCAGTGAGCAGATCACATAAAAGCTCCGATCCTGTAGCTTATACCTTTCAACCAAGAGGTTCTCTGTTAAACATCTACAGAAGCAGGGTCGCTAATGGTCTGATTGACACAGCTTTTAGCTCTCTGCCTGTGCATCTCCTAGCACAGACAAGCACGTATGCAATGGAATAATTAATAATAATCTGATAACAAAATTATTGTTTGGTGGGGAAGAGCAAGTCTCAATGACATGGAGCTTTACCTATAACCACTTCTTAGCGCCTCTGAGCCTGCTCCAAGTTTCCCCAAGATCCCTTTACAAATGGGATCATGGCAGCTGGGGGAACCCTTCCTGACTTTGAGGACAATTTCCCATTCAAATAATTCCCATCAAACCAAAGATGTGGCTTTGGCAAGCTTGGATGTTGTTTCCAACAGGAGGCAGCAAGCTAGAGCTCATCAAGGGTTTTAAAAGAGACAGTGCTCCTTAGGCTAGCCATGGATGAGGCCAGCTCTTCATGCCCCACACACAAATGCAATTGCCTACCCTTTCCCTCGTCTCGTTGGTGAGGAACTTGGCACATTCACTGTAGTTTGCCCAGGTGCGGTTGTTGCCTGGGACCAGCTCCCAGCTGCCATTCAGGTCACACCGGCGATAAGCATGGCCTGTACGAGAGAAATGAGAGACAGTGTAAATGGGGCTCGATCTGGTAGAACAGCAGAAACTTCTTCCAAGGGTGACCCCCCATCAACCCCAATGTCTCTCGCCTGCTTTGAAGCTCAGCTGCAAGAACACAATTTCCATCTCCTTCGCAGCCTTATCAGTGTTCTAACTGAGAAACCCCAGACTGCTAATAACAAGTTGCAGTAGTTCAGATCAAGATATTGGTTCTAAAAACTAAGGAGAGAAACTGCAAAGTTTCAAAGCACAGAATCATCCTCAGAGTTGCAGCTCTCTCTATGATTAAAAAAAAAGAAAAAAGAAAAGCGATCTTCATTACGCTGCTCTTCCTTTACAGATTTGGTACATCTCAAGGTAAAATTTTCTATGGCTACCATCCTCAGAATGATGGAGAAAGTAGAGGAGGCATGATTTCCTCTTGGGATTCAGCTTGCAGGTGAAAACATCCATGTTCAGATGCCTATGTGGGGGTACGATTGTGTGTAAAAAGTCCCATTACAGTTAATGGGAAGAGACCAGTCAAGAGATGTATCTGTCCAGTGACTACTGAGGGAGACTTACAGAGGTATCTGCTTCTAAGAGTCTTAACCTGACCCAACCCTGGGTGGCGTGACCAGCTGATATCAGCGAGGTGGGGAATCCATGCCCTGTTGAGTTGTGGAAGAAAAATGGATGGATCACCTGTTCCTCCTGGCTCCTAACATGAAATGTATGTGCACAGGGTCTCTGAGAGACGTCATCTGTCAAGGGTTAAGTTGGCTCACCTCACAGTCTCTTACAGAAAAGGCAGGGCAGGCTATGTGCAACCAGAGAGCATGGAAATATAATTATTTGTTTTCTGAAAACAGCAGCAGTGCTCTGCTGGGAACATATAATCTGAATTCTCTAATTTCGCAGGCTTTGGGTGCACAGCTTTGCCTGAGAAAAGAGAATACTTTAGCTTTGAAAATACACTGAGGAGCAAGTGTGCTTTAATTGCTTCTAAAAACATGCACAGACTTCGCGGCACCAGAAGCAAGCCAAGAAATGTGCTGCCTGAGGGAAAGTGAGATAGGGAGGAATACACATATTGTGGTTACCAGCACTGTTCTCAGATAGCCACCGTAGGGGTCTGGGCAGAGAACAGGGGTTAAAAGTAATAAACTGGTGGAGTGAAGAATATAAATTGGGAGGACATCTTATAGATTTCTATCGTTGCCCGAAGTTTGTTGCAGCAAACAGATGTGGGTTAGCAACCCTGCAAGACTACCTAGTTGTAGTCCCAACCCAATGCAGTCTGGCTTTGGCAGGTGGGAAATTTGGGATTATGTTAACATAGAGCTTCTCTTTTCTCTCAACATAAAAAATAAAAAGTAAAAAAAATAAAATAAAATAAAGTAAAATTAAAAAAAACAGACTGTTTCTTTACTTCCTTTTCACTGGCTTTACCCATGTTGGATGGGGCCACCATGTGATAAATAAAGGGTGCTAAGGAGGATTTCTAATTCTCAGACTCCCAGGTCTCTCCTTGCTGCAGCTTTCCAGGCTCTGCTGACACTGAGGACAGCACCTACCTTTGTGATTGAAGTCATAGATGTACTCGGGACATGGCATAGCCACCACTTTGCCCGGCACGCCTTCCGGCCAGCAGACAATACCATCCCACTCAGGAAGACAAAAGCCATCTGTGGATGAGACAGAAACATGAAAAGGAGTCACTCGACCTGCAGAGGTGACACTAATCCCTCAGCCCCAGCGTTTTGAAAGGGCTGTCCATGACAAAGCCAACAACACCATTACTCAGTACTACTCCTAGGCATCATTGCAATTTTCTTCTCAGTGTTTAGCTCCAGAAGGTGTAGCTTCTCCCAAGTTTTATTTCGGAAGGATGTAGTCAGCTGTGGGATAATGTGTGAGCACCCTCTGAGAGGGGCCAGCACTTCTGGAAGCTTGCTTTCCCATGAGGGCTGGAAAACATTGGAAATGGAGCAGGACAGCAGAGTGGAGAACAGGAGGACTTGAGCAGGACTCTGTAGACTTCTGGGCAACCTGGAGATGCCCAAGGGATCTTGACGGGGTATAGGCTTGATATTGCGGCAAAGGTTTGAGCCTGGGCTACAGTACCATACCAAGGAGATAAATTATGTTGTGGCTACATTATTGCGAGGCTCGTATCTAGCAGTTCAGGCCTCCCTGAAAGGTACTCATACCCACAGAGTAGACTGCTTGTGATTTCATGCCTAGAGACCATCAATGCAAATTCAGCTATCATTTTTACTTGTTATTTACATCAGCCTGTGCTATGCTACACCACAGTGTTTTGCTGCTTTCTCAGATGTGCTTGCTTGCCTGATTTTGGGTGCACTTTTAGGTAATGCTAAGACCAGCAATAACCTGTAGAGAGGTGCCCATGGCAATATTCCTAACAGCAAATACAGAAAATTTTATTACCTTGCTTCATAAGCAGCGAAACAATGGAATCTCTGTTTCCTAAAGATTCACGTCCTTTCTCATCTAACGCTTTTTTTGTCTATGCCTTCACTAGTCCCAGCTTCCCTCTCCCCCATTTCCCTGGGATGTCATCATGGGGCAAGAAGCAGGCCATGCACTGACTGATTTGGAGCTGTGCCCATGCTAATTGCCTGGCAGTATATACACACTGATTGGCCAGCTGCCTGTTGCCAAACACAGCATACAATGGTTGAATTTTCCCAGCTCTCCCCCCTGCTTACTCACTAGTTTGGATTTCTGCCTTTTGCTGAGTCACCAATTTTCACAAAATGAGCAGAAAGAGAATGGGCAGGTGCATAACTTCCTGGGAACAGTTTATCTCTGTCTTGGTACCACTTCGCTAGGCTAACTAAATGCTACTTCCTAACTTTTTGGGAACAGAGTGGTGCAATGGTTGTTAGTGGATTTCTCTTTAAATCATCCTTGTTCTCCCATTTTGTTTATTGAAGAAATCTAAAATACCCTTGAAGGAGAAACCCTGCCACCCCCTGGGAGGTCACCCTCTCCACAGTTCTCCCTCTTCCCTCTGTGTATGGTGGTTTACTTGCAGAAATCTGTGATTTATGTGCTTAGTGCAAGCAAAAGCAAAGAAAAAAGTCCTTTCCCCACTTTTACATCTGCTTTTCTAAAAATTGACCAGTATGTGTAAGAATGTATTTAAAGTGCTTTAATTCTCATTTTGCAGTTTGCTGGAACTTTAGATGTAGTTAAGCAGGTCTTCTATCACCCCATAATCATGAGAAGCTTCACTTATCTCTTCACTAACGGAGGTACTGGACAATCATGCAACGGCTCAGGCACCGTGCCATATGAGAGTGTGTAGGCTGAGAGGGGTCAGCAGGGAGCTTTGCTCCCCATGGGGTTTGCCACTGGCTTCCAAAACAGCTGAGACACCAGTGGTGGTTTATTCAGTCTGCAGAGCAAAAAGCTACCACTTGTTCACATTTGAAGGGCTGAGACATCCTCCAGACTGCTTGAAAGCTCTAGGAATTAACCTCATGTTGAACACCACTTTAAGAAGAAGGAAGCCAAATCCACCCCCCACCTCTCACATCCTTCCAGCTTGTTGGTCACCCCTTTCCTTCAGCTTTTATTCATAAGCTCCAATTCCCACAAGGGAGCTTGTTCCCGTGCTGGTGTGTGGTTCAACATGGGCTGTGTTTCCCATCCCTGAGGAGTCCAGGGAGGACTATGCACCCAAATTTAACTCAGTGCTTGCATACTCCTTTGCGTTGGGCTGCATTAACTGCATTCGTTGGTTAAAATCCAGCTACAGTAGCATATCTGAAGTGAAAACCAAACACTGGTGATCTGCCCCATCTCCATTTTCAGAGCAGTCTCTGGACTCTGTACCAATGGCAGCCCACAAAAAGAGTTTATCGGCAGCATATAAAGTGCCTGACAGAGGGAAATTACATGAGAATCAAAATAAAATGGAACAGGCTGCTCTTATCTGCAAAAGAGCTCCATTAGCAAAGAAATGGTAAGCATGGCCAAGATCTCAGCATGTTTCATTAGTATCAAAGCTCGTGACTTAGCAATCTCTCAGCAAAACTGTAATTTATCCTCTATAATGCATGTGCTTTCACAAGATTAAATAAGAATCCAGGATTGCTTTAAAACCTTTTGGCTAGTGTGGTGCCCTCCAGGGTTGGAGCTGACAGTGATCAATTAAGTTTGCTGGTATTTTAGGACATGAAAAGCAACAGAAAAGCTCATCATTTAACAACTGATTCCTTATCTATAATCTAGTGTTGATGAAAAGGCCCAGACTAATCACTGCCTATCTTCTAAAGCATTAACTAGGAGCTGGGGCAGAGGAGCTAGAATTCCTTGGCATCGGAGTGATAAAAAGGAGGAAGAAGTTTATTGCGTGTTCTCTGCTCCAAGTCACATTAGAGGAAGAATAATACTAGATTTCCTATTCATGAAAATGGTGTAAGCCCTGCCCTTTGGCTCCTTGTGTTGCAGGATAACTTACACCGTGAAAAACAGTTTGTTTATTTTTTTTAGTTCTCTCTAAAGATCAAAAGAAAAAGGAAAAAAAATGCCCCACAAAATTTGGATTAGATCAAAATGTTATTGCTTCTGAGTTCTTTCTGCGGACCAAAAAAATAAATAAAGATTTCATTTAGCCCTTAAAGTGCTGTTGCTTAAAATAAAACCAATGCTTTTTACAAAATAAATAAATTTGGGTAGATTTTAAAATGTACTCTATGGAGAAACAACATTGAGGAGAGAAAAAAGTAATCTGAATGCCATGCTCTGAAATGCTGAAAGTCCTTCCACTTTTCTAATGTGCTCAGAATGAGTTGCAAAGCTCAGCCTTCACTTGTAAGAGATTTCATTCAATATCACACTGCAATTTATGTCCAGAAAACATTAATCTGGAAAAGTAGCGGGTGGTACTCCTTCCCCATGCTGCAAACATACCTACACACATTTGCAGTAGGCTCATTCAAAGGAAAACTGATGTGTTCTGCTTAACACAAATATGCAATTATTTATTTTGGGGTACTTTAATCCTTACAGTCCCCCCCAGAAAGCAAAAGGGTGAAGGCACTGTGCAGGAAATAGTACAAACTGGTGTTGGGACCCCTCTGGACTGCTGCTTTATCACATGGGCAATCTGGGGAGCCATCAGCTCTCCCAGAAATCTGAAAAAAGATCATCTTTGGCATATCTCACTGCATCTGAAATCTTCCAGTACCTCCATGTATTCACCCATGGAACTCATTCATTAAAGCCACGTAAGGATCTGTTGGAACTCAATCTTCAGAAAGTATCTGGGTCTCCAAAGAAAAAGGGCAAATGAATCTGTTATTATTATCATGAACTGTCATGACACAAACATCTTTAACCTCTTCACCTCTTCATCTTCCCCTACTTCTCCCTCCCTGCTCCATGCTTTGAAAACCCATTCCGGCCAAATTAGAAAGAGGTGTAAGAAATCTCAGTCGTCATTTCCTTCCTGCAAATTTCTCTGTAAGTGATGATTGTAGAGACCTTCCCCACATCCCTTCCTTCCTTCATCATCCCACTCTCTCCCCTCTGGTCTGCACAGCCACATGGCACCTTTACTGTTAATTTTGCTTGAGACTGCAGGTGCAATAGTTGGGACCAATTGGGACCAAATTCTGCATCTTCTGCCTCCAACTTTATTATACTCACTCTAGAGATCACTTAGCAACAGAGTTGGTGATGAAATGGGAAGGAAAGATACCACATATTCCACTGGTATTGTGCTAGAATCCAAACAAGACTTTTTTTTTCCTGTTTTCCCAAAAGTTTCCTCCAAATATTTTTTCTTGGTTTATAGATATATTAACACTACTAGTAACTTGGCTTCTTCCTGCTGTTTTTCTTTTCTCCTGGTCATTTCTCAAAGGAGATCCACATTGAATTACAACAAGAAATCTGAAAAATGGTAAGGAGTTTCAGGAAAACAATATAAAAATCCACTAGCTGACAATTTTTTCCTGATGGTTATACTTAAAAAAAAATTATAAACTTTTTATAAGCTATCATTAAAATTAAAAAAAAAAAAAACACCACCTGCAAGTAATGTGCTTTTGGCATGCTAAAAATAAGTAAGTCTCTCCTGAGACACTGTTAACGATGTTTAGAAGCACAGATAATTAAAAGGGATCCTGTTTGTTGCAAAAGCTAATTGAAAAGCTCTTGACAAATTCCTTTTTTTAGTGGAAAATAGTTTGAGGGTTCAAATATACTGTTTGGACCGATGCAAGTGGGCAGGTTTGGGACACAAGGTTGCATGTTCCAAGTGAATTGGGAATGCTAAACATTTATTTCCTTGGAAGAAATCGTAGAATTCACTGAAGATGTAAGTCAAAAGGAATGCATAGACTTTAAGAAAACAAGTAAATCTCATAGACATCCCACTTCCTAAGTGTCTCAGACATGTATCATTCATTTGGACAACGCTGAAAGGAGGATATGATTTGCATCTCAGGCAAGTATGTAAATAGAAGAAGCTCCTTTGCATTCGGAGCTGTAGCTGTAACTCTTACGGATGGAGACAGGGAAGGTGGGAATGGCACTGGAGCTTCTTATGCTTAGAGGACATCACCAACAATTTCAGTGCTGAAGAAATTAGCTGTGCATGACACTGTGAGTGGCTGGAAGTAAGGCAAGACCTGTTTCTTCTCTGGAGGGTTTGCAGTGATTTTGCTTGGAGGCCACACTGATGTTCAAAGAGAAATGATGTTGGGACTGTTCCCTCACACTCCCTGAGTTCAGCCTCTGTCATCTGTAGCAGAACAGGGCTGGGTTCTGTGTTTGAAGACAGTTTCTGAATTCTCCACCAGATAAGAAACTTATTTCTTAAGATGGGTTCAGCAAACCCATCTGGCCAAGGAGCTTGCTGGATCCAACCAAAAGATATTCTGTGTGGTTGACTCAAAAGAAAGAGATGCTTATGGGGCAAGCTGCTTTGGCTGGCAGTCCAGTGGTCCCTATTGCCACCAGTTCCCAGAACCTAGCAGGGGTTGGAGAGGGATATGTTTTGACTGACTGGATTTCAATCACTAATATACACATATTCAAGCCTGTGTTCTCTGCTTGTAGGACTACAAAGCTATCACAGTGAGGTTTGTAGAAGTCAACTGCTGAGGCAGGAACTGAAACTTTGTCTGCTAAGATATATTCTGCTTCGTCATCCCATCGTAATTTGCTAGAGGAGGTTCCACAGGTCCTGAGGTGTCCTTGCTACTCGTCAAAGAAAATAGCCTCTCTGGGGAAAAGTTTGTAAATTCCTTTGTCAAAGAGGAAGAGAAAGAAAAAAAAATCTTCTAGCAATAGGAAATGACTGGTAGAGTGGGAAGATTTTGCTTGTAGCCTGGGAGGAAGATAAAGGGCTTGGTCTGCTTAATCAACCAACAGACAATGAGAAAGAAGGTTTTTCTCATCCTGTTGGTAAACATTATGGATGGACATGAGCTACAAAAGTGGGAGAAGATGCATAAATATACAGGCATAAACTGGTAGTGAAAAAAGTTCATACTGGAAATTAAGACAGAGCTTCTACCCTTCAGATGAGTCTTGTTCTGGATGAGGCCTCTGGGAAGAACAAGTTTTGTGTCCCTGAATGATATTAAGGTATCATCTCATTAGACGAAATGGAGACTGCAACGTTGACAGTGGTAGTGGAGAAAATCCATGTCACACACAGATTCCTCTGCGTGTTGTGCTCTTGAGCTCTGCTATCATCCTTGTCCTGGGACAAAGTGCACTTTGATCCTACCTCAATATCCTGTGTGCTGCTGTCTCCTGATTGGCAGAGACTTGCCTTTCCCAAAGACACCTCAGTTTTCCAGCTGGCTACCCACCTCCCTTCCAGATCTCAGAAATCTTCTTAACCTGGAGGCAATCATCTCCAAGGATAAAAGAGATTCCAAAACAGTCTGAATTACTCCTTCCTTTTTATGTACAAAGATGCCAACACAGCCCCTGCTATAAGTACTTGTAATGCTCTCATCTCTTGGGCTTGAGATACCCAGCTCATCACTCAAGCTAAGCTAAGCAACAGCAGAGCTCAGCCTTTCTTTCTTCCACCAAGTCACTGTAAACCTCACCTTCAGTTTCCTGATGCATTTCCTGTAAGGCTATTTCACTTTGCTTCTCAGGCCATCTATCCAGCTCACTAGGGGCCGCATACTTCCAAATCCTGTTTAATCTAGGTTCTGCCTGGAAAACCTCACATCTATATCATCACTGAACAGCTCACTTGTGTTGCCAAGACTTCTTGGTCTTATTATTCATAGCAGGATCTTTTTTTGGATGGTTAAAATGGGACCTAATAGTACACATTTCTTAAATATACATATACTTTTGCTCATTTCAATGGCAGAGTCTCAGGCTCGTTGAAATGGGGTTATTTCCCCAAACATTCCCACTTATCATCTTGCCTGAAACTTCTTTTTCCACCAAAGCAGTTATCTCCTGGTTACTGGGTGCCTCATGGATCATGACTGGCATTACTGAAAAGCAAACATTAGTGGATAGCTTCTGTAACTCATTCTGGGTCACTTTGCTGGCAGTCTCAGCAGAGCAGTCAAACCCAGAGAGACCAGAGCCAAGAATATCCATCCTGGGTGCTCTCAAAGTAAATGACCCAATTCTTCAGTCATGAGGTTGAGAGCCCAACGCCTCAGCTGAAGTCCGCCCCGGGGACTCAGGGAAAAAAGCCCCCACTGAAACGCTGGCTCCAGTCTGAGGGACGTGTGTTGGGAGAGATGGTGCTAGATGCTACTTTCACTCACGGCCTTCCAAGGGTCGTGCTGGGGGGAGCGGAATCGGGTCTCCAGCAGACAGCTCCTCCTTGTCCAGCTCTGCAGAGGAGGCACCACCACCGTGAAACAACCACTTAGAGAAGGCGAGGCATTCAGAAGCCTGTCAGCTCACTATCTAACTAGAAGCTACCAGCACCTCAGTGAAAGGCACTGAAAGACGTGTTCTTCCACTATCAATCTCAATACACTGGTCAAAAGTCCGGTTTATTTCTCTGCATCTGCATGCCATTTTATCAAAGTCCATCTTTGTCCATCTTCTTAGGCTACACTGTAAAACGCTCCAGGCAGGGCATGTGCCTCATCGCCTGTGGTGTTTGAAGGATACCTGTTACAGGGTACCCATTCATCTTACAGTTGCTTGGACTGTCATGAATACTCCCTTACTGTAGTACCGTACTACAGAGCTGTTACAGTTGCATAGATTACTGTAGTTTTAGAACAGATGTGCCTTGCAGCTCTCCTTAGTCCTTGAGGGTTTAAATCTCATTGCACGGAAGTTGTCTTCATTATTGCAAGCCAATAAGGTGTTCAGGATGGAGCAAGCAAATGCTCTGTTTGATATCACTGCTGTGGGACTTGTCTTTTGAAGGCTGAAAGGCCAGTCACAGCACGCTTTGTGAAAGGGCATGAGTCCCAGTTTGATCTACACAACCCCTTTCCTCATCTCTGCTTGCACACCTGAGCCTGCTCAGTATTCCCAGCATGCTGCAGGTTGCTCAAGTGGAGGAGAGGGAGGGAGAGGTGTTTTCAGGCCATGCCTACTCGCTGCTCAGATTGCATCCCCAGGGTGCAGTGAGGGCTATTCTCCCTTGCTTGTTATGTTTCCCTCACCTCCTCCCTCCTTTCCTTCCCCCCAGTCTCAATTTTGATTTCTATGCAAGTGGTACATGCATGTGGAGAACACATTAAAACCATCTGTGAAGCTGCTTGGCAGCTGGATAAATGCAAACATGGTCTCGAGGTGTTTATCTAGGGGTATGGAATATAAATCAGCCCGACTTATTCTGGCACCATGCAAGGCACCAGGGAGACCACATTTGGAATACGGTGTGCAATTGTGGTCAGTCTATTACGGGAAGGACATTTGGTGGATTGGAAACAGGCAGGGAGGAGCAACCAAAAAAAAAATGACCCAGCATTTTGGGACAGCAGGGGAGAAAGGGAGGCTTGGAGGGCCAGTGCCTCTGTATGGGGGTGTTTGGTGCTACAGATGTACTTCAGACCTGGCTGTCACAGCATGTGTGTGTGTGTGTGTGTGTGCGTGAATGTATCTATGCATAGATCTGCAGGTGGGTACATGTGCAGAAAGGGGTGTGTGTTTTTGTTGACCTGTGCTGTGCAATGCAGAAGCATGTACCTGTTTTGGGGAAAGATGCTCTGCATGCCTCTGAGAGCATTTGCATGGGTATCTGGGGACATGGTGCTGCAGTGCCTTTCAGTGGAGTTATGCACGGTGTGCCCTGTGTCAGTGCACACATGCACCTGAAAAGACCTGTGTGTTTGTACGGGTAATGTGTGCTGGGCAACACGAGGAGTGGGAGGAGAGGGGAAGGATGGATGTAGGTCCTGCCTGCTATCCCTAAGGGACCTTTGCTGGTCTGCACATCAGCATTTAATGGGCAGACCACCCCTTATATGCTCAATCCTGGAGGAACTGGACTTCAGAGGGGACAGACACATTGGGCTGGGGGGCTGTTCCTTGTCAAACTGTGTCCTTACTCACCCTAAGGCAGAATGGGAAAACTACAAGGTTAGGAATGCTACCAGACAATTGCTAACAGGACACAGCTCCAGAGAGATGGCCACCCCAATATCAATAGCCCATTTCACACACTGCCTGTCCTCTCACAATCCAAAAGATGAACTATCACTTTCAACATTGCATGTGGTAACCCCCAACAAGACAGTACTGGCCCAGCTCAGTGAAAACATCCTCCTTTCCTCATTCCACTGCATCTATTTCCTCCAAAACACTCTAAATCTCCTTCTTACAGCTGATAGTGCTGGTCGTATAAATCATTAAAAATAAATGTAGAAATAAGTGTAATAACAAGTATTGCAGTGCAGCTGCTCCTATGTATTGATATTCACCCTTTCTCCGTGTACACATGGACCATTTATGCCTATTACAACTCCAGAGACTTGTTCCTCCTGTGCGTTGCAAGACCTAGAACTCTGCTACGAATGCATTTCTCAGTGGGATTGGAAGGCTTTGGCCCATAAACACTTGCAGGTAGAGGCCAACTGTTGATATTTCCTCTCTCTTGCTAGCTCTAACTCAGGCATGAGTCGCAAGTAGCCAGCTGTGAAGAGCTACAAGCCCTTGCTAGTCATCATAGCCTGCTGGCTTGAATGCAAACTGTGGCAAGTGGATGGGGTGGGAAAACACCTCTCTCCACAGGGATTCAGTGATCTTTTGACACATCCCAGAATCACAGATGGAATGAGAAACCCAGTCTTGACCAAGACTCGCTGTTTACATCTATACCAGTCAATACAAAAGACCATAGCCCATTTTCATGCCCTGTGAGGCCAGCATGGCTCATATCCATTTGAACTCCCCATCTTGCATGCTCCAGAAGAACAATCTTGTCTGCGCTGCTATATGGAAGAGTATTCTGGTCCATGCTAGTCCATAAATAGTGTCCACTGGGGCAGTGACTGTTGTCCCAAAATTGTGTGGGGAGCATGCTAACAAGGGATGGTTATGTTGTCTGTGGGGTAGAATTTGTGCCAATGCTGTGGCCCTGCCTTGCTAAACTACGAGGACTGAGAGCCCACAAACAGGGAGAAGCTAGAAAGAGCAGGAGGAGCTATGAGGTTTGTAGAGGTCTGGGGTGTTCAGGGCAAATCCTGAGTGCCCTGAATGCCTTTGTATTCCTTGACTTCAAGGGCACCTGAGGCTGCTCCCTACCTCTGAGGACACCCTGGCAGGATGGATGACCAGGGGATGGTGCTTGAGCCCCTAGAGAAAAAAACATGAGCAGACTCTGTGCTTCTGCAAGCCCAGAGATTGCCTGGACTTGGGTATGGGTCCTTTAGGGACAATGGAGCAATAAACTCAGTCAGGCAACCCACATACCTTGGGTAAAAACACACAGCTTCTCAACTAAAAATAACCCCTCTCCCTAGCAAATAGGTTTATTTATTAAGAAAACAAGCCATTTTGAGGCAAGCTGCAACACCTAGGACTCTGAGAAAGGACTGCCGATGGCCTTTGCTAATAACAGCTTTGTATAAAAATCTCTCTTCCCCCACAAAATGTCCCATCTCCTTTTCCAAACCAGGGAAAGACAGACTTTTAATTCATGGGTGAAAAAAAAAATCAGGTCTGATGGCTTATGGCTGGGAATTTCACTTCATCCCCTTCCAGGTTTAACTTTGGGGTGGCATCAGGCTGCCCACCATGGCTGAAATCTAATATTTATGTACGTAGATGAGAAATTTTAGGGTTTCCTGTTCTTTCTGAAAGGCTTTCATCTAAAGACTAAATTTAAAGAAAAAAAAAAGAGAGAAAAGAAGGAAGGAAGCCAAACGCTTGTGGGGACAGAGTTTTTTTTTCCTATTTTCTTTTTTTTTTTTCTTTCTTTCTTTCTTTTTTTTTTTTTTTTTTGTTTTTAATTTTCTGGGTATCCGTTAGCTAAAAGTGGCAGATGAGGAACATATCCTGAGACAGGACTGTGTGGAAGCACATTGGACTGGCACAGGTCCACATGGGACTGTGCCCATGTCAGCCCCAGTCAGCATGGGTTAGTCCACGGCAAGTCCTCAGGCTCAGAGATATACCCTGGTGGGTGATTTGGGGAAGAGGGCACTGTCTGCATGGTCTGTGTGAGGAGAAGAGGAGGGGACTCACCCTCTACCAGCTAGCTTAAAACTAAAGAAAGGTAATATTTTGGGGTGGTGGTGGTGGTGGTGGTGTAAGGAATTTGGAGTTTTTACACATAAATAGCGTTTCATTACTGCTGGAGAAAGTTTAGATTTTTTTTTTAACCTTTGTTTGTCAAGTCTTTCCTTTGGACCACCAACTTGCTAGCAATTGCGTGTGTAACGGCCACAAGTTCCCACTCTCCAGAAATGCTTGGTGAGTCTATGCTTCACTCCGATGCTCCTTAGTCCCTACCACTGTCAAAATGGGGTTTAGACATGTCTGGTTAAATTGCATCCAGCTTATTTCAACTGAACAAAACATTGCTGAGCCATAGCAGCAGATAATATATTTGAATACTCCAGTTGACAGCTATTTGCCTGGTCTATCAGGGCATGGGCCAAGGATCAGAGGAAAGTTAAAATCAAGGCAGATGGTGAACATCCCTTCCAGCCTTCAGAAGTCTCATTCCAATGGACATCTTCTTCCAGTCTCTACAAAAGGGGTGAACACCACTACTCTCCATGCCACCACTACTCACCTGTCAACCCTTTCCTTTTTTCCAACATCCAGTCCAACTTTTAGGCATACTAGCTGGGTTTTTATAGCCATTTTTAGTAGCTGGAGCTACATAGGATCAGCCCTGGCACAAAGACGAAGCCAATGTTGGCCAGACCTGTGAGGGTGCAGACTGACAGGGAGAACAACGTAAGCACCCTCTGGCCACTTGGATAGGAGCCGACCTGGAGACTGCTGCCTTTTGGCAGTGCACCACAAGGCACATGGCGCTTGCTAACTATCATGCAGGCAAAGAAAAGAAAATGATGGATTTAATAAAACTGAACCACTAAAACCAGCAAAGGGAAAAGGACAAAATGGACCAGACTGAAGACCAATGTCTTCCTGCTTCCAGAAGACAGAGGAGCTGGATTCGAGATGCTTATCTCTTCTGGGTTTGCTGCTTCCCAGGGAAGAGCTATTGAAGTCTGTGCACTTGCAGGATCACATTTTCCAGTCAAAGAGCCAGTGTTGGTGTGTGTCTCCAGCCTGAATCCAAGCCTGAACTGGAAGAGAGGTGCACAGAAACTTGCTCCTCAACCTCATTCCCCCTCTCAGGGGCAAGCAGTGGTCCTGGACTCGCAGACACCCCCTGCTTTGGGTTTTCTTCCCTCATATTAATCTGCGTAGACATTTCTAGCCTGTGATTAACAGGCAAACACATTAGGAGTGGGTAGCTACAAGGCAAAAAGGGATCAGCAGGTATCAGCCCCAAATCAAACTTTGGTGGTGATCTGGGCTACCTTCTCATCTCTTAAGAGCAACATCGAATTTCTGATTTTTTTTTTTTAAATGTTACTTGCCTTCTAACAGTTGATCACATTAGTCTAAATGAACATTAGTGTGGGGAGAAAAAAGTTGCAGTGCTGAACTGTGGGAGAAAGCAATGAATATGAGACAAATCAATGCCTTTACTAAACTGAATGGCAATATGCTTGTTCATATCAGGCAAAAAACTGGCCTGTGAAATACACTCAGGAATGAAAAGGGAAAAAAGGAGGAGAATCCAGGTACCCACTGCACTGCAGGAAATTTCAAATGTGTTTTCCTCATTTCAAAATAAAACCAGAGGCTTTACGGTGAGAACGATGACGAGATGTTTGAGTTTCAGTCAAGTGGGATATGGCCAAAGATTTTCATCAGTTTCTGTCCACCTGGACTTGAATCCTTGGAGCCTCACCTTGAATTCCAGGACAAAAGGAAATGTGGTTTGTGGCTTGTGCCCTGGCTGAAGAGTAAGGAGATGAGAATCCAAATCTTGGCTCTGCCACAGACTCTCCTTTGAGATCAGAGGTGAGGCATTGAATATCCCTGTGCGTCAGCTCTCAAGAATGAGGACAGCAGCCCTACCAAGCTTTCATGCCAGCTTACGTGATATTTCTTTCTATCAAAAAGTATAAAAATAAAAATAAAAAAAGCAAAGTGTCTCAGATTCTCTCTCTGCTTCTAAAAACACAGATCATTGACTATTACAGAGTGGAGTAAATAATGACACTATGCTGCAATCGCACCCAGGCAGGGGAAGGATCCAAGCAGCCGTCTGCCAGGTGGTATCTGGCAACTTCTGATGAAGAGGGATAGGCAAGCATGAAGGGTGACTGTGGGACAGGGTCTGACAGCACTGAATGGATGCATATACCCCTTGATGTGCAGTCAGGCTGCATGGGTGCAAATAGAGCAGGTAATGAGAGATAAATCAGCTTGGGTTTCCAAAACAGACTCTTAGTAGGCAATGCTCAATGCAGTACTGCTTACTCCAGTACCTTTAATTCCTGGCACTGCTCTTCTCCCTGTGATGGCCCTTTTTGCTAATGGGGCTGCATGATGAACCAGATCAGGAAGCTGATCCAGGTGAAAAACAAAGTTCCTCCAAAAAGGTTCTTGTTCAAGTTGATTGGTTCGCCCTGTTTGGCCCTGCCCAAACTTGCTTGCTAAAAGGAATCTGAAATAGCAAATGAAGTCATGCTGTCTGTGGTAAGAAAACTGGCCTCTGTGCATGCACATGGGTCCTTACCATCTCTGTCACCACAGTCCATTTCTGCTTGGCCATCGTTAGCCAACCCACCTCATCAAGGATATAGGCTTATGCTGAAATAACTCCATCCCTTTGGTATGGGGATGCCCTGCAGGACCAGTCAAGACATGACAGTTAGGAGCCCTCGGGACTCCATTTTCTCCTTGTCTGAGAGGTGAGATATTACCGCTGCCCCCTGACACCCTCTAGGTAAGGTCATCTGGCTGCCTCTGAGCTGGCAGAAAATAACAGGGCTACACTCAGTCTGGTTCAAATCTAGGTATGCATTTAAGGTGTTGATCAAATCAGATTTGCAGGAATTGGTCCTCAAAAAGCTCTTTTGCGAAGCAGAGGCTGTCTGCAGAAGTGCACAGCCCATGGTTTAGAGAGCTGAAAGAAGGAGTTATCCTTGTGTGCCTATGGTAACAGATGCTTCTCTCAAGGTCCTCTTCTGAAGCCGTTCCCCAAGCTGTAACACTGAGCATGGAGGGGTGCAGGACAAAGTTCCACAGCATAGATGAGAGGTCCAGCCCTCAGGCTGCACATCAGTCTTGTCACAGCTTGAATATGTGGTGCAAAACAGCTCTAGAACAGCCGTGGGGTTGAAGCCCTCTTTTCCTATGACCTTTGTGGTTAAAAGCTTCTCTAGAAAGATGGGACTCTCAAGTCCATAGCTGCTCCTCATTGACTTGGGCCAGGGATTTTATGCTGGAACTTTCTCCTTTCCCAAACATCCTACAGCACTGCGCTGTTTGCTGGGGTGTCCTGCATTTGGAGCTGAAGGCTGCTGCAGAGATGATCTGCTGTGATATTGGCTGTACAAGCAGATCACAAAGTTGGTCAGCTTAGATCCAGCTCTAGCTCCAGGGCCTTTTTCAATACTTTCAGACAGAGTGAAGTAGAACTAATGAAAGAGATTTCAATCTCCTTTTTCACCTTTCACATGGTAGGCAGTAACGCACTGTTTCTGGGAGGTAGTGAGGCAGATTCCTTCAAGCAGAGCTGAATATAATTCTTTTCCCCTCACACGTGACTCAAACCACAAGCAACTAAGTAAGAAAGGCTGAACACGTCTTGTCCTTTGACAACTGTGTGATGTACTTTCCTTATGACCCCCAAATCAGATGAATTACCCAGACCTCCCCTTCCCTCTCTAGCTCTGCATTTGCTGCATTGTAGTTAGGCCATTATAAATCCTTGATACCTGAGCCCTGAAGCCTACAGGGAGGAGACAATCTCCCCAGGCAGCTTCAATGTCACCAGCTTATAATTCTATATCCCCTGGGCAGGATTAATCTTTGAAATGCTTGTTGGAAGGGACCTCTGAACATCTCTTGTTCAGCCTTCTAAGCCAACCCAAGATCAGATCATTCATGGCTTTGCCTAGCCAACTCTTGAAAACCTCTCAAGATGGTGATCCCACCACCAGTTCAGGTAAAATATTTCGGTTCTGGGCTACCCTCTTAGTGATCACAGCATCACCATCATCAGTAAGCATATCATACTGTAGCCTAAGAGTTAAGTGGTTCATCTAAATAGCAATCCTATGTTTAATCTGTGATCAATGTCTGGAGATGGTTGGGATGCAGATGTCACCATCCTCCTCCACCTACCAGCTCCAGAAGGAGCTCAGATATTCAAGCTTGTTAGTAATCCATGTATTCTGTGTGCCACCGTCACCAACACTGTGACCACTTTGGCTCAAACTCATGATGTCCTCTGGTGGCAACAGCTTTTGATCTGTGGGCATAGAAATATTGGCACACTGATGATGTGTGCTGCCATTATTATTAAATAGAGTTAAACAGACCTGAGCAGATCTCTTTGCCTGCCTGCAGATCGCATATTTTACTTCCAGGAAAGGCTAGGTCTTGCTGAGCCAAAATGCACTGTGAGGTATAACTCTGTCCCACACCACTAAAAGTCCAAAGACAAGACAGATGGGGGACCTGGTGGGGTGGTAATACAAGAATAGTCCGTATGCCGCCCAAATCAATGCTGCTCAGAAATACTTTGAGCAGTATCACAGGAGGCTGCCTGAAGGCTTAGAGTGGTCACCCAGGATTTATATTGCTCCAAGTCACAATTATTTTGCCCCCATATATTCTGCAGGTGAGGACTAGTGCGTCTTAACTGTGGCCCTTCCCAAATTATTTTCTTTTGCATCTGTAGTGAGGGAAGATGCAAAGGGATTAAGTCCTCCATCTGACTGAGAGGTGCACAGCCTCATATGTCCGTGGGTGATTAGCACAAATAGAAACCAGACCCCAGTTTCCACATCAAGGGAGAAAAGGACTGGACCTAACCACTTTTCACACTGAGCTGTGAAGCTTTCATGCAAAGACTGAGTTTACAAGCTTTAGCCAAGGGATTTGGTTGTGCAGATTACAGCTTTTAGTTCTATCACTGCTCACCTCACGAAAGAGTCTAAAGCTATCCATCTCTTCAGACGCCTAGAGCATGTAGGAATGGGCACACAACAAAATGGACTTTGAGTTTGTCTGTTCACAAATACCCTATAACATTATTATTCCATGTGTCCAAAGGTGTCTGTAGCCTGAAATCTCTGGATGGCAGCTCTTCTGCTAAGTGGGAAGTTCTTTTCCAAATTGCAAAGCCCTCTCTCTCTGACCATCTCAGAGAAGGTCTGGCAATGCACTGCCTTGTGAAGTGCAAGTGTGAATTGCTGGAGGGACCCACTTGCCACAGTGGTGTAGCCACTGGAGTTTTTTTTAACAGCATCTTAAGATAACATCTCTTGGGGAAGGTTAAGTAAGGATTCATTCTGCCTTTGGGTTAGGGAATCTCTTGCAGATGAATTTGATCCAACTATCTATTGCTAATGATTGCATAGAGTCTTTAAAGTCTTGAATGTACTGCTGTAGATATCAAGATGATTCCTCCTTTTGGCTGTACTACTTGGGGTAGAACAGAGATTTTCTGTGGAGGACAGAGCAGCAAGCCGAAGTTTTATGGCCTTAGCAGCTCAGGATAGGTTTTTCCAAGGCCAGGACTCCGCATGGGTCTGTGAGATGTCTAAAATGACACTGGTTCATATTCCTCTCTGCATCAGTCAAAACAAGAGCTAATGCTGGCCTCACAGTTGAAGAGCCAGATCTTAAAACAGGACCAAGGATGCATTTGTAAAGCTCTGTGATTTAATTCCTTTGTTCTACCAAAGTGACTATGGTAAAGAGCCCAAAGTCTGCTTGTTGGTTATACAGTTACTGTCTCCCCATGCCTACCAACGCTGCTGCTGCCAGGTAAGAGAGATCGATGCAAAATGTCGATGGTCTCATAGACAATGGTTAGAAAACAGGTTGTGAGAGCAAGAAGAGCTGGTTGATAGCACCAGATTCTGAGGTAGGCAGGTGGTCTAAAGTACAACAGAAGGAAATGCCTTTGCACATATGTTTTTTAATGAGGTGTTAATTGAGCATTGGGTGAACAGGACAAAGAAGCACAGAGGATGTGGCTTGAGGTTTTGGCTGATGTAAAGCTGGAGGGCCTGGAATAAAGAGAAAGGTTTTTTTTTTCTTTTTTTTTTTCCTTTTTTTTTTTTTTTTTTTTTTTACAACCCCTTCCTGTGATTTCCAACAGGAGAGACACCAGGTGGGCAGGCACCTCTGCTCCAAAAATCACAGCTGGCTTTGTGAAGCTTTTCCTGAGCTGGTGATATGGTCTGCAGGCACTCCTGTCAGTCCTGGCTCTGGGAAGAGGGATCTCCGAGATGTGAGGGTGAAGGTGGGAGGCAATCTGGCTCATCCTCTTCTCTCAGGCAGTAGAGGGACAGGATGCCCACCCAGGACAAGCTGGGTGGTGCAGGATGTGTCAATATACCACCCTGGTGCCAATAATTAACACATGTGAGACTGATGAAAGAAGCCAATGGGGGATGATTATTTTGCTGCCCACATAAGAAAGCTTTCTCCCTTCCTAATCCCCCAGTCCTACATCTGGTAGTAATTTTGCAGCCCAAAATAGAAAGGAAGTAGAAGAGAGGGGCTTAGCCAAGCTTGGGCCCATTTGAGGAGAATAGAGACAGTTTGTTAGAGGCAAACAGAAGCAGAGTTGGAAGGGTGCTTTGTTTCCCCTACCACTCATGTCCTTCTGCAAAGGTATAACTGATGGTTGAAGCTACCTCCCATGTGTTGCCTGGGCTTGGGGTATAGAAATAAGGGCTGTAAGCCCATGACCATGACTCTCGCATCCTTCAGACCCCCTGAATCTGGCATCTGGAGCAGGAGAAAGAAGGTGCAACAATTATACTTTCCAATACCTTGTGCTACAAGATCTTTCTCATAGCCTGACCTGAAAAAGCAGTCTTTTGGGCCATCTTCAGCTGCTTCCCTCACATGCTCCAAACTCTGCATTACAGGGTTGAGAGAAAAGGCTGGGGTCGAGCAGAGAGGGGTGTAGTCCCAGCCATGCAGTCTGGGTTGCTGTGGGAACACTCACCATGCACCTTGGGCACCTTGGCTTTCAGGTGTCGTTCGCACTTGGCCTTGGCTTTTAGCAGTAGGAAGATCTGCTCCTCTTTGGTGATGACATCATCAGCATCCACCTGCAGTGATGGGGAGAAATGAGGTTAAACCTCAGCACAGGAAGAGCAGCAGGACACAAACTTCCTAGATAATGCAGGTGATCTGAATGCAAGATCTCCATTGCATCAGGAGTTTCCTCCACCAGCCTTGTTCTTCCTATCTCAGTTTGCTCAGCAATTGGTGTTCCAAGCAACACCTGCAAGATGCCACATGGAAACATTTGTGTACATGGCAAAGGAAATGAGCATTGCAATTGCTCACATCAAACACATGCCCATACATAGGAAGGGAGCAATTTCTTGGGTGGCATGTCTTAGCTTGCAGCTTGAAGGGATGAGGCTACTATCCAATGGGAAGAAGGCATTCTAGTAGATAATAATGGCACAGCATTTTTAAACACTGGTCCCTTTGGGATATAGGAGCATAGTTAAATATAACACTCAGAGAACAGCAAAGCAATGCTGTGTTTCCCGACACCCACCTCTTGGAAAATAAGTTCAAAGGCCTCTTCTCCCTTTAAGAATCACAACCAGGCATCACGAATGCAGTGCTACTTCCAACTTCTCATTCAGGCCTTCAGCCACGTGGCATCAGAATCTATCAACATCTTGTCTAAATCCAAGAACAAATGCAGAGGGGGCTGCCTTAGGGAGTTCTGTGAGCAGACAGCATCTGCCCCAAAGGCTGAGGGCACAGGGAAAGGAGACTGTGAGCATCATCCTGGGAAGGTTAGATTTCTCCTCCTATATGTGATGCCTGTAAGGTTTCCAGAGGTCAAGGGACAAGAAGGGGGAATGGGGATGCAGGGAGGGTGCTTTACCCAGAAGCTACTTTACTCTCTGTTTGCTGCTTGCTGATACGTGATGACACAAGGCCCTCAAAGGCACTTGCTGGTCATAAAGAGCATCTTGCTTAGTGAAGCTGGCATGTTTCCATTAGGCAGGACTTGCCTCTGGAAGCTGGGGGTACAACCACAGGGTAGGCTTGATCTACAGATGCTTTGGTTATTATGCCATTAACAGCTTTGATCTAATACAATATGGTTGCTTTCATTTTCTCATGTGCATTTTAGGTACTCAGCTTATGTGTCCTGGTCAGACATCCAGGACCAGTCGCACTGCAAAATGAAGTCTGAGACAAGAAGGAACTTTCTACCAGGTAGCTTTGATGGGAATGGATGTAAAACTTCACCTTACCTATACCAGCTACACTGTGATGATACTACCTTTGTTCTTTCCTGCCTCTTTTATTTTTTTTTTTACCCTAAAATAACATTATACTTGGCCTTCTTCTACATTTATTTTCTGCCCTATATTTGAATGGGTGATACAGATCTTATCCTCTAGGTGTTTTACAATCTGCAGTGTAGAAGAGCATAAGGAAAGTTGTGGATGCTATCCATCCACTAGCATGCCTCCCTGTTTGATGCATGCCAGATCTGGCAACGCTTGTGAAACCTTTGAGGTTGGGATCCATCCTTGCTGCTCTGCCAGTCATGGCAGAAGAGTCTCTGGAAAGTCAGGGCTGGAAGAGATTCTTATCCACAAGATCATCCCAAAGCTGGTTCAAAGCGTGGATGATCCTCATACAATGCCTCATAAGACTCCTGAATGAAGGCTGGTGGCTGAGGTACTAGCCTGACAGATTTAAGCAATGTAGTAAACTGGGTGAAATCACTGCTCCTCTCATTGCCTCCATTTCCCTAATATTTTTTCTGTCTTAATTAGACTATAAAAGCAGTAAGACCAGAGGTTATCTTTCTCTGGATTTCTACAGAACTTAACACTTGCTCTTACTAGTGTAATGTAATCAAGAAGGGCTGCTGTACTGCTTTATAGAAAGCAATTTAAAAAAAATTTTTTTTTTTGTTTTTTTTTAAGTGTATAAATCTACATTGACTGTGCTGGTGAGACTGGCCACTGTAAATCTGTAATGCTAAAACCTATGGTAGCACTCCACATCCTGACGGATGGAGCAGGTCTAAACATCATGCATAATACAGGCAGGCAAAGGAAAATATAAGACTTTGTGAAGCCAACAGTGACCTGAAGATGAGAAGGAAACCTGTAGACGGGTTGTAGATCCTGCCTATGGAGGGGTCTGCTAGTCCTAATCCCTCTGAAGCATGTACTGAAGCAGTGCAGGTATGACATTTCACTGTGCTTCCCCCAAACACTGCTACTCAGAATTAAGGTGCCTTCACTCACTTTAACATAATTCACTTTGGAAAGCAAGATAAACTAGCTGAAGGCCAATCTGTTCTCAAGACTTACTACAAATAACATAATGAAGGTTAATGAAATCCAACTTAGGAGTAAACCCAGATTCTATTTCACATGTGCTCCTATAGAGGGGAATGGAGGATGTTTGAACAGCTGAAGTAGTAAAAGATGGATATCTAGATCTGATAAGGGGACTCTGAGTAAAACAGAAGTTAGTTTTTCACATCCTTGGAAAAAATCCATACTAAAATCCTCCTTCAGAAGTGGCAGATGGTTTCAAAACCACGTTAATGTCAATGCGAAATAAAGCATCCCTTTCCAGATGTTTGGCCAGCCCATATTTAAGGCAATGTCCAGTATTTCAACTCTTTCATTGGAAACATAAAACGTTTGGGTCAAATTCTGTTGTCTGCATGAATCCTGAGTGATTCCACCAAAACCAGAGGAGTTAGTCTGGATTTATAGTGGCTGAATGGAGCAGAATGTGACCTCAGGCATTTCAAATGATTCATCCCTTGTGTGCTTCATCCTCAGTCTCCTTTGGCCATGCTCTGAGAGTGGGCAGCTCCTGCCCAGCAGGATGAATGATGTCCAGGCCAGGCACAGAAAATAAATTTTATTTCCCAGAAGCAGAGCTGAGGCACCAAGCACTTTGTCCAGAGCAGGGCAGAATAGCTAGGACAGGACTCTGAACTGAATCAGGGTTTTCAGCTTTCCTGAGCCCTCATTACCAGTCTTATACTTCCAAAACCTGTCAGACTATTAAAAAAAAAAATCCCCATTTTCTCCCCTCTCTCCAAACTGATATAAGTACTAAGAGATATGTTTAAGCTTTGTGTGTGTGTGTTTCTAGGCAACCTGCTCTAGGTGGCCCTACTTGAGCAGGGGCTTAGACCAGATGGCCTCCAGAGATCCCTTCCAGCCTCAACCAGTCTGTGATTCTCCTTAGCTAAGGAGGATGAAATGCGTGTAAACATATATATGAATAAAAACAGAGATTTTCATTAAATCCTCTGGCTTAAAGGAGATGAGTTTTCCTCAAGTGACCTGGAAAGTGGTGCCCCTCACGGCATCCTTCTGGACAAATTATCTCCCTGCGAGACAAACAGGTTCACGCTATGCTGGGTGATGAACTGGCTTGACAGTAGACCCCAAAGGGTTGTAGCGAATGGGGCTACTTCTGGCTGGCGGGTGGTCACCAGCGCTGTTCTGCAGCGCTCAATTCTAGGGGCAGTCCTATTCAACACTTTTGTCGACGATCTGGATGCAGGAGCGGAGTGCATCCTCAGCATTTGCCAGTGATGCTGAACTGGGAGGTGCTGTTGACACCCTGCAGGGACAAGAGGCCTTGCAGGGGGGTCTAGATAGATTGGAGCATTGGGCGATCACCAAAGGCATGAAATTCAAAGGTAAATGCCAGGTGCTGCAGCTGGGACAGAGGAATGCCAGGCAGGCACAGACAGGGAGACAAGTGGCTGGAGAGCAGCTCGGCAGAAAGGGACCTTGGGGTGCTGGTGACAGCAGGCTCAACACGAGCCAACTGTGTGCCCTGGCAGCCAGGAGGGCAAACGGCATTTCAGGGTGCATTAAACACAGCACAGCCAGCCGGTCAGAAGAGGTGATTCTCCTGCTACACCTAGTGCTGATGTGGCCTCATCTTGCATATTGTGTGCAGTTCTGGGCTGCACAATATAAAAAGGATGTTAAGGGATTTGAAAGCGTCCAGAGGACAGCAATGAAGCTGGGGAAAGGGCTGGGAGGCATGCCCTGCGAGGAGAGGCTGAGGACACCTGGGTTGTCTGGTCTGGAGGAAAGGAGGCCAAGAGGCGACCTCACTGCAGCTCCCTGAGGAGGGGAGGCAGAGAGGGAGGTGCAGGTCTCTGCTCCCTGGTCTCCGATGACAGGACACATGGGAACAGCACAAAGCTGCTCCAGGGCAGGTTCAGACTGGACATTAGGAAAAATTCTTTACTGTGAGGGTGGTCAAACACTGGAACAGGCTTCCTAGAGAGGTGGTTGATGCCCCGTGCCTGTCAGTGTTCAAGAGGCATTTGGACAATGCCCTCATTAATACGTTTTAACTTTTGGCTGGCCCTGAAGCAGTCAGGTAGTTGGACCAGATGATCTTTGAAGGTCTCTTCCAACTGAACTATTCTATTCAAAGAAATCTGAAATGCCATCCTTCATGCTGCTGGATGACTCACTTTAAATACTTAAGAAGCACAACTTGTCTGATTGGGACAGGATGGGATGACAGGTTCAGAGCCACCTGTACTTTCTCACACTTCACCATGCTTACTGTCCAGCCCTTGTCCACCCCCTTGCTGGGACATTTCAGCACATCAGCCCTTCTGAAAACTCTCCAGAGACAGAGGAACGAGTAGCATGCTGCCAGATCAGGTACTGAAATGATTCAGCCTTGGGTCAAGGGCTGGTGTGTAGGACAGGGCAGACAACCACAGCTGGAAACTAGGGAGCACCTTTGGACCTGCCAGATGCTGAAGCACTTTTAACCATTCTACACCACTTTTTCCTGTGCACCTGATTTTGTTGCTGTGTATCTTCTGATCTTAAGACAATGCTATACTATTCACCTTAACCTTTCACAACCAGGCTGGAAAAAAATCAGGAGGAACATTTTCATTGCAACATAGATGTACTCATGAAATTAGACATATTTGGATCAGGCTTGGCAAAACTTCCTCTGTAACAAAAAATCTCGATACCTGATCCAAATATACTGTGGAATAGCCTTGCTGAAATCATTAGCAGATGTGTATGCCAACTTCTTTGAATCCAAATATCCCTAGGCAGCAAAATAAGTGGCTTCACTTTCAAAGGTGAAGAGGTATGGGCTGCAGGAGTTTCTAACAGGTGGGAGCTACTGCTGGCAAAGAAGCCTCTGGTTTGGAGTAGATTGAATCAGTTGGGTCAGGAGAGAGGCAGGGCTGGAGGTATCAGCACAAGATGTATCTGTAAAATACTGGGTGGTACAGAAAAAGGAAGAGGATGCTAATCAGTCTGTTTTGCAGAATTTGAGGCCTGAAAGGCACAAGATGAAGAGAGCATGGTATAAAAGAAACAGAAGAATGATGCATGGAAGCAAATTGCACGAATGGATTCAAAAAAGAACTAGACAAATTCATGTAGGGCAAATCCCTCAGTGGCTGTTAAACCTTGCAGCCTAGATGCAAACTCTGATGCAGGGACGTCTTGAACTGCTGACTACCAAAAGCTGGAAGGTGACAGGCATAAGAGCTCTCTCTTTCTCTAAACATCCTAAGCTGGTAGCTCCTGGGGATGTTCTGTCAGAACAGAAGGTCAGCTTAACAGAGCTACTTCTGTGTTCCAATAGGCCCTCTATTTTTCCAAGGCATTAGAAACATCACACCTTGCTGCACATCTAGGAGGATACATACACATTCAGGGTATGGTCTGGTGGCACACTTAGCATGATCTACTTGGATTATTCTGTGCATCTGCTCTTCAGGTCCAAGGGAAAGTCAGTTAAGAGGAGATACTGGAAGTGTTTGCTCACCATTGAAACAATCCACGCAGAATTACTTACTTAACATCTCACTCATATTTTACTAAGAATCTACCACCAGCCTAGAGTCTACCTATTTGTAGCACAATACTTCTCACCTTCTAACTCCCTGGGCACTCATTAATCAGCAGAAATGAAAAAGTATCGTATCTTGTAAATGTAAAACTTGCCTTGTTAGCCAACTGGAGACATCCACAACAACATCTACCCACCTGAGATATTCACCCAGGGTTCCCTTTATAGTCACTGGAGATTTAGCTACAGAGATCAGCTGAGATTCATTCTATTGTCAAGCCACCACCTAAAACAAGTCTGATCAGCTGTGCCTTCTTTCTTTTTCTTTCCTTCTTTCTCTCTTTCTCTCTTTCTCTCTTTCTCTCTTTCTCTCTTTCTCTCTTTCTCTCTCTTTCACAACTATAAAGGGACATGAATCAGATAAAGATGCCTTTCTTTTTTGGAGTCTGAAGCAAAGAGAAAATTTCCCATCCCAGAGTTTTTCCAGGTGGGTTGGTGGTATCCTCTCATTTTTTGATGGCTGGGCATAAGCTCACAGGCTATGCTATTGTCCCTTTTTATCTACTGGTTCTATAAGCACAAAGGTTCCTCAATTCCATTCTGTGTACTGGACTATAGATGCAAAGAAGATCATTTTTTTATAGACTCTCAGAAAGCCTTTCTTGCTGAGGAATTTAGATTGTCAGCTAAGTTAATTTGATTTCAGGATGAAGCATGCTTCTTTTGTAATAAAAATAAACAAAATACATTAAAAATAATGAAGCCACAATAATAAAAAAAAACATTTTAGTAAAACATTTAATTGCAGGAAATTTCTATGTGAGGTGAAAATTTCCAAATTCCCACCAGTCCTATTGGCTTGATAAGAAATGTGGACCCAAGTTCAAGAGCTGGGGCCGTGGATGCTTTGACAGCTCTGGACCACTGCAATGGCAGCCCAAAGTCTTTCAGTCCGTGACTCCAATGCAGGCCATAAATAGAAGCAGCCACAAGTGTTTCTTTCTGAAATGCTTGAAAATTTAAGAAGCTTGAAGGAAACCTTGCCTGTGTTTCCTAAGAATTTCACTGAAATTGTGTCTCCTCAAGAAACCCAGCTTTTGTTATCTGTATTGAGTTTACGTGGTAAAGGTTTGGTAGCAGGGGGGCCGCAGGGGTGGCTTCTGTGAGAAGATTCCAGAAGCTGCCCCATGTCAGATCAGAGCCAGCTCCAGCCGGCTCCAAAAGGGACCCGCTGATGGCCAGAGCTGAGCCATGACCAATGTTGTTTGTGCCTCTGTGAGAGCAGATTTAAGAAAGGGGAAAAAAACTGCTGCACAACAGCAGCTGGGAGTGAGAGGAGTGAGGAACAGCCCTGCAGACACCCAGGTCAGTGCAGAAGGAGGCAGGAGGTGCTCCAGGCATGAAGCAGAAGTTCCCCTGCAGCCTGCGGAGAGGCCCATGGTGGAGCAGGCTGTCCCCCTGCAGCCTGTGGGGCACCACATGGAGAAGATCCCCACGTGCAGCCTGTGGAGGAGCCCACGCAGGAGCAGGAGGTCTGGTGGGAGCTGCCACCCGTGGGGGACCCATGCTGGAGCAGGTTGCTCCTGAAGGATGGACCCCGTGGTACGGACCCATATTGGAGCAGCTCTTGAAGAGCTGCAGCCTGTGGGAAGCCCACGCAGGA
>VXAL01019244.1:276631-337116 GCA_013399475.1 Chauna torquata
GTGAGCAACCTTCTTGTCCTTGTCTCAACCCTTGAGCCCTTGTCCATCGTATTTTCTCCCCATGTTCCTTTGAGGAGGGGGAGTGAGTGAGTGGTTGTGGTGGAGTTCCGCTGCTCAGCAGATTAAAACCAGCACATTATCACATGAAGGTGAAACTCAAGCACTTAGAAAAACCCAGATGACGTGAATGGTTGGACCAACACTAAAGCCAAGCATAGTAAGGACTCTCACATCCCTGCCTGACCTATTCAGCCACACTACTTTTTTCTTTCATGACAAAGTACTCATCTTGGACTCATATCTTCTCTCTCACAGGCCATTACTTCCTGCTCTTAAGCACATTCCAAACCTTGATTCATTACACCCAAACCTCTGGACCTGCTTACACTGCAGAATTAAAACTTTTGATGACCAAGCAATATCTGCCATTGCAACCATAGATGGGGGATTAGTCTGAGTTGCTCAGGGGTGGTTAGAGTCCCTAAGGGGTGCAAATTACCAGGTGCCAGGGAACAGCTTTGATTTTACTCCCAGAGCATCTGGCACAAAATGTGATTGCCCTGAAGAGTGAGAGGTCTTTGGGCAGCTGGAGTCTGTGCCAACTGGTCACCTGAGCAGAGCTGACAAGATCTGCAGAATTTAGTGGCAGAGGTTTTCCTGGCTTGAGCTCTGGGGGCAAGAGAATCATTTGAGGGAAGTCAGAAGTAGTGTCACAGATAGGTACATCTCCCAAATCTAACTATTTGGAAGGAAGAGGTCAACATGTCCCTGCAGAAGGTAATCACTGTAAAAGATCTGACAGCAAATCCCTTTCCATGAGCCTTCCCTAATTTGCTTCAGCACAAATTCCTGCACTGAGCTTACTTGGCATCAAATTTATACAAGTTCAAGGATACAGACAGGCCCAGCTGTACACAGGTAGGAGCAGGAGGACAGCTTTGCCCTGCACTCCTGCTGTTACAGGCTGGGTGCAGCTGGAAGGGATGGGGACTCTTCCCTGGTCTTCCCAATTTTGCAATTTTTGTGCATCTGCTACTCTTTCTCAAAGGTTCTCACCTCTTGGCCTCTCAACAGTTTCCAACAGTTTTTTTTTTTTTTTTTTGCCAGAAAAAGTTCCTTGTGGGGAAGTGATCTAGGAATGTGTTTTTTTCTGCCCTTTGTTCAGAGAAAGCAGAAATGCAGAACAGGAGACAGGCCAAGCAGGGAAAGGTGAAATGACAATGCTATCCAGAGCCTGTCAAATAATTTTTTTTTTTCCCCTTGCCCCCAGAGGAGGCCATAGGGTAATTATGATAATGTTTTCTGGTATTTCCATTTCATTGGCTGATCTCCCAGCCACTAAAGTAAACCCCAAATCTCAACGGGGAGGTCATATTCATCCTTGTTTATGGGACTCATTTTCAGAAATAACACTATCCTTTTTGTGAAACTTCCCTGGCAGCAGCTCAAAAAATAGCTAAAGGCAAACAGATTCCTTGGTCAGGGTTGAGAGCATCACCGCTGCATAGGCCCAGTGCAAGGGAGTGCTGGTGGTCACCATCTTGGATGGCAGCAGATGGGGTAATTACCAGTGTGAAGCAGAAAGGGGTGCAGGTGGGAGGGGAGCATGAGAAAGAAGGGGAGAAGGTAAGTGTGAAAATAAAATCCATGTTAGTGATCCAGAGGCAAAAGGGAGATCCCAAGGCTGCTGGAACAGGATGGGATAGGGGTGGAGCCTGTCTCTGCAGATCCCACGCCAAACCAGCCCTGCTGATTTTGGTGGTCACCTCTGGAAAGGTGAGCACAGTGCTGACTTTGTGTGAGGAGTAAACCTGACGGGCTGGGGTGAGGTGGGGACAGAGGGACCAACAGTTAGTCAGGTCTGGGGAGTGTGACAATTGCAGATGAGCTGATGAGCTTCCTGGTGGAAGTCCCTCTCCTAAGATCTGCAAGGGTCAAGATAACCATTAGGGTTAGGAGGTTAATCCTACCAAGTCTTATTCATGACCAGACCTGCAGCTGCCACAGGTGAGCATACCTCTACTGAGATGAGAGCATCAGGCTGGATGAGGGCCTCACCTCCCGGGGGTGTTGAGGCCAGGCAGTGCAGACGGGGGTGGCAGAGCTTGGTCATGCCCCAGAGCAGGGATTCAGCTGCCTTTGAGAGGAGCTGGTGTAGCCTTCAGCATGGAGTGAGGCAAAAAGCAGCAAGGAGCTCGTGGTGATGTGGGATTTTTCAGAAGCAGGAAAATGTGGCAGCGTGTAGGTGGTCAGGAACACAAGGCATTGCATGAGGTTGGTCAGTGGTGGGGCGGCAACATGGAACGGGGCAAGAATTGAGATGCTGACACCTGGTTTTTTTTTGTTTCTGTTTTTTAATGAATGGAGTTTAGATAAGAAGAGATGGATACTGTTAGTTACTTTGTGATTGGGTTTAGATATCTAGTTTGTCCTCTAGTTTTCCCACACTTCTGCAAGTGAGTATTTCTGCAAGCCTGCATCTCCTGGCCACTGGACCCTGCTGATTTACTGAGGTCCAGATGAACCCTGTCAAGCATAGAAGGACCAGGGATTTGTACATGCTGTCTCAAACAAAATGTACCTTGTACAATCTCTGTTACTGGATCTACTGTCAGTCCTAAAGCAAAGTAGGATCTGCCAGGCTGCAGCTGAACTGGTGCTTAACCGTGCCCCATGCCTGGCTGTTTCACACAAGAGATACAGGTATGCCTGTGATTCGTTGTGTTTGCGTGCCAGCTTTTTCAGTCGATCAGGGCAAGCAAAGGGCAAGCAAAAGCCCTTGCTGGGTTCAGAAAGAGGTGGCACTGAGATTGTGACCAACTACTTGACCCTGAAAGCTGGCACTTCAAGCATAATAAGTCCCTCATGCCCCAGAAGCTGCTCTGGACTTGTGCTTGGACTGTGAGTGTCTGGCACTTCATATTTTGGTGACAGCTTACAGCGTCTCCCTTGTGGAGGTACAGAGCGGAGTAAATACAGATAAACAGTGCTTATGCTCCTCCAATTTGGGCAACACTGGATTAGTCCACAGCCCAAATGGTTTAATTCCCTTTCTTCACTTACTGCTACCTCCGTGCATCTTTTCCTCTGACTGCCCATGTCAGAGGAACCTTTTTATGCACCTTGGCATAAAAACTACACAGATAAAACAGCAGCAAAATGCACTGGGGGCAAGTTGTTGCAAACTGGAGCTACCTGGGGCGAGAGAAAGGAGTGGGGCTTGTTCTGCCCTGAGGGACTTAGTTTAACTGAATAGGCATTATTTCCAACATTAGAAAAAAAATGTGGTTTGCAACCTATTTCCTGTCAGGTTAATGCTGGAAAGATTTAAAAATAAATAAAGCCAGAGCGCCAGTTGGCCCAGACAGAGATACAGTAGCGAAAGTAGCAGCAGCATGATCCACTGCCAGCAGCTAATGGCAAAAGCTATGGGAGTGGAGCTGTGGTTTGCTCAGGACACCAGAGTGGCAATGAAGATGGTGGGAGGAAGGTCAGATCATAGCAGGAGACCCTGGACTCAGATCCAGGCATGAGAAAGGAAACTGGAAGCCTCCCTGATGGTGGGTCTGCATCTCACGTGGGTTGCTGTGGTGGGAGTGACCTCTCATCCCTTGGCTGGCTGCAGCTGCTTTGCTCAGCACATGCAAAGTGGTGGTACAACAGCAGTAAAGCATGAGTCTTGGCGGGGCTGAGCATCAGGCAACCCCACCTGTGGTGGGACCAGATGTGTGCCTAGCAAGGACCCCTGTTCTTGTCTATGGGCTCTGCTGTGCCCCATGATGGACAAGCACCTGTCTCTCTCTCCCTCTGCCAAACATCACCCTTTATAGTGCTGCAATGGTAGCAGGAATTCAGATTGGAGGGTTTGGGCAGGTGGGTGCTGAGATGAGCTCTGCACTGCTGTCCTGCCGCGTGTGTGTGTGTGTTCTTCACCCCATCCCACTTACAGAGGACAGAAATCAACATCAGGAAATGTCAGAGTCTTTTTAAAGACTGAGATTATGAAGACTGGGCTAGGATAATCAAATCAACGGGGCCTGAATACATAAGGGTGAAAGGGGGGGCGCACCTAAGAGAGACCCAGCTAAGAAGAGGATGATGGGAAGGAAGAGGTGGTTGAATCCTGATGAAATGGGACTCTGGCCAGGAGCTGTGGAAGCATGGAGAGGTTAGCGCACAAGTTGCTCTGCCCTCTACCTACTTTTCCCAGTCTCCCAGAGGGTAAATGAAGTTGGTGGTTTTGCCTTAATCCCTTGACCACATCACCCAAACCACCGCCTGGTCCAGAACAGCAGCAGGTCTCTGCTCCAGCTAGCTAGGCTCAGGAACCCTGCATTGTGTCTGTGGAAAGCTGAATAGCCTCACGCTGTGCTTAGGGCTGTCTCAGCCCTTCCCACTGCTGCCCTCACCAGGCTGGCTGAACCCCACTCTTCATCCTACCCTCAGAGCCAGATCTCCCATGGCCAGGAGGTGTCTATGCTCTTCTGAGGAGCTCGCCTTCCTATTTCTTACTGCCTCGATGCCCTGCCAGGAGAAGGACATGCTCCTTCCCTCACTCATAAATCCATCTTCGCCCTTGTACAACGCGGCCCACGTCTCAGCATGGATTTTCCTTGACTGCTGTAACAAGAAATGTTCCAATGAATGGGAAAGAAGAAAAATTGGCATGGAAAGATGCTGTGCAGAACTGGGAATGTCTCATCCTGGGAATGAATGACATTTAAAGATCTGTGACATCTACCAAAGGCATGGCCAAGTGGGGGCATTGCAATTTCTTGAGCTTCCTCCAAGTAAGGATACTGACCCTATGGGAGACAATTACCCCTGTCATATGTCCATGCCATACATCACTAGCAATGATGAGCACATGTACAAATGTTACATGGGCGCATGCAATTTGTCATCACTGGGATGGATGGAGGACACATCTGGTCCTGCAGTACATATGTCTGCTGTTCCTTGGAGAACAGCTCAGGCTAAGCTGGTCTCATTGATACCTTTCCAATCCCATTTGTTCTCACTGTGCCTTGGGGAAGCCTCATCCTTCAAGCAGCAAAAGAGAAGTGAGAAGAAAATCTGCCTGGACAAAGCACAACTTGCAGACTCATCGTAACTCTTGCCATAGGGAACTGATTTGAACACAGGTGTCCACTGCATTTGAAGATAATAGCAAAAGATTTTTGGGGGATGGGGTGATACCATGACAACAGTAGAACAGACCCTTTATCATCCTTGTCCTTTCCAAACTCTTGAAGATTATTACCTGTATGTATCTCCTTCCTTATCTACCCTGCCATGTAAATGCCACTCTTGCTAAGTGATCTCATGATTTACAGTCAGCACATATAATTTGTCAAGAGGAACTGACATTTATGGTACATTTCCAGGACATGGGGTTTTAGGAGAACATCTGTCTCACCAAAATTATTGCCTGCTTTCCTGCTTTACATCCCTGGAGCATGTGAGGTGGAACCCAAGAGTCTGAGCTATGAAAAAGTTCCTTCCAAGCAAGAAGAAAATCCATGACAACTGCTTATCTATGCTATCCAAGCAGAGGTGGTCTTCCCGGTAATTAGAAGATGGAGCTGTTGTAGAGAGGTGTGGTGGTTTTACCCGGCTAAAGAGGCGACCTCCACCACAACCGCTCGCTCACTCCCCCTCCTCAAAGAAACAGGGGGAGAAAATATGATGGACCAGGGCTTAAGGGTTGAGATAAGGACAAGCAGGTTACTCACTAATTATCGTCACGGGCAAAACAGACTCAACATAGGGAGATTAGTATAATTTATTACTATAACTAGCAAACTAGAGCAGTGAGAAACTAAAAGCAAACTAAAAACACCTTCCCCCCATCCACACTCTTCTACCTCCTCCCCCCGAGCGGCGCAGGGGAACGGGGAATGGGGGCTGCGGTCAGTCCGTATCGCTTCGTCTCTGCCGCTCCTTCATGGTCGCTCTCTGTTCCCCTGCTCCAACGTGGGGTCCCTCCCACGGGATGCCGTCCTTCCCGAACGGGTNGATGCCTGTCACTCCTGTGACTTGGAGTCCCTTTGTTTGCTGTTAATGGAGCCCTGTATCTGTGACTGACTGGCTGAAAAATCAGGTGGGCTGTGAAAGAAAGTGGAGGTCACTCTGACATTGCGTTTTGGTTTATCTTGGCTCACAGCAGTACATTTCTCTCATCTTTAAGGGATGATACAACGAAGTGTGCTATAAGATCCCCCATCTCCCATTGTGTGGGCCTAGCTACAGTGCTGGCTTTTCTGTCTCTTTTCTACTTGTTCTTTGGAAGCAGATGGTTTCTTTTGGGATCATACCTTGCTGTCTACAGTGATCATCGCACAGCTGTCAGGGCTGTGAGGGGCTAGGCACTGATTTCTGCCCTTTATTTTTCCTTTTACATTTTATTCTCTTGGTATTTCAGAACAAGAGTGGAGTCTGATGGGTCATGGAAGTGGAGTCACTTGTGAACATACAGACCTCTCCTCCTCCCATGATCCTACTGCAGATGCAAGGAGGATCTTCTGAGCAGAGACCCAGATGCCCAAACAGGCAAGCTATGACCTTTCAAACTTTACTGACTCCACACACCCTGAGGTCCTGATACAGTTTAATGAAAGTCTGTTGCAGTTATGTGACAGATATCTTTCCTGATTCTTCATGAGGAAGTCTGACTTCTTTCATTTTGTCTCTCCAGCTCCCTTACACCTCTGACAAATAATTCCTTCTTTTGATTTCCTCTCCTGATTCTCAAAGCTTCACACACCAATTTTTTTAAAGCCTTGCTGGGAATACCCTCCCCGGGTGAGGGAGTTGGAGTTTGGTGTCTTACTCAAGTCCACGGAGGTGTCCACAGACAAGACAAATGGTTGCAGTTGGCTGAGCCAGGGATGCAAACAGAGCTGTCTTAGCACACTCAGACACATATTGTCTTGTTATCCTCCCACGGTGGAAATTACTGATAAGAGCAGGAGAATCATCTATATTAAATCATGAGATTAGATCTCTAGAAAAAGAGCACTTTTTTTCCCCCCCTTTTATTTCTCATATCAGCAGCAAAGGAGCTGGGGGTTAGAAAGCACAATATGCCTTGTGGGAGTATCCTTGGGAGGAGGATGCCAACAGCCTTTATTTTGCTCTCCAAACTGCACAGAAACTGGATTATCTCCATTTCATAACAAATTGCCATTGCTTGTCTGAAGCCAGGTCAGTACCAACAATGCTTAAGAACGAAAGACTCCCAGTGGAGTGTCTAATTGAAAGCCGTTTAGGAGCAATTAAAATAATGGTCTAGGAGTAAACACCTGCTTTTTAAGCAGTAATAATAGCAGACAACATTCTGGTAACTTTGGTCCATGAGTACTAATAACAGATGTGCCACTGTCACACCTCAGCAGTCTTTAAGGGTGGTTGATGATCAAAATTAGACAAAATGCAGCTTCATATAAAGAAATATCAAACATTGTATATGATGATCCAACTACACACACACAAATATTTTTGGTTTTCTTTCAAATCAAACCAAGACCAACTTTTTCCTACACTGCTTGTGAAATAGTCATTACAGACTCAACTGTAACACCACTAAATATGAAAGGCTCCCCCCAAGAGCAGCTGTGGAACAAAGATCATATTCTTTCTATTATTTGCCATAAAAATGATGAGCATCCCGATGTTGATGAGCAGTGCAGAGATAAGAAAACTAGACATCTCCAGCTTTGCGGTGCTTCTGGGAGGTCTGTGTTAGGACTTTGACACCAGGATGAGAAGAATCATGCTCAGGACACTGCTAATTTTATTATGCTTCCACTGACTATACAAGAAGCCTGGGGTGAATTCAGCCTGAAGAAGCTGATCCATATCCCCTGTAAGTCACATCAGTCCCCACTTCACTGTTCGCTGCCAATGATCAAGCAAGTAGCATGCGACATGTGAGGGTTTGAGCCTGGATCTTTAACAATGCAGATGTCTCTCCTTCTCTCGCCACCCCCTCCCTGCCAAGGCTGGACAAAGCTCACCAAGCAGACTTGGTCTCTTGGACGTAAAGCCTGAGTCAGCAGGAAAAATCAACCGGACCAGCATGGTATTACTGGTTATGACAGGTGGTATATTGTACCCATCCTACAGGACAGGTGGCATCCAGACCAGATCCAGAGACCAGTTAATGACCTCACGGGGTAGCGTGGCGGGTCGGGTCTTATCCTCTGTACAATCTCCCTGCTTGTTCCCATTAACGCTGATGCTTCAGAGCTGACGGTGTGGTCAGCTCCACAGTGTCATTTTGCAAAGGCAAAATTATTCTACTTTCAGTAGCAGCAGTTGTCACTCACATCGCAGTCATGAGGATGGATTTGGATTCACCTGTCTCACCTGCTCCAACCATGGATTCTACTTGTGTATGCACAGCAGCTACCAGCATGTGTTGCCATCTACAACAGATACTTTAAGGGCAGTTGTCAGTACTACTATTAGTAAGTGATGGTAGTGTTGCACTCATTCTTCCAAGGCTCCCAAGCTTGCAGAGGAACGAAGAGAGGACAGAGCATCTCAGGCAATTAGATCCTTCTCCTGATGCCGAATTGGGATTCAAGGAGTGAGCTGATGCCACAGCTCATCTGAGGTGACTGTGCAAGAAGGGATCATTTGGTCCCTCAGCCCCTGCATTGCAACAAGTGACTGCATGGCCATGGGGTGAGCTAAATCAGCAGTCTGTTCACATGGAAAGATCTTGTTTTTGGAGAAGGGATAAGTTATTTTCTTGTCAGATTAGGGTTGAAAGAGGCCTCAGAACCTCACTGACTCCAAACTAATGCTCAAAGCAGGATAAGCAATGAGATTGGATAGCTAGGCTTTGTGCAGTCAGGTCTTCAAATGAATTACACTGCAAGCCTGCAATGCAGAAGAAGAGGAATTCTGTGACTAGGGATGATGTAGAAAAGGGGAGGGCAGGGAGGAAACCCCTTCAGCATCAGCTCATTGTCACATCCAGCTAGCTGTACTGCACCTTTCAGATGACTGGCCTTCAGATGGCCAGACCCTTCTGCAGAGCTGCTGCCCCTCGTACCTGAGTAGCACTGACAAGGCTGTCATCTGGAGTTGAAAAAGAAGCAAACTGAAGAGCCAGCATTGGTTCCAGTCTCTAAGCCTCCCCCTTCCTCCTCCTCTCATGTATTTTTTCCACATGCATTTCTACTTGCCCAACAAATTTCTTCTTACTTCTCTGCACTCACGACCCACGATGTCATCAGGAGGCATAAATCGTCAACACCTTTTATTTCTTAGTCTGCAGCCATGAGAATTGATATCTTTTCTTTATGATCAGAGGCTTTATTGCTTTCCTTTGAGGTGAGCAAGCAGCTGCCTTAGATTTCAATGAGAACATCACGCTGCCCATACCTGGGCAAAACAGACAACAGCTCAATGGTTGGCTGAGTCCCCTGGAGGTGTTATCTGGCAAAGAAAAGTTTCTTAGTGCATGTGTTTGGGGGTCTTGCAAAATCTTTCAGAAGTCGGAGGCTGCAATACCTTCCTTTGCACCTGTGTCAGATCTGTCCTGAATCAGAAGTCAGAGGGAGACTGGGAATTTGTTACCTAATGATCAGTTATGTACTTAAAAACCCTATTGACTAAATAATTCTGAATGCTTTTTGGGGTGTGGGGGTAAGGGGGAGAGCACAGTTCTTGCAGTAGAGCTGGTCCTCCTGGCCTGAAGTGAGAAACAGAACCGAAGCAAGAACAGATCCTTGCCCCTGGTTTCTGCAGGTCCCAGCTGATTGATGCCAGCCATAGGACCGATCAGGCTGGGTTCTAGTGGTGGCATATAGTGCTATGAGGGACAGAGAGTGCAATGGGGAGCGTGTGGGGCTGTACAATCCCCTGGGCTCAAAGCACTGACAGGTCAGGGACATATAGCTGTTACAGGTTCTTCTGAGGTGTCTGCATTGCAGTGAAAAGAGCTAAGGAGATGCAATAACCTATTTTCTTGGAGATATTTTGACCCCATGGATGAATCCTAGGGGTAGAAAAACCATTCGTGCTCTCTGGGGGTGCCTGACTTCTAGATCCAATGAAAGAAGCAGCTCAGGCACTAACGCATTTTGCTGTGATCTTGACCAAAGCCCAATGGTTACAGCTGCCTGAGATGTAGGATTTGCAGGAAGATCATGATCAAAACATAGCATGAAGCGAACATCTGAGAGAATGTGGTGCTTAATTGCTCTACACCTGACCTGGGCTCTCATGGCTGGTTCCCCTCTTCTTCTCCCTTGATGGCCCAACTGCATGACCTAAGACCTCAGCAAGGAAGGCCCCAGTGTTGCATGTGCAGGAAACTGATAGAAAAGGTTTTGTTTCTCCAGGACAAGCAGTTCTAATTTCCAAAATAAATGTCCTTGTCCTCTTCACAGCAAATGCTGGGACTTTGGAAAGATCCTAGAGGGGGCCAAGGTTGGCTGTAGCCCACTGTCTCCAGCAGCAACCCCATACTGCTGCGATTTTTGCTGGGCTATGAACTGAGTCCAAAGAAATACCTTTGAAGCACCAGAGACAGTCTGGAGCTGGTTACCACCCTCAGCAACCCATCCACTGTGCCAGTCCCGACTGATGGCAATCCTGTTAACAGCTACTGAGTCCCCAAGGCCATCTGAGCAGTCAGATGTCAACCAGAGCTTCCTCTTTGGCATGCGTGATCCATGCCATGGAGTCGTTTTAGCAGTTAGGTCAGGTGCTGCTTGAAAGACAGCTCTGATAACACAAAACACTCTCTCTTTTGAATGCATTCATCAAAAAAACTTCTCAAGCTCTGACTTTTCAAGGCCCAGCTGCTGCTGGTCACCCAGCTTGGCTTTCAGGTACAGACCAGATAGTGGTGCATCAGCTGCCTCTGCCTTTTATCGATTCCCAGAGGTGGGAAGCAACACTTTTGAGATGCCCCTTCGGCATTACCTTAGTTCAATTCGCCTTTCTCAGTGCAACCATATGCGTGCAAAGCAGCTAGGAAGCAGCCTCTGTCTGCAAAGGATCTGAGACTCTGGGTCTAGGGTGAACGGCCTTATATGAGTTTTACAACTCTGCTGTACAGGATCCTGACTCCCATATTTGGACCTGCAACTGTTTTTTTACCATATGAGATTTCAATTTGCTGATGAGATTGAATGGTTATTCCAGACACCTGTGAGGATTTCTCAGGAAGTAATTTTGTGTAGGCTGCTGCTCACCTCAAGAGAATGGAAAGGCCCAGCTGGAGATGCTTTTGTATGGCATCATTTTTGGCACACGCATCCACAGTATCACCCTTGGACCACTAAGCAATACAAGGCAGAGCTGAGGTGCATCTAAGAAGGCTCTGGGCAAGAAAGGCAGAGTGATGGGGAGAGCAGTGCCCGGCTGTAGAGAAGTACATCATGCTGTGGGGTGCGCTGACTTCATGGACTAGATCTTCATATAAAGGGACTACACTGAGGATATCCCCACTTCATCATCTGAGTGCCCTAGTATCCCACCTTACCTTACAGTCATGACACATTCCTCATGCCTGTCATACCTCGAATGGCCCAGCATTGCCAGCCAAAAGTGAGACGAGATTTGCAGTTAGCTCCAAGTCCAGACAGCCCATCAGTGCAATTAAAGGAGTAGAGCCAAGGCTGGAGCCAGGAGCAGAGCACACATGGCTTCGGGTAACTCCTGGCACCACGTGGCATGAGCATGGACTTGTAGCTACCGAGATCCCTGGTTCAGATCCCAAATCACGGCTCAGCACCCAGGTGGCAAAGCATTCACCAAGAGGCAAAACAGCCTCAGCAGGGAGTTCCGAGTGATCCAGCCTTACTAGTCTGGTGCTGAACTTAGAGGATGGTCGGGTACCCACATACCTAGGGGGTATCGAGGTACCTACATGCATCAATATCATTGGGAGTGAATGCCTTTGAAAAGCAAGCACAGGAGACCACCTTTCTGCCTCAGTTTCCCCCAGGCACAGCAAACCTCACCTTTCCTTGCCTGATGTGTTTTGGCCACCTCTAACTTTGTGTGCATATATGTCTCACTGGGAGAGGGAGAGGCAGGGAGAGAGGAAATGACAGATTTCAGAGCAGACTCCTGCAAAGAACAGCAGTGAGCTCTAGAAGCATTCAGCTCTCTTCCTTAGGTGTCAGGAAGAACTTTGCTTGTGATGGAAACAAGGAAACTGCTCCTGAGGCCTTCACGTTGGCAAATGATGTGCCTTTTTGCCAGAAGGCTTGACTGAATTTCCAATACAGCTGCTCCAGACCATGCTGTGATTGATTTCTTTTTTGCCTTTGTTTTTTTATTTCGCTTTTTTTTTTTTCTCTGTCCTTATTTATTTTCTCTTTCCAAAATGTCAACTCTTCGTCTTACAGCAGGCTGCTGAACAGTGATCAGTGGTCAAGCACAAGATCACACAATGGCCCCACGCAGCCCATGAATTTTGTGAAGAAGGCAAAGCCTTGGCTCATCATCCCTGTTGCAGCTTGGAGATCTGGGACACCAAAGCCCCCAGGTCAGGCTAACCTGTTCCTTTCCAGAGCCCTGTGTGCATTTTGCTCTCCCAGTGCCAGACATCCAGATGAGTCCAGCCTTCAATCCCAGCAATTCCCCAGCCAGAGACACACACACATGTAGCAGAGACACAACACTGAGCTGGCTTGGTCCAGCCCTCCATTCTTCTCTCCATCTGGGGAGGAAGTCAGCTGTAAGCTAAAGTCATTCTTCCCACCTTTGATGTCCATAAAGAGGCTTGGTTGATGCTCCTGAGATGTTTCTGCTACAAATGGTCACTCCCACCTCCCTCAGCCTGCTGCCCCAGTACTAGGGTTTGGGATTGACTCATGTCAGGTCACGTCTGCTGGTGTGATGCTACCGCACAAGGACCGCAGGGAGATGAAATATTTGTGCCCTTTGCATGCTGTGCCAAGGCTGTGGGCCAGGCAGGTATGGGCTGAATGCCACCTCCCCCTCTGCACTGCTTGTGCCAGCAGCCACAGCCGAAAGCAGAGAAACCTCAGTGGCTCAGATAGCTCACAGCACAGCGGCAGTATCTGTTCACTCTGAGGTACACCCCCATGTACCTTACTGCATGGGACATGCTGAGCAGCATGGCCAGCAGCTGAGGTCAGGTACTAGTGACAGATGCCAACGTACGGTTAGGGCACAACAAGGATAGAAGCCAACATGGGTTTGGTCAGGAGAATAGTCCCTCAGTGGGGGTAGCTGCTGTGGTGGGGGTCAGGCCACTGTGACTGTGCTGTGCTCACAAACACACATCAGTGGGCTTCACGTCACCCACGTTTAGAGATCACTGAAGAGAAATAAGCAGTGCCAGGTTGCAAGGGATCACCTCCTGAAGCAGACGTCACCCAAATAAGGCCTGTTTGTCTGCACTGGCTGTTGGCTGTTCAGCTCTGTCTGGGCATCTCTGTGACCACAGGAAGGATATCGGTTATGGACATTGCCCAGGGCAGAAGGTGTTCTTCCAGCCAAGTGGCAGAAACTCATGCTTAGCAAAGATGTTATGGGTGAATCAAATTGTCCAACACCATTCTCTGCTCCTGTGGTGCATGGGAGAATGTACTTTCATGCCATTAAACTCTTGCACCCTCCAAAAGAAGGTGGCTGCATCCAAACGGCCACTTGGGAATGATCCCTGATGCACAGGGACTCCAAGTGGGGGAGAGGGCTCTTTGGCCCAGGTGAAAAGCATGCGAGGGACCACACTGTCCATTTAATGTTAGAGAGAGCCGTGCACTCAGAGCCAGGAATTTTCCCAGTTTATATATAACTTACAGAGGTAGTCACTGGGTCTCAGAGTCACTGCTGTTCCACGGCTGAAATTAGAACTGGTGGGTCCAAAAGCAGGAAGCTATGAAAGAGCAAGTCTGGACTAGGCTGGTTTGGTCTCTGCTGAAAATATCCTTGGAGCATAGAGACCTACTCCTCACTTTGAGTCTCTGCAGCACGATACAGGCTCAGAGCCACAGTAGCACCCAAATCTGCAAGCACCTTGGTGAGAGCAGGTAGTCTAATTAGTGTTGTGGATCCAGGTCCAGCAACTAAACGGCTTTGGGGAGAGTCAGCACAAGCTACAGACTCCTGACAGGAAAGGGCATGTGAGTTACTGTGGCTTGTTTAGGGTGTTTGGGGTGGCCAGCCCTCTGAGACAGGCTGCATGCAGTCCTGTTGCTTCGATGCTACCGAGTTTGAACTTCTCCTCGGCTGCACGTAGGCAAGCACAAACAAACCTTCAGAGCAGGAAAAGGAGGTGGATGGGGAGAGGGGGGTGTCAAGGCTTGGGGAGGATCTGAATTTCTGGCCTGCCAGAACCCCTCTCAGCCCCGGACCGAAACCCAGAGCCCTGCCCTGGCGTGGCGGAGCTCTGAGGTGGGCGGCGTGGAAGAGCGAGGTGTGGTGGCATCTCCAGGGCGGCTGCAACACAGTGCACGTATTCTCTGCAGCTCTGGAGTGTGCGGCACTGCTAATAGCTCTGGAGGAGCCGGCATGCCAGCATTCGTCAGCCGGTGCCAGGAAAGCCACGCAGAGTACACAAGGAGTTGGCTCCCCTCCGTGATCACATTAAAGGCACTCTCAGGCCTTTCCAGCTTTCGCTGCAGTAATACATCATCCGCTTCATTGTCCACAGGCTTTGTGGACAGCTCGGGACACGGGAGGAGGCTCCTTTCAGGGTCGACAGAGACAAGGCTGTGCTCTCAGGCAGTCAGCCCCTGCACCTTCTCTGTGTGCCAGTCCCTTTCCCTTTCTCGCTGCTACTACGTGCATCTGGGCAGATGTGCAATGGGTAGATTAAGCTCATCATCTGAGGTCACTCCACATTAGACCTCCAGAAATGTGGTTTCTATTCCTTGCTGTGCTGGGTGAACTTCCCCTCTTTTCCCCACTTGTGCAGCAGGGATGATACCCCTTCTCTGACACTGCCTTCTTTCATGGCCTTGAGTAAATTATGTAATTTCTGTGCACTTCAAACATCTTATTTTAGTGAATCTTGAAGGCTTCATGATAATTGTCAGGTCTATATGCCATTTTCTGCCTAAGATGGGCCACAAAGACTGCCTGTTGTAATGGAAAGAGAGATGTCATACTGAAATTACTATGTATGCCAGAGTTTTACCCAGCTGACTGACTACTTATCACAATACAGGGCAATACATCCTGGTAGCATCCTTGGGAACAAAGGTGTTAAGGAAAAAAGATACAGTCAACAAAGAAAATCTCCTGCTAATAAAGCTCAAAAAAACCATCTCAGCATGTCTATGAAATATCTGGAAGTTGAAAACAGAGATGGAAACAGATCTATGACTACAGGAGCACAGATTTTCTTAGGACTCATGGAGGTCCTGGGAGCACGGGTCCATTCTGGGTCTTAGTCCTGCGATGCTGGGAGAAATGCCCTACAAGAACAGATAAAGCTTTCCAGCCCACATTCAAGTTTATACAGAAGTGACTTCACTATTTTTCCTGAAGGAAAAATTTCCCCATTTTTCTAGGAGCCTAGATGCTTGCCCAAGACTTTCCAAATATTCATCCAATCTGTTAGACTGTGTTGATGCCTTTGCATGTGGACCATCACCTGCTGGAGAAGACATTGATGGGCAGATCTTGCTTAGCACGAGTCAGCAAGATGTGCACAGGCAGCAAATACATCTGTTCAGGCAATCAGAGCCCTTCGCGTCCCTTAGCTGGTGTGCCAGAGGGAGGTGGCACCAGCAAGCTGCTGTTCCAGGATTGCAGCTGCAGAGTACTCTCATGGTACTGAGCTCTACAGGAAAATCAGGTTTTTCTTGACTAAGACTTCTATGTCCATTATATTAAATGAGACTACTGTGACAGTAAAAACCCTGCAAATCAAGGTAGTTACTACTAGCAACAACAACAACAATAACAACAAACTAATCAACCCAAACACCTGTTTTTATTTTGAAGTTATGTTTTCTCCATAAGAGATTAGAAACAATGTCAGCAAAAGCTTATTGCATCAGCAGCCACCCTTCCACCAGCAATCTGACCAGCAACATGACCTGCAGCAACATCCAGGACAGCATCAGCACTCAGTACGTCAGTCCATGCTCAGGTTAAAGAATATGCCCCTGCTTAATCCCACATGTATCAGACAGACAGGAACGAAAAAAGGACCCTCAACAAATACCGTACTCTAAAGGCCACAGAGTCTTGCCCTATCTAAAGAATCACTTTATAATAGCTGATTATCAGAAAAGGAAAAAAAAAGTCAGCTAGTTCAGCAACTTCCCAAGTTTAGGCCCCAAATTAAATATGTGGGATGGAAACGATTATGGTGCCTCCTATGGCTCTTTCTACATCATGGAGTGAAGATCAAGCCTGTAAGTGGTCATACAACCCCAAGCATTGCGTGGCTATCAACTCCATTGCAGCTTCAGCTCAAAATGTCCACATTATGCCAAAGTGGAACCAACCTTGGGACATCTTCCAGCAGAGCAGCCTATGACATAGCAGGTCCCACCTGTGCCCCAGACGTATGTGCTCTGCAGAAGAGAGCTCTGGGCTTGTGCCAAGGTCTCTGCCCATGCAAAAGGCTTGGAGTAAATAAAAGACACCCAAACTCTCCATTTTTGTGCACACTGGTAAAACCTCTGAGGAGATGGCTGGATGCAGGCTCATCTTTCCCTGTAAGCGTGGCTCAGGCTCCTGATTCCTACAGACTGATTACCTACTCCTTCCAGGGAGGCTGTTTCTCCCCCTACCTCTGTTCTTTCTCTTGACTTGGTGAGACCTGCAGCTTTTGCTCTCTCTGGGCTAGTGTGGGCAAGGATGAAGGATGTAGTGACTCACTCTGCACCCCCTGGAGGGTCCTACAAGCAGGCTGGCAGGTCAGCAGGAAATAGAATTAAACCAATCATACAGGAAAAACATCTTATTACTATTACAACTTCTACACAACTTGCCCTCCTGGGTTCTCCCATGCCCATCTCCAGCCCTGCAGCTGCTCCAGTGTGTTGGTCCTCCAGTGAGACATCGCCATGCTCCCACCTCCCACCAATGAGCTGGATGAATGTAGCAGACAATCTTGCAGCAGCTGAGGTGCTGCAGACCTAGAGCCATCAGGCCTATTTTTGTTGAATGGCATCCTAATTCAGGGGCTAAGTAATGCCTGGGCTTGTGTACCCTTCTTTATTGGACTAAAATGCGAAACTGTTTATTTGGCAGTAATGATTTGTGACAGTCAGACAGTTATCTGGCTTGCTGCCCTCTTAGAAAGAGAGTGAGCCTCTCCTCTCCCTGTTCCGGGGCCAAAAAGCTCCTTTTTTTTTTAGCAGTTTGTCAGAGGCCTCAAAGAAGTCTGCCTAGATGGGCTGGTCCAGGAGAACAGGCTGGGTGTGATGAACCCTTTGCTGACCCAGGCACCTCTCAGCCTTGAACTACAGCAAGACCAAGAAGCACTGCCAAGAGTGCAGAAATGACTACAGAGCAGACAAGACTGAAAGCCACCTGCAGATGCTTTGGGACAGCTGGGAGATACCCTGAGCAGGCAGTTCTGGGACAGAGGTTGTTCCCAACCCCTCATCTTTAGAAACATGCAGGCTGAGGTTACAGATTCCCTCCAGCACTAACTTCCTTCCCTCCTCTCCACCTCACTTTTTGTAGCTGTGATTGTGGATATACTTGCTGTCCCTTCCAGTGTCCAGTCCGATGGTTCTGACTGCAGCTCTTGGTTTCCCAACCTCTCTGTAACAATGAATTACTCAGTCTGGTAAACCTCTGAAGGTTTCTCAATGTCTTATTTTGAGAAAATAAGAAAATCCATTTGATCTATTGCTATGAGACACAAGACAGATGTCTCTGGTCACCTTTTCCTCATAGATGTGTCTCTTCTCAGCCCTGGCTGCAGACTGTGTGATGTCTCTGCTCCATGAGTCAATGCTGATTTGACCCATATGTGACCCAAGTGACTGATTTCAGGGGACAGTGCTGTTTCAGACTAATCATAAACAGAGGAAAAACAGGCTTAGGAAGATTTCCATGAAAGGCACAAGAAGTGGAGTAAGGTAAATTGTCAGCGGAAACAGCCTACTGCTCAAAGCCCAGTGGGGCAAACATGATGGATCTCCAGAAGCCAAATCCTCGTGTTGAGGAAGCAGTGGTGTAAATTACACAGCAGACATAGGCTGGACAGAGCAGCGCAAGTAGGCTTGGGGTAAGGCTTCCAGAAAAGCTGTAAAGACTTGGGAAACAAGGCAGACAGCAGTCTGGATCTGAGCAAAGCTCAGCTGCTCCTCACCCGAGCTGTAGCTGGAGTGCTCAGCGCTGCTGCCTGTCAGCAGAGGTTTCAGATCAAGTATCCAGAATAAGAACAACATGGAAGTAATAGATACTGGTGGAAAGCCTGGTGAAAACCTTGTTTGGCAAAACACAGAAATACCATTTCCTAGCAAACCCTTGTCCTGGTCACAATTCCCCTTTATTGTCTATGTGGCTGGGCTGAAGAAGAACCTTTGCAAGAAGTGGTGTGAAGAAATTGTAGCTGCTGTAACAAGGATAGGCAACAGCACCTGGTAGGATACAACATGAAAAGGAAGGCAGATATTCTGAGTAATAGGTTTTTCTTGGACATTACAGGGATTCACACCATGTAACCTTGAGCATCTACAGCTTAGAAGCCTACATTCAATCTCTACTCTCTCTTTATAGCCAAAGAAGAGAAACAGACACATAGCTGTGACTGATCAACTTGCTTGCAGACATTTTAAATGCCTACTTTTAGTTGAACCTAAGTAGTGCGTCACGTACATTGAGAGCATTAACTAGATCGCTGTTATCAGAAATGATACAGAAAGATTCCTATGCTGTGAGCGTCTACATGAATCCTGTGCTGTGTGTTTCTCATACACTTTGCATCTTCAGTCTTTTTCCTACACAAAAATGTCAATAACAATATTAGCATTGGCACGTTCTTTCGCATTCAGCAGCAATTCTGAGCACTGAAGAAGGCAACTTGAGAAGCAGATTCCTAAGAAAACACCCAGCCAAAAGGATGCCAAACTATTATGTCATTCCTGGGAGCTGCAAAGCCAGATTGTAGGGAACCACTGGTTTGGGTCTAGATAAAATGTTTTTAGCATACAGGACTTGTTGCCAAGACTTCTGGGTCCTTTTTTCTTTTTCCTTGCTGGTGGGGTTGTAAGGGAAAAGGCAAAGAGCTAGTTGAAGAGCAATTAGTTCAGCAACAAAAGAAATTGGCACCATGAGGAATATTGCTGTTTCTTTGTACTCTTGTATTGCGAAAAACAAATACGTACATCCAAATATATTGGACAAATCTCTTTGCCCCAAATAGTTTATATTTATTTAATGCTTAAATTTTCTCTTTCTGAGAGGGGAGGAAGGAAAAGATCATTTTTATGCTTTTTCAGGAAAAAAAAGTTTTTTTTTTTCTATGAAAAAGCTTATCAAAAAACATTCCCATTTCATCAAGAAGCCATTTTCCACTGGGAAAAAAAAAGTGCTGAGGGAAATATTCTGACCACCTGCTAGAATGCGTCTTGCCACCTCAGAGGGGTGCTTGCAGTTTTAATTAGTGGCTAGGATAGAAATGTGCTATGCAATTCTCTGATGTGAAATGCTGGTAAGTGGTCATTCCAACCACCTGTTGGATACTAGTCTCTTCTTCTGTGAACGCTGTGTTGCACTGGGGCTCAGCAGTCTCTTGAGAACTGCACACCCCTTTAATCACAGTGAGCAAAGGTGGGCTTTTGATCAACAGCACAGCAGTGCTGAGTGTGAAGAAGAAATCAATTAGTGAAGAGGCAGATTGCTTCTCCCTCTCCTCTTCCAGCTGGCAGAGCTTCTGAAATGAGGACAGAGTGGTGTTTCAATGGCACGATGGTAGGGAAAAAAGCTGGAGGAGCACTATCACCGCTGGAGCTTCAGTGCTGGACTTGGCCATCCCCAGGCATCGAGGCCACTGGGACTGACAGCTAGCCACCTGGTTGCATCTCACAGCTCAGAACACAAAGGAGGCTGGAGTGAGTTTGCTGAGGTTCAATGCATAAATATTTTAGATGCCTTAGGTGGGGAAGAGACTTATGTTATCATCAGAAATCGAGCAAGCAGTTCAAAGGGAGTTTAGTTTCCAGCTCCAGCCACAACAAAATAAAAATACTGAGCAAAAAATCTCAACAAAAAAGAAACAGATCTCTTCTGGTCTAAGCTGTTAGTGGGGGAGGGGAAGTATATATTCCTGAGCAGAAAATTATGGAAGTGCTCCAGGTTGAGCTCATTGTCCGGTCAGCTCGACTGGAGCTGGATTCCCCTTCTCTCTCTGATCTCTCTTGTTTTGCAAGGTAGCAACAATAATTATGGGGATCTGTCATAGCGAGGGTCACCTGGAGCTCCCCAGACCCTTTCTCTTACAAAAATCCCACATCCTGGCTGTACGGCAGCTACCCCATCCCTTGGGTCAGGTGAAGTCAGGAGTGATGTAAGGAGCCCCGTGGCAGGGAGGATGCCTGGGCAGAGGAAAGTGCTGCTTCCTGGGACATAGCAGGACTTGCTGGGGCATGGTGAGGTTTCTTCTTCTGGGCTGATGTCCCACTTTCAGAGGAAGAAAGTCACTTTTGTTGTGCCAGCATTAATACAAACCATGCAAGGACAGAAATAATAGCATCGATCAAATCAGCCTTTCTCCTATCTCTGCTCAGTCCAGGGACTTTTGCTGTCTGCTGATTGCTTCCCCCACTTCTGATTTCCTCTGTTTTGCTTTGTAGCAGTGATTTCCCCTGTTCTTCTTCCCTGGGGCTGAAAATTTGGGCACAGATCCTCTGTGCCTATGTCTCTGTGTATGCCTGTGCTGGTGCATGTCAGTGTGTGCACATCTGTGTGTGCATGAGGCTGTGTGCATCTGCATGTGAGTATGTTGGGGGGAATCCCTTCTGGGTTCAGTCCCTTCAAGATTCCTCCCGGTTCCCCTCTGAATTCAGAGCGAGGGCGATGTTCTCACAGACTGCCCTGCTGAAGCCTCTGCTCCCTGTGTGGCTGCAGTAAGAGAAGACCTACAGCTTCTTCTGGTGCATAAAGAAGATAGAGACTAATCCTGAAATCAGGGCAGATCGAGTACACAAAAAGCTTCGGGTTTTTGTGTCTGACCCTTGGCTATCCCAGGCATATCACCTGTTATGGAGCAGTCACACTCTCTTTTACGTTTCTTCATCCCCATGACTCTTCTCTGCAAGGTTTTTCAGGAACCTTGCACCTTTCTTGGAGTTCCCCCCTGATTTCCAGCCTAAAGATATTCCTGCTCATTACACTTGTTTGTTCTGCTATCAACAACATTTAGTCTAATAATGTTCTGGGATCAATAAACCAAACTTTTAGGGGGCACAGTCTGCATCCCTCTTCTTATTTTCCTCTATTAGCTTTCACATTTATTTTTCCAGTTGTTACTGTGCTTTGGGGGAAAAAAAAATAATAAAAAAATCAGACAAGCATAAATTGCCAGCAGCCTTTTAAAATAACATTTAGAAAGGATTCGGCTGACTAAATGCAGATGTCTCTACTGGAACTAGTCACCTTGGGCTCTCTTCAGAGCCAGAGGAGATGTGCCCAAAATAGCCAGTATCTGTGCTAGTGAATGAGTTAGTTATTCCTGGGGAGCACCCTGGGAAAGGTCTACCCGGTCCCTGGCTTACCTGTGGCTCATGACTTCTCACACCATTCCTGGGCATGGGTTAGCAGTAGGATAAGCCCTGTGCCCGATACGCTGCTGGGCTGGGGCCACGCTGTTCTGGAGGTGAGAGGAGTTTAGTACTAAGGAAACGTCCCAGTTGGTGCCCAGGCACTGGCAGTGTTTAGTTTACTAGTGCTGTCGTTGCGTTGCCTGGAGTACCAGGCATGATTTATCTCCTCCTAAAGTAGACACATAAACAGGGCACATGAATCATGCCTTAAAAGTGCCTGTTTTTCCTCAGTGGCTGTAAAGGGAGCCTGGGACATGAGCTCAGAGGGAGCGGTTCCCACCCTTGTCACTGAAAGAGAGGTGAGTGAACTGCTCTCCTTCCTCCTGCACCTCTACATCCTCTCCAAGTGTCTGTCTCAGAATAGCTGTTTAAAATACTAATCCCCCCCTTTTTTTGTTAACCACTGCTGTCGGAGTTTTTATAAACTCCACGGACATGGCTCACACAGTGACAGATGTTCCAGATAACCATAGCCTCCTTAACAAATGTTTCAACAATTTTTCCTTCCAGTACTCTTTCTGCTGGAGCCAGAGCCCTGCGGTGGGGAATAGCAGATCACCTGGCTGGATCTGTGATTTTTTTCTGCTGCCGCTTCTACTTGCCCAGCATAAAATCCACTTTGCTAATCACCAGGCTCTCCCGCAGTGATGACCACCCCTGCACCTGACCCCCTGTCACCTGTCCCAGAAAAAATGACTTGCTGATCTCTCCATCACAGCCAGACCTCCTTGCTACAGTGTCAGTTCCCTGTGATCTTTTCAGCACGTACAAAGCAGATGATCATTATTTATGAGAAGAAATAAAACAAAACAAAACAACTAAAAATATCTCACTGTATTAAACCACACCAGTTCTCTGCAGTTGAAAACTTTTCCAGAAGTTCACTTTGAATTCAGAAACAAGTGAGCCATCAATGTGCATCAACAAGTCTGTAAAGTCGCTAATGAGTTTTTGTCTGTTTGAAAACAGATTCTCTGAGAGGTGAGGTTGGTGGAGGGATTATGACAAACAGTGCCTGCTCACATCCCAGTTTGGAGGCTAAACTTGCGTGTCAATGAGAAGCAGAGGGGAAAGAATGTCATTGGAATTGGGAGGGTGTTGGAGAGCTGTGAAACAGAGCAGGAGGCTGAGATTAATGCAGGACTCTGGGGTCATGATTGTAGGCAAATGGAAAACAAAACCATGTAGGGAAACCTGAAGGCAGGTAAGTTCAGTCTGCATTTGTACCCAGGAGCTGAGTGGGCACCGTTGCAGATAAGACAAGGGAAGGAAAACTTCGCTATTAGAAGCAAAATGATAATTTTTCTGTCTCTGGAAATCCTCTGTCTCTGCCATCAGGGAATACACTTGATCATGACTTATGGACATTTCTTTAAAGATGCTGCCTGCAGCTCTGGGTTCAGTATTGCACTGGAAAAGGCCGTCGCTCTTTTTTTGGAAACAGGATGTGCGCAACTTGTCATCACTAGCCTAAGACCTTATTCTCTGCGTCCTTGGCTTTACTGACTAAATGCCCTGCATTCAACTGCTTTCAAAGCTTCCTTCCCCAGAAATCACTAGGTGACCCACTCAGCCTCTCTCTGGGGTGATCTTTTTTGCTGGGAACCCTATTCTGCAGTGGCCGTGCGCAATCTGCTGTGATTTCAGCCTTCACCTTTCTGTGTTGTTTGGCAAGGACTTCAGGCCTGACTATGTCAGCACTGCCACTAAAGCTATGGCCCCATGGTCCTGCTGCCCTTTCATGGTCATTGCTTAGCTTGAGCTCATTACATCTGCCTCCAAAACATAAAAGATACATCTTGACAGCCGGGGGAGAGTCCTTCCCCCTAGCTATCAGTCCACCCAAGATATGGAAGTGGACCTCAATGCATTGGTCATACACAGGGTCCAGAGCAAGCTGACCCCCAATTTAGCCACCTCAGGCACACCTGCAAGTGGACTGTTTGTCACACACAGGGGAAAAAATCATAGAATCATAGAATATTCCCAGTTGGAAGGGACCCACAAGGATTATCGAGTCCAATCCTGGCTTCACACAGGTCTACCCAAAAATTCAAACCCTATGTCTGAGAGCAGTGTCCAAACGCTTCTTAAACTCCAACAGGCTCAGTGCCATGACCATGTCCCTGGGGAGCGTGTTCCAGTGTGCGACCACCCTCTCAGTGAAGAACCTTTTCCTGATACCCAACCTGAACCTCCCCTGTCGCAGCTTGACTCCATTCCCTCGGGTCCTATTGCTGGTCACCAGAGAGAAGGGATCGACGCCTGCCCCTCCGCTCCCCTCGTGAGGAAGCTGTAGACCACGATGAGGTCTCCCCTCAGCCTCCTCTTTTCCAGGCTGAACAAACCAAGTGACCTCAGCCACTCCTCGTAAGTCCTCCCCTCTAGGCCCTTCACCATCTTCGTAGCCCTAGTAATGATATAATAATAAATGATATTTATCTATCGCATTTCCAGGGCTGATGGTGCTGCTACCCAAACTCCAGCAAGTCCTGGACTCACATAAAAGCACATCATCCACAAACATCTTTTCTTTGTTGCTTCCCATCGCAAAGCTGGGAAAACCAGTGCTGCATTTCTCTGAGTCCTTCACGCTATTTTTCAATGCCTACTGCAGCTGTAGGACTCGAATTCTCCCGTCATCAGCAGCCCCAATGAACCAACCAAGATGCAGCAAAGGGACTCAGAATTTCAACCGATGTAAATCGAGCCACCCCACTGACGTCAGCTGGGGTAGGATCTCTTACTGAAAAGCTCGTTCAGAACACCAGTGCTCTCACCATCACAATACACGATTTGTATCCACTAATACCTAGACAGATATGGCTATCAGCATGTGCCAATATCAAGTTACTGTTTCCCCAGTTAGAAATACTCAGAGGAGCACTGGGCATTTTGGTGCACCCCCAGACCTGTGACTTTTTGCTGATGCATATAAATGTGTCTGCGCCATAAATTTAGCATAGGATGCAGACGATTCTCCATCTGAAAATGCGTATTGGATGCCTCTCGAAAAAGACACCCCAGCTCGACTGTGAGAAATGGGCTTTGTGATGGAATAACAGAGTGAAATTCTGTCTCGAATTATACAGGAAAGCCTTCTGGCTTTCGTATCTAGGAATAGCTCATGCTAGCAGATCATTGAATAAGTAGTGGACGTAGTGAATGCTACTTTTCAACAGCCTGGCATCTCAGGGACTCTGGATGCTCTGCTGGCTAATAGCTGAAACTTGCATTCAGTCCTTTACTTCTTCAAGGTCTCCAGCTGCTTCAATTGCTTTCCTCTAAGTGATGGCTGATTTTCACTGTTTGCAGGCACTGGCTGGCTTCAAAACCTCAACCAAAAGTCAAACTTCTTTAAATATTTCCAAAAGATTTGAAGTTACTTAAGAGTTAAGGATGCACAGGAAAATACATGCATGCACAGATATGGATAGAAGCATTATCAAATAAATCTTATTTCTTTAGAGGACTAAATTAAAAAAGCATTTTTTGGACAACTTGGACACACCTCATGATTCAAGCCTTTATTCAGGAATCAGAGACTAGAAAATAAACTTGGATGGGGGAGAAGGAGGGATATTATGCCACATATATTTACAATGGTGTTTCTTCCACCTCTTCTGAAACATTTGTTTTTTTGGCCTCTTTGCAGACAGGAACTGGGGTAACAAGACCCCAGCTGGGTTCAGCTGAGTGCTCCCTCTGTTCGCCTTGTGAGAACCATACAGCAAGAGCAATGACGTCCCACAGTTACTGCCACGAGATGCTCATTGCTGCAGTCATGGTCTCCTAACTCCCAAAGCAGCCCTCTCCCCTGTGGGTAATGAGTCCTGACTGGCAGGCAGCAAGAAGGGCAGCAGGCCTCAGAAGGAGAGAAGGGGAAATGTGGCCTCTGCCATCCGGGAAGCTGGTCACTCAAAGACCTGCAAGAGGAAACCTCTTCTATCATCATGGCTGACAGCCTTAGGCAGTGGCCAAACGTCTTTAGTTATAAACAGGGTCAAACTTAGTAAAGCAGATGGAGGAGGGATGAAGTCAAAACAGAAGGGCTTTCACTCCCCATGCAGGAGAGGATGTATTTCGGGTTTCCAGAGAAACCGGAGGCACCTGGTGAGTGTTTGCACAGGATCTCTTTATGTTTGCACAGCACCTGAGTGGAGGACACTCTTCTGAATCCCAGAAGAAGGTCATGGCCATGAGGTCTTCGCTCCTGATGGACTCAGCAAGTCTGATTGGCATGCTCGATGCTAACAAGCAGGTCCCTGTGTGGAAAGTGCTACTTTCAGCTGAGACATTTTGTAAGACTTTCTGAATAATTTGAAATGGCAGGAGACCGATGTTGTGTGAAAGCGGTGGAGATTGGGGAAAATCTGGGACTACGTTGTGCAGCATATAGCACAGGAGGAGAGAAATGGTAATCCAGTGCCTTGGGGAACTGGGGAAGGATTTACTGGTGGGGGACACAGTTATGAGCAATTTGGGTCTTTTGGCTTGCATGCAACTTTAATGACAAGCCTTCAAGATGCAGGGTTTATGTTTCCTGTTAAAAATGTGATTGCCACAGTTCAGACTCCTCTCATCTAACTTTACCTACCACAGCACCTAAATTAGGAACAGAGCTTTGTGGCAGCCCCATCCACCACCAGTGGCAAGGAACAGGCTCTGGAGGATGATTCAGCCCATGCAAAGCATGAGTCCTGTGGGAGGAGCCTACATTGACTACTGGTAAAGGCTCAGCTGGCTAGATCTTGACTTAGGCCTCTTGAGTACCCCTCCATACTGTGGGAGAGAATGTCCTCGTGTCCAGAAATAGCCTGCAAGCTATTGGCTCAGATGGAAAAGTCTTCCTTAGCAAAACACCACTGGCATTCCTTAGAGTATCTCAATGCCTTCCAATTTAGTGGGTTGGTCAGCTGGAGGACAACCACTTGAGGACGTAATGATGCAGTCTCTTGTCAGGAAAGACAGCAATTCAGCGGCCAAGGGTGACATCTGGTCGTAAACTGCCCTCAAGAAAACGCACTCATGAGTACATCTCCCACTAATGGGTGTCCTTGCTAACCAACAACTTGTTCAGCCTTTTTGCAGTGAACAGAGTGATCTGAGGACTGCAATGCCTATGTGTGTGGGTTTATATATATATGCGATAATATATGCTAGCAAAACCCAGAACCCATGCAATTTTCATTCCAGAAATTCTCAGCTGAAAATAAACCGATGGTCCCTTGCTCTTACCCATCTCCCTGCCTCCAGAATGGACAGCAGTTGCCTACAGATCATTATATGTTCCTGACTACTGCTATGGCAAAATGACCCCAATTTTTCCCAGCAATGGGACAACTGAGGTAGTACTATTCAAATCCCAGTGGATTCTCTCCCCAAGGGCAGGTGTGAACTTTCCTCTCCACCTTCAGTTTTTCTACTGGTATTAGAGTTCAATATCAACAGCTTCTAGAACAGCGCAGACGAAAGCATCCCCAGCCAGACCTTCTGGAGATGCAGTGCAACCCATCACTACTGGAGTGAGGAGAACCAGCATGGAGGTCATGAGTTCATGTTTTGCCTGGATTAGGAAGGAATCCTCAAGAAGACACCAAATGGCATCCAACCATTTTTTCTTTTGCTCTTCCTGTGACAGAAATAACAGGAAGCAACTGCACAGACTCATCTGGGCCCCAAATAGACTTGCCTGCTCACTTGGGACCAACCTGCCAGGCCCAGACATGCACACTGCTTTTCCACACCATTTTCCAGTGGCTTCTAAAACAGAGGATGGCAAGTGCCATAACTACGAGCTGTTTAAAAAGATGCTACCCATTCCCTATCCTCCCACATGTTGCCTCCTGGTGAGCACAAAAGGTTAGTGAACTTGGCACAAGTTTAAGTGGACCTGGCTAGAGTTTAGAGTTTGTAACAAAATCGAAAGATGAGCAAGCTGCCCGGTTGGGATTTTGTTCCAAAAGGCTGTGTACGGTTCCCTGGTGCCAGGACAGGACACCAAGTGTCTCGCCTGATTCTGGGAAGACATCCTGCTGAGCTGGAGGCATTTCAGTACAAAGCAGATTCTTGTGCTTTAAAAGGCAAACATCTTATTTGAATGATAGAACTTTGGAGCCTTCCTTGCCTTTGGTCCTGGCAGACATAAGTCTTAGCACAGGGGTCTACCAGCACCCAGAGGCTCAGACGCAAAAATCAAGGCTGAGACAATCACAGTGTTGTTTCCTGGGAGAGAAGGGGAAATCTAATTTTGGGACCCAGAATTTTCAGCATTCCCCAGAGCCATGCACTAGCTACAGAGACAGCCACTTTCATCCCAACACCGAACGTGAATGGGCACAGCACCTCCAGGTAGTGTCAGAAACTGCTCAGCCCCTGATGAACCTGGGGATAGAAAAAGACTGGAAAGGAAAACTCAGTGGGAAAGGAGAGAGGAGAATAATGATGAGGAGCACTGGATGAAAGCCATAAAGCTGTGAAAGAGATGAACTGAAAGAAGAAAAATCAAGGAAACAGGGAAAGAAAGAGACTGTGTAGTCCTGCAGCTCAGGAGAACAGCTAGAAACCAGCATCTCTCCTCTCCTCTGGCACAGAGTCATGGTGTGACTGTGGGCACCTCCCTTCTCCCTGGGGTCTGCTTTCCCACCCTTTGGTCCACTTTAGCTGTTCAGTCTGAAAACTCTCTGGAGTAAAAAGAGCATACAAAATTTGCCAGCATGGGGGAGCTCAACCTCCTTTGGAAATACTAATCAGGAGGAGATGTGGAGCAGGGAAATAAGTAAATAAACAAAGAGAGTAGCCAAATAAAGAAGGGGTGCGGCAGAGAAAGTTTTGATTTGGGTTTTGACACTATGCCCTGAATACTCAGTATCTCTGTGTCCTGAGAAGGCAACAGATTTGTCACAGCTGCATGTTCACTGCTCCCTTCTGGTTTCATTTAGCCATGTGTGAGCACACGCGTGTGTGCAAGGGGTGGAGCTGCGGAGCAACCTTAACCCTGCACTTTTCTCAATTGGAAACAAATGGAAGATCTCCGTTTTCCATTCACTGGTTTTATAACAGTTTGAAATTAGACTGATGAGGTGTTTCCTTGCCAGCACCATCTATCTTGGGCTAATTACACAGGCGGTGCTAATTGCAGGAGCCAACCTATAGCACCACAGCATTCCTCTGCTGCTCTTCTAGGGCGAAACGTGTGGGGGAACTCACACTTCTGCTCACTCTGTCTCTGCCTTCTGCTCTCTGTCTCTCCCTCCCTGGGTGATTATGCTCCTGAAATGATAATTAAAGGATTGTGAAGAGAAGGAGACCTGGCAGAAAAATGACGTTCCAGGCTCTGGAGAAGAGCCATAAGTCTGGAGCTTGGCTAACAATATGCAGAACAAAAAGCTGGAGAGAGAGAGAATCCAGTAATCCAGCACACTCGAGGCAAAGTGAGAAAGAGCAGGTCTTGCAATGCTTTCTCATTGGTGGTGAACTGGAAGGCATTCAGTTTTTTTACTTAGATAATGTAGCTTATAACATCAGGGATCATGAGATGCACAGATATATATAACCCCTGCAAAGCTGCTGCTGGAGGTAGGGCAGGATTAGGAGCCCCTCTCTTCCAGTGAAGGAACCGAGGGCGGAGGGAGGCTGAGTGGCACCACCAGGGCTTGTCTGAAAACAGGACACATGGAACTCCTGCTAACACAGGTAATAACTGAATGGAGGATGTCTGGGAAACACCATGAGCCTTCATGCAATCTCCAGAGCTAGGGACCTTGAAATGGCAGGACTGGCAGCTGGGGCAGGAGAAGGGAGAAGGATCACTCCCAACAACTCTGTTTTGTATTCCTTTTCCTGAGCACCTGCTCAATGGGAAACAGAGCATGGGCTGGGCTGGAGAGACTTTTGGTCTGATCTTGTCTGTCTTTTCTCAAGTTCCTTTGCTGTAGCTAGAAAATGGGGCTGGTAAAGTCAAAGTAGCCTTGATATAGAGGTGTGTATATAGATCTACAGCTGGATAACCTTCAGACTTGTCTTCTTTTTCTATACCTAGACTCAATGCCTTCATTTACATTGGCAAAATGTACCAAACCAGGGCCCTTTCTCTAGCCCCATCATCCTGCCCTGTTGCAGGATCTTCCCTGTCCCATAGCTGTGATGTTCCATACCACCATACGATGGATGCTCTTCCCAGCTAACTCACTCCAGCCCACTGCAGACAGTGCTCATCTCTGGACCATTTCTGGTGAGGAATATGGAGAGGATCACCAGGTTTTCCTCCTTTCATGATCCGCTACACTCTGCTGCATGTGGGCCTGGAGGAGAATCAAGGGCTTGCTTGCTAGCGGCCACCAGACCTGCTCTGCTGGAGATCCCTGGATGGGAGCCAGCTGGTGTCCCTGCACCTCTGTTCTTCTCTTCCTTTGGAGAAGGGCCATGCCCATAATGCAGAGGGACAGAGGAATTTCTCTGGCTTGTTCCTACAGCTCCCTGCTGCAGTCAGCCAACACAGCAGGATGCTTTGAGACGTTTGCTGCCATCTATGGCCAATAATAAATAATGCAAAAGCAGGTAGAGAGCTGGGGTCAGGCTGCAGCCTGGGCTTTCCGCAGTGCTGTGTCTCTGTAGGGGCACTTTTTTCCCATGGGGACCAAGGCTGGCCTTGGGGATGGGTACAGGGAGGCAGGGAGGTGCTGTCTGAAAGAGACTGTCCCTGTAGCAATCCTTCCTGTCCTTTCCCAGCACAACTACAGCACAAAAAGCTTATGTCCTGGGATTCACAGGAGACCAGAGCTCTGCCAGTCATTTGACTCAGAGCCCACCAATTGTATCTACTAAGTGCAGAGACAAGAGAGACAGGAACTATCTGTGACAGTCTGGGAGCTGGGAATGATGCTGCACAGCTGCCCTGCAGCCAGACATTTCCTTCAGTTGAGAGGAGCAACACACGGACACACACACATGTCCTGCCCAGTGCAGAAGGCCTTTGGTCGACATTTCTGGTGTCATTCTCTCTCTTTTCCCTTTTTCACCCCAGTGTCTCCAGAGCAAATGCCTGGAGAACAGCCAGCTCTGATTTTTTGGACTGGTTTTGTCTCAGCAACCCCAAAACCTCAGAGAGCTATTTCAAATTTACATGAAAGGTTTGAAGGTGGTGATTTTGTCCTGGCAGGCTTGGCACTGGATCATATATCATCTTTATGCCCTCTTTGGTTTCCTACCAGATCAGCTGCAGCACAACGCTGTTTCTGTGCTCTGGCTATAGCTGCAGAAATGCAGGTGCTTCGTCTGTTCTGGCTTTTTTGGTGTATCACAGACCCAATGTTAACAATCCTGGGATAATTGGGAGAGCGCTCGTTGTTCAGAACATCTTGCACCTTTACAGCAGCCATTTAGCTTATCTTGCTTTCTCCCTTTGGCCTGTGCAACCAAAAAAGGGACACAAAGTAGGTCCTCGAGGGTTTTCTCTGCCAGCGTGGTGGGCACAACCAGGCCCTGGGGAAGGGGACGTACACCCTGGCTACACACTGGGACAGCTGGGGATCTGGACCTTCTCACACATGTTCTCTGACCTCTAGGCTGTATATCCCAAACCAAAGCATGGAGCTGAAGCCTTGCTTCCTCCCCACAACCCCACATGTCAGATGCAGTTTGCTACAGATTTTCTTTCTGTGGAAACTCAGAGAAGCAAGTCCAGTGATGTCGTGGATCTGTCCAAGATCCACCAGGCAGCTTATGACAGAGCAATAATGCCAGGTAAATAAAGGCCTCACCATTGTCCCCCTCATAACACCATGATCTTGCACACCAGAGACCTGCTTCCTGCACCATGACTGGGCATGAGAAGTCACCTGCAGGCAGGGACGCTGAGGACTGTATGAATACATCAGCTCCAGGGACCAAGAGCCAGTGGAGCTCTTGTTGGTGGCTGAGACACCGTGAGGCTGTGCTCTTTTGCTGCTGCAAAACACATGGAAACATTAATCCACCCCACTTAATGCAAAACCCAGAGAGGGGCAAAGTCTGTGTCGCATCGCACGGGTGACACAAAGGGCCTTTTGGTGAGCGCACACCATGGAGGGAGCCCTTTGTCCTCCAGGCTGGTGTAGAGGAACCCAAGGATGATACATGGTGTCAGCACAGGAGACACTCACCAGGTGGGGTCTCCACCAGACTAATTAGAGACATTCAGGTGGGGAAAACGGACACTTTTATGACAGGATTCCTGTGATCTTCTTTGCACATTTCCTTTATACTGGGCCAAACAGAACTTGGGTTAGACTGGTGACATCCTCGTTGATAAGGGGGACTTGTCCATACAACTACTAAAGAGCCCAGCTGTGATTCTCCAGCCTATCAGCACAGAGGTAGCCACCATCTCCAGGTCCCTTTCCCTTTCTGCGGCTGCCTTCTCCTGCTGCAGTGATTGGTGCCGTCATTACACAGCACAGACGCATCATAATGTGTATGCCTTGCACAAAAGGGACGATTTCTTGTGGCTTTGCCAGTGTAACACACAGAGCCTGTGTTTGTGTATGTGTACATGGGTGTGAGCAGAGTGTTTGAGCACTTGATGTTGGTTTGTTTGTAGAGTTGACAGAAATGCACCTGAGCTGCTTTATCGGCAAATGCGCTTTATGTGCAGCACAACCAGAACTGCTGTGGGCTTTCAAGCTTCCTCCTGAGATACTATTGCTGTGCACACCAGGGCTCAGAGGAGGCTCTGCTCTTGCAGTGGCTGACACACTCTGTGCTACATTATTGTGCCTCCCAGAAACAGTGCTTCCCCCTCTCTCCTGACCCCGCTCAGTCCCTCAGAGTCTAGGTGATGCATGTGGTTTTCCAAGGGCATGGTCTCCTCCTTGACTACACCCCTCCAACAGAAACACAACTGTGAGATGCACCAAAGTACTCCACAGAGAGCAGAAACTCAACTGACAGACTACAGCAACTTTCTTAACACTGTACAAGTATCACCGTTGCTCAACAGATCAACTCCGTTTTCCTCTCTTAGCTAGCCATTTCCACGAGTGGAATTCATGGACTTGTGAAGTAGCACACAGAGCCTTAAGCACGGGTGGAGGTCTCTCTAGAAAACACCCCCATGGCAGCCATGCCGTACGGCTCTTCCCAACAGGTGGAAAGCCTCCTCCATCCTGTACCTGCTTTTCACACACGATGGACTTGCTAGAGCTGCATGCCCAGACCACTGGATGCGGGTGCTCATCCAAAAGGGTTTCAATCTCCTGCTCTGTCTGTGACTGAGTGAACAGAAGTTAGTCTGCCTGCATCCATGCATCACTCAGGGTGTTTGCATCTCCCCATGCCTGAAATGAGTCCCTGGTGTGCACGCACATGCCTGTGAGCATCTGGGAGCTGCACAAGGAACACGCGGTGCCTCCCTCACTCCCTCTCTGCACGGCAGCAGAAAGCATTCCCAGTGTGGATGGCCACTGCTAATGGCCCAGGAATCCTCAATGCAGCTGTTTGTTCTGGCACAAGCGCAGCGAGGTCCTGAAGTCAGTTGAACCGCATCGACTTCCCTGCCAGGGTCAGATTTCAGAGGTATGCGATTGGGGATGCCCCCACTGAATATTTCCAGCACCTGGCCTCCGCCTCCTTCCTCGAGCTTGCCATCACTTCTGCGCGAGGGAAACCTAAGCCTTTTCAACACGGGAGGGAAAGCGCGGCCGCCAGACAAGTGATTTACAGCCCTGTGAAATCCCATCACCCAGCCAGCCCACGAGGCAACAGTGCTGCTATTGTGACAGCCAGTCTGGCGTTAGCAGAGGACCCCTGTGCCAGCCTCTCTTCCTCCCTTCCCTTCCTTCCCTTCCCTTCCATCCCCACTCCCAGGTCCCATGGCCCCGTGACCCTCTGACACCCAGGGGACTCATGCAGCAAAACGTGTAAATGAGCTCTGTGGTCCAGGCAGCAGGTCTGGGTGGGTCTCTTGGAGCCAGCTCCAAAACGTGCATGGTGTGGGGACCATGCTATTTCATCCCAGAAATCAGAAGCAGACACCAGAATGGGGTAGCAGAGTTACCAAGGCCTCCACAGCCCCAGGGAAACACCACAAAACCGTACCCTGCAGCTCTTCTACTTCTGCTGAGCCCACCCCATGGGCAAGTCTATATGTAGAACATAGCTGGTGGGGAGAAATGGGTTCTTCCACTGGGGCACTAAGTCCTCTTCAGAGCATCCCATGGCAAGGAGTACCACCCATTAACTACCTGCTGTGTGAACTTCTGCGTGCCCAGCTTCTCACCACCTCTGCAGGGCAGGATAGTGATGTCTACCCATGCCTCAGACCTTAGAAGAGTGGAAAGGTGGTTTGGTGATGCCCTGCTCTCTGCTCTGAATTCTAAAGCATCCAGGTGTACCCAGATTGTTAGCTCAGCTCAGTCACATTCTTCAGTACAGGTGGAATGAATGTGGGATTTTTAATTCAAAGATTGAAACAGAGCCCAGTGACAGATCTGGGCACTGCAGGGAACATGATAAAGAATGACACAGCTTTGAAGAACATCTATATTGGTGGCAGCCAAGAAAGCAATTGTGTTTCCAGAGCCCATATATGTCTTTGAACAGAGATGCCCCAGCTGCCTAGGGAAGACATGCATGCCAAAGGACCCCCAGCAGATCTGTGGCAGAGCCAGGTATAGAAATCAGTTTTCTCCATCCTAGCTCACCGACCTGACTTGTTGATCAGCATCTAAAGCTCAGCATGAGCTCTAGTAAAGCTGGGGAAGTTCTTGCTGCAAAACATTGTGGATGCTAGAAGTTTAAGAGAATGCTGAACAGGTTAGAAAAACAAAGGAAAAAAGCCACTCTGGTCTGGTGAGCCCATGGAAACTAAGCCTTGCTCAGGAAGTCCCTGAACTGTGTATGGTTGGGGTATTGAAAGTAAGCATTACAATATGCTTGACCTGTTACATGTTTCCAAAGCCATCTGCTCTTGGCCACCTACAGAGAGGAGACACAGGAACATTTGCTCTGAGCTGTAAGGCTGCTCTTTGTAGAAAAAATTGTGCAGATGAGTCTTCCTGCAGGCTGTTCTCGTGGATTTGGGTTTTCTCTCTCCAATGAACTGGGTCAAATCTGGAGTATTGCACCAACTAGAGCAGGTAATTATTGTGATCTGTGTGTTCTGGGAGGCCTCTAAGAAGGATCGGGTACTGTTGTGCTGAATGTTGCGTCAACACAGGGAGGACCTTAGCAGGATTTCCTCTCTACTAGTATCTGAAAGTTAGATGTCTCATCTGAGCTAGCCTCTGCAGGCTGCTTTCGGCCAGCACAGAGAAGTCAGTGCTGGAGGAGAACAGCTCAGCTTGGAAGCATTTTTGACAGCTGGATATTCCTTCCATGGATATATAGACTGGGGTGACCAGTTCAGGTGGAACTATCCATCTTTTTGACAACTAGAGAGAGGACGAGTACCTTAGGTTGAAGGACTACAGCCCTTCCCACCTCCCCTCCCCTCTGGAGCAGAGCCCTCTTGCTCAGGGCTGAACCACAGACTGATGGGTGGACTCTGGTGCACATGCCTGTCCCAGGCAGGACCTTGTGCAGACAGAAGGAGCTGTTTGTCATCTCACAGGAGAGAGATGTTGGCGTGGAGATACGCAGGGAGCTTCTGGTACTGTGGGGGTTGTATGATGGGTTGCAGGATGAGAATGCAGGAGGAGAAAAAGAAAAAAAGGACCAAATAATGTTGTACTGAAAACACTGAAAAGAGAGACCAGATTCCCATGAGACACAAGCAGTTGGGTGGTGTTCATGGTCTGAGAGGCTGTCCCTTGCCTCTTCCCTGCCATGGCTGCCATCTGGACCTGCTCTGGTGGGCTGGTGCTGCAGGTCCCCACACTACTGCTTGAGGTGATTAGGACATGGGTACTTCTTATTTAACCACATACCAGATGCATGGTGAGTCTGTCTTCTGAGCCGGGTTCAGTTTGAACTATTAACTTTGTTGTAGTGTCTGTGCTGCCCATGTGAGTGTGGGAGCTTTCCTTCATGTCATGGAGGGTTTGAACGTGTAATTCAGCCTGAAACTGTAGCAGCCTCTGCTATCGTAGCACTCTGTCTGCTTCCTTCTCTTCCCCTGCCCTCACAGCGCCCATCCAGCAGATCAATCCTGCTTTATAAATATTTAACTGACTCCTTAGATATGCACTGAAGAGGCTCTTGTCCACAGATCAGAATCCTGTCACCAGGCAATGATGTTGTGCCATCAGAGCAATACACAGACAAAGCCCCTGGGATGTCGCCAGGAAAGCAAGAGACAGCATCTCAGTGGTGGTGACTCCATGTCTGCTTGTTTGCACCTCTCATCACTGGAGAGATGTGTAAGAGTCTCAGAGCATCTCTCCGTCATGTCTCCAGCAGCTGCCTCTGGTGGGGCCAGGACCTTCCCCATGTGGGAGGTGTGAATGGAGAGGGGAGGACCAGGCTGAGGCACAGCTTCAGGCTGGGGAGATCGTATACCTCCCGGGGCCTCTTGTTCAAATGTTCAGCCTCCCAACCACATCCACCTCTGCAGAGGGGGCTGATGCCCTAGACGTGCCCTGTCCTCCATGTGTCTGTGTCCCTTCATGCATGAGAGGCAGGGAACTTGCAAGGGTTGCACCTCCCAAATTAGAGTTCCATCACTGCTGACCAAATTTCCTCTTCTAACTTTGGCCCACTGGAGGCCAGATCTGATCTCCCACTAAGAGCAAAGGTGTTTTTTTTTCATCAGTTCACAACCATAAGACGAAGAAGAGCCCTCTCCAAGCCTTTACTCCAGCCTTCTCAATGCCACAAGAGACAGTCTTGTCAAACCACGTTGCGCTTGTCTGTGCAGCAGGCTCCAGACACCAGCAAGATGCAGGATGAGGAGGAAAAGAGAGCGCGAAGCTTAAATCCTGTCATACTAAACCTTTCCTATTGAGTCTGAAGCTCTGCATGAGCTTGACACTGAAACATTCTGCATTTGCTGAGCAGACTTGTTTCCCTCATCCTTCCTGAATGTCAGCTGTGCCATGTGAGCTGAGCACTGACCACGGGCTGTCTGGCTACGCACACAGTGTACAAGCACACGGTAACGCTGGTAGCAGACCTGCTTTGCGTGATGGTAAATCACTCTGTAAGTGCTTCACGAGTGAATAAGGAATCCCAAGGGTGGCAGGGTGACCATCAGTTTCTGGTGGTTCCACACTCATTGGGACATTTGCCCCACTTCTTCCTGCAGCTGCCAGAGGCCATTTGCAAAACTTGGTCTGAATTTTTAATGAGCATAGCATAGAAATATCATCCCTGCAAGGCCAATTTCTTTTACCAACCTGATGACTTTTACAAGAAAATAGTATGCTCTTTTCCTGCAAGGCAGACAGAAATGTACGGTATCAGGGCTGCCTTTGTTTCTCTCCCTTCTGGGTATTAGCAAATGAGTCTGCCTCTTTTCAGTCTTCTGCCTCTTAGGTGCTTTACACTATTAGATAAACCCGTAGTAGAAGGAAAGGAAATTGAATTAAAAATTGATCTGCTCTACCTCTAGGGAGCTCTATGAAAGGCAGAGTCCCAACATTTCCTGGGCAGAGCAGGAGGAAGGAGAAATAATAACCCTTATAAAAGGAGGAAGAGAAGAGTGGGAGCATTAATTAGACTGAAAAGATACACAGGTCGCACTGCCTATGTACTTCTTTAGTAGCTAAGCAGACAGATGGTGGAAATCAGGTCCAGATTCAGAGGATACAGATTTCCTCATGGATCACCTGCCTCTAGTGCAAACAGAGGCTGGCCCTGGTCCCTGCTGTGCTCGTGCACCCAACTCCCACGTGGCTGTGCTCTGCAGTGACATTATGTGCCTACTCAGAAAGTCATGACATGGAGTATGTATAAACACTCTGTAAAACACCACTAATAGAGTAAACACAGTGAAGATTACAGACAGTGATTCGGCTGGCCTGCATTTGCTGTTTTGCAGGACTCCGGTGATGCAAAGCAGCTGTCAGCTTGGTCATTGCCATGAACAACCGTCTCCTATTAGCCAAGCCATGCGCTTGGGTCTGGGCATGCTTGGGAGTTCGCAGCACTGATTGTACCCCCGACGCACGTATATGTACTCAGGACACTGAAGGATGTCTTCAAGATATAGGCATGCTGTGCAAGTGCCTGGCAGCTACGGGCTGTGAATAAGAAACCCATTGAACTGAAGCCAGCTGTGGAGAATGTAATTACACAGTTAAACTCGGAGGCCACTGACAGTTACGTAACAAAGGAAACCCTGCCTCGCTGGAGGCAAATCACTTTTGTTCTGCTTGAGAAAGGAAGGTTTTGTTGACAGCCTAGATATCTGCTTTCAGACTTGAACACTTAGAAAGAATCACCAGGGGTAAATAAGAACTATTTCTTACTCAGTTAGATAGCTGTTCCCAGGCTGAAGAGCTTCCCTGTTCTAGAGGATGGCCATTCTGGGCTGGGCCATTAAAATTGCAAGTCAGCTCATCCAGTCCTCAAGTCATCACCATCATCTGTGGAAAAAACCTTCCAGGAGCACATTAAAAATGTGGTGATTCATTTAGGACATGCTGTTTGCTTCCTTCCCTCCTTCCCAGAAAGGCAATTGCCTGCAGAGGGGGTTTTCTCAGGGTTTCTGAATACGCTGATCAGGTTTGTTTAATCTATCCACTGTTGGAAGGTTGCCTTAGAGAAGGCAGGCAAAAATAAACAGGCCTTGGTCATGGAGGAGAAGGTCGAGGTGGTAGGCTAAGTGGTCTTTGGAAAAATCATGGCACCTCCGAAGTGTTAGAAAGATAGGTCTGCTGGGAAGGACTGTGCGCATATTCTTAATTTAACGCAGAATGAGCTCTGTTGTAACTGTTTTGGCAAAGTGCTTGAGCTGTTTGAAAAACTCTCAGTGACGGACAATCTCTCCCTTTACAAGGCAGTCTGCTCCCCTGTCCTACTGTCCTCTGTTAGAAATCTTCTCCTGACATTTAACATGATTTCCTTTGCTGTAATCTAAGGTCATTACCTCCTGTCCCTGAGGGACATGAGGAGCATTTTTTCTCTTCCTTCCTCTGTGAAGAAGCCTTTTATGTGTTGGAAGGCTCTAATCATGTGTCCCCTTGATCTTCTCTAGACTAGACGTCTTCTCTCCTCAGTCTCATGGATCATGAGTTCTCACTCACTGTTGGACCACCTCGAGACAGAGCCGGGTGTCTGCACGGATGACCTTTGCACTTGCTGTGAGTTTTATGGCAACCAAAGAATGCTGTTATTATCAATGGCTGCAGCCAAAGTTAAAGATTTCTCCCATAACCTGGGCAGAGGACACGGAGCCTCCAGAAGGAAAGGGTCAAGGTCTCAACCTTGAATCCAGGTAGGCAGCATAAAAAGTGCAGGATCTGTGACTTTTCAGTCTTTGATGCCTAGGACTTGCCTTGCCATGTTCTTGCCATGTTCTCAGTGGGACTGTGGGGTCTCATTCAGGTACTGGAGGGATCTGTCCGAGATATAGATATGCTGTACCTGGGCTGGAAGATCCACACTGTAAACAAGAAACCCACTGACCTGAGGGCTGCTGCAGTAACTTTATGGCATTTCATGAGCCTCTGGAAACCCAGCCAATAAGTGGCAATGAGTCATTACCTGCCAGAGTGGGACAAAGTCTCCTCCACCCAACGTGTAAGAAAACATTATTCCTGGGCTACGTTATCTAAAAGAGACAAGATTGCTCAGAAACGATGAACCAAAAGGGTGCTTATGGCAGATGCATAACCTGTGAGTCACAAATCTAATGTATCCTAAACAACTTGATGGGGGCTGTGCTGACCGGTCCTTGATAAGTGGTCCCAGGCAACATACATCCTCATGGTTTGAGAAGCCCTCTGAAGCCCACTGGGTCTTTCCAGGGAGGGGGAAGGATGTTTTTTAACAGCAGTTGGCAGTGCTTGGCTGCAAACACTGTGGAGTGACAATGTGGGACATCAGCTGAAGTTAGGAGTTGGCAGATATGAGACTCCTCATGCAACATGTAATTAATTCATGGGATTCATTGCTGCAGGATGCGGAGGCACAGAGGACTTGCGGGGACTGAAGTTGTAACCGGGCAAGAGTTTCTCATGGGAGAGCTACCCACTGAAGGCTGTTCAAAGCAGAGACTCCTGTGCTAGCTCATGAGTTCAGCGTGGAGTGGACTAGTCTTTGACTCTTCCTCCTGTGGGCAAAACATTTTTCTCCTTTAAAGACTTCTGGAATTTTCTGGAGTCTTTGAACCCTCATGACCACATCACATTAAATGATCTGCTTTGTTGCCTGGGAGTTGGCAGGTCTCTGGCCTCTGCCTGAAAAAGCTGCAAAACCATGCTTGCTTATGATATCCTTGATCTACCCTTGTGATACTCTCTAACATCCTGTCTTTGATTCTGGCCAAAGCCACCTGCTTTACATAAAAGCAGAAGAAATTTTGTGATATACAGCTATTGAATAGTCTTCCATTGAAAGAAACTTCTTCCTGGCCTTTATTTTGGCTAACATTTTGTCCAGAGGAGACTGGCTTATGTCCCAAAGCATCACAGTATCTATTATTTCCCAAAGTGGTTATCAATGTCATATATTAATGGTACTTCTATCCATTTTTATACCCAAATTTGAATCCTTTTCCATCTCTGGCCGTAATATTGTCTTACAGCAATGAGTTCCACAGATGAAAAGTGCATTGGCATAGAAAAAAAACTGCAGGAGGGAGAGATATTTTACCCAAAGGCTACCATAGGCTACCCTTCCTAAAAAATTCAAAAGGTTCACAGACTTTTTCATGACAAATGGGAAGATGCAGGAGACAGTTTCAGAGAAAACAAACTGTTACAGTGCACAAACTCTGCTTATCCTGCTCAGCTGACCAGGATTCTGAAACAATATCCATGAGCACTCAGATGTAGGGGGAGAGGGAAGATAGTTGTTTCAGGGAGGCTGCTGAAACCACAAAGCTGTTGTGCACAGTTCCTGTTGTAATGATCTCTCAAATCCATTAACCGTGATTCTTTTCACCCCTCTCAAGGCTGATTTGCAGCAGAGATGACAAGAAAGCAGAAAGCATCTCTGGCCAGATTCCATCCTCTGCATGGGTGAGCAGACACTGGGGAACACCAGCCCCCATCCTCACTTCACCGTCAGATCCTCCACTACTGTTGTGCTGGTGTCAAGCACCTTTGAACAGGAACTGGCACAGCCAGTGTGTTGATAAGGTACACATCTCTGTACACATCCTCCCTGTCACCCTAAAGAGCCTTTGTAACTGAAAATAAACCCCCCTCTAAAATGACACAGTAGATTCACACAATATATTTTGGAGGGGGAGGACAGGAAGATGTTATTTTTGGCTGCTTGCCTACGGCAAAACTAGCCACCACTCTAAAGCCAATAGATCTGTTTTAGTGACTCCTGTGGGAGGCACAGGCTAGAGATTTACATCAGTATTTGTAGGACAAACACACTCTGAGGCCACAGTTAAGAGGCTGTTACAGTAATGCTTATCTTTATGCAGGCTTGCAACAAAACACATCTCTCCTCCAAGGAACTTATGGCCCAGGGCCCAGAAATTAGGGTGTAAAGTTGTTTTGTTGATAGCTGCCTTAGATTTCAGTTAGTACCTAGATGCCTCGAAAGCCAAGCCTAAAGGAGCAAGTTGGACAAAGGACAGAAGAAACAGAAAAGAAGGGGCTTCTCAAAGTCACCCCAAGGTGACTGAAAGAGATAGAAATAGCACACAGGTTATTCTGGCGTGGAGCCATCTCCATCCTCTGCCATCTAAAGGTTGAGCATCTAGCCTAGTGTGTTGTTCCAGGCTCTTCCTGTAGACCACAAAGAAAAGCAGGAATAAGCAGCAAGTGATACAAACCACCTTACATGGATAAGAAGAGGTTTCTAATGGTGCTAGTTGGCTCTCTCCACTGACTGTAGAAGAAACAACAACATATACTTTGTAAAAGTCTAGGTAAAGTGGGGTTAATCCCATCAGCCAGGCTGTGGTTCAGCATAGGCCAGCAATATTTTAACTCTACATTTAGGCTAGCATTTCCATGCCTCGGTTCACAACAGCCAGAAGCTGACAAAGTCTTGATAAGCAATCCCCAGTTTCTCCACCATACCATAGTAAATGGTAGCATTTTTAATTAAAGGTCAGAGGATTCAGATTATGGTGGTTTGAAGGAGATGTTCATGGCTAACTGTTCCCTTTGCCACAGAAAAGTGAAAACTATTAACTGAGCAGTGGCTTTCAGCCTTTCTCTGTCATTTATGAGCCCTTCACCATTTCTTAGTGGAGACGTGGACCCTGTACCAAAACTGTTTGTCTATTAATGGCAGACTTTGTGTTTTTTAGCTACCTTTTGCAAACCTGTCATGAGTGTCCATGGCTGTCAGTGAAGCTGGGGTCTACAGACTCAAAAACAGGGAGGTTCAGCCTGAAACAGCAGGTACTGTTTGTAGTCGCAGATGTTTCCGAAGAGGATGGCAATCCATGGTGTAACTGTGTCAGCCATCCTTCAGCATTATATGAAAATGCAATGAGATGGCAGGGACAAGGACTTGCCATGATCAGAAGTCCCTGCTCAAGTGGATGTTTTTCTTCTGGTCTTTGGAATTAGGCGGTTTACTTACAACCAGATAAATTATTGTTTTTCTGGCTTTTTTTTTTTTTTCCTCAAAAACACACTTTTAAAATTTATTTAAAAACTGCACTTGATTTGGAGCTTGGTATTCTGGACAGAAAGGAAGGATGAGAATTCTCAGCCTTACTGCAGTCTTGGAAGATTGTTATTAGTAACAACTGCTTGCACTACTACAGCAGCTTCAGATTTTGACTGGGAATGGTCCAGAACTTCCTACAACATAATCACACAGGCCCAAATCCACCACAAGTATCTAGGCAGTCCTAGGGTGAGTCTCCCAGCTTAGTCAACAAAGAAAGACAGACTGTACTTGTGAAGGGTGATGCACCCTTTCCAGGTCTCTGTCTTGTTCCACTCACCACAGAGTGGAAAATCCCAAATCTTGCTTTGCCGGAGGTCGTCTAGTTGCATGCACCAAGGTGTCGAATTCAACTTGATGCCCTACAGTAAGTCACTTGGCCTCCAGCTGCAGCTCCATGGCTTCCTACTGGTGCTGTGCCATGTCTACCTGCCCTTGGCAGATATCTCAGACACCCTCGGGGCCTCTAGGTGGCTACATGAAGGCAAATAAATTAGGCCTTCAGGCCTTCATTGCCCGTGTAGATGGAGCTCAATGCTGTGCTGGCTGGAGCTCCGTGGGTGAGGTTAGACCACAGGGTCCAGACATCTAGGGATCTCAGAGCAGGCAAGAGGATTGTCCTGCCCAGGATGCCTTAGAAAGGGGAGACGGACCTGGACCAGAGTGCAAAGCAGTCTCTGCCTCTAAAAACTTTCAGCTCCAACACTACCAAGAGGAAACAGGAGTACTCAGAGGAGAAAGCAGCTTCCTGAGTATCACCCTGGGAGATGCTCACACAGCTACTTGCAATACCTCTGCTCACTTAGTCCAAGAGTCTGTGCATCCCCCAGCAGTCACTTGTACCTCTGGGGTTCTTACTGTGACTGTCATCTTTTTGTCATATTCAGGATTTCTTTTTTTCTTTTAATTCATGCCCAAAATGCAGGGTTTTGCTCTTTGCCTTGGTGCATTTCCCAAATCAAAACATGGAAACTTCAGCTTCAAGATCTCCCAGCTCTGGAAACCACAAACGCAACAACAAAAAAAGATCATCCCCAAAGCACTTAACAAATGAAATTAATTTTCTTTCGAGGCAGAACACCTGTTCACATACAAACAAAGCAAACAGCAGTAATCCCCAGAGGAGTAAAAATCCAAACTTTTATTTTCTTTTAATTTGCCCTGCCACTTTTCTCTACCGCACAGTAACCAGCTAGATAATGAAGGTGAAAACCTGCAAAAGAGCTTTCTCTTTCAGCAACTGCCCTAAACTCTTTAGACCTCTACTTTGTCAACTTCTTTCAGAGGATGACTTGCTGAAGGACGTGCAGGAAGGAGATAACAGTATTTTCTTACTTATTTCCCCCTATCCTTCAAAAACATTGGGTAGCCAGCCATGCAAGAGGACTGCAAGTTCTCACTGCTTTATCTGATGCTTTTTAAATCTGATTTTCTTTGAACCTGAGCTTCTGGAGTCATGTGTTGGGGGACACTCAGCTTGTGTTTAAAATGAAAGCAAGCATTTACCCTGCATGGCAGCTGAGAGAAGCTGGAGATGATTATCTCCAGAGTGCCACAATAAGAGGAGTAAAAGGAAGAGAAATACAAAACTTCCTCTTTTTGAAAATCTCATGATATTTTAAGCAGCTGTCATAATTTGGGGAATATTGTCCACCTATAATAGTTCAACTCTGTTCCTAAGGCAGGTCTCCCTTCACAACAACACTGGGTGCTACCTGCAACCCTCTTTCATTAGGAGGAGTAAGAGATGTCCATTGTACTGCAGAGTCTGAAGGGCATTTTTCTACATGGTAGAGAAGAAAAAACTTACAAGGCCAATTGTTGGCATCAACTAGCAACATAAATTCAGAGCATGCAGCGCTCATGGAAACCAGGAAGTTTTTGAGAACATCCTGCTGATGTCTCTAACCACGATTCCACAAACACAATAATATTATTGTCTTAGAAACAGGGAGGATGGCCTAAAGCCCACCGTGGTTAAAAGATGCAACAATAAGAGTATGAAAACAGAAATAGGTAATGAATAGGAAAAAAAAAAAAAAAAAGAGGAGGAAAGTTTACTTTTAGAAAGATGCAGTGCTCAGCCAACAAGCCTGGGCTTTGCCTTAGGGCTGCCTGACCTCCTGTTTGGAGGTGGCTGATGACTGCCTAGACCACAGGCAGAAGTAGCTTGTGTCAGTCTGCACTGACAGTATGTGGCAGATGGATGTGGAGTCTCCTGAGGGCTGCTCTGCCTCTGTCCAACCCAGGGATTCAGCTTGCCTCGCTGTAGATATCCACAGTATCATGAGCTCACCATCTGCACTCTCCAATGAGTAGCACAAAAATCAGCCATGTTACGGTGTGACTTCTCTGTTCCTCTTTAGGTGCGTTGTAGCATCTCTCTTCTTGCTGGCTCTTTGCCTCCTATGGAGGAAACCTGTACTACCTCCCTCCCTTGGAGATGGACAGGTGGCCTCCAAAAGTGGTTGAGATCCATCTCATCTGACTTCCAATCAAACCTGACAGTGTCATGGTCAGTTGCCCCATGCTTGCTGTAGTGACTGCTGTCTCCATCCAGGCAGCAGAGGGAGAAAGGAAACACACCTCTGTACAGCCAAAGTGTCCCCACAAACGCCTCACAGCACGCTTGGGTCTTGGTTGCAAACACAGACCCCTCTCTCTCCTTACACTTTCCATTTACCAAACCTTAGGCATTTGCAGCATGGTGTTATGGCCCCTTTCCTACGCTGGGATGTCCTGTGCTGGAGAAGTCTGGGCCAAACCTTCTACAGGAGCTCTTCTGCTTGTGTTGTCAGGGACTGGGAGGACAGAGGGGTGAATGAGAACTCGGAAGCAGGAGACCACAGCACGCTTCTCTGAGGGCAGTCCCCAGATGTGCTCGCACTTTGGCTGGTACCCCTGTTATTGCATGACTTCCATAGCAGATCCTCAGATCTTCTCCCATCCTGTGAGCTCACCTATGGTGTCCTGTCATGCACCGGGAGAAACCAGCATGGAAAGCTCTGCAAACTGGTGGACCCAAACCTTAACTCCTGACAGCTTTCTGAAGACTTTATAACACCTGAAAGCCAGAAGCAACAGGGTGCCCATTTCGCACCGCCCCCTCCTGGGAAAGCAAAGCAGCCTTGATCACAGGAACAACGAAGGGGCCCTGTCTCCTCTGCTCTCACCTTCCCAGGAACAGCAATCTCATTGATTTCTCTCCCAAGCTCCTGGCCCAGCCATAGGGCTCTGCCTTCCCGCCCTCCTCTGCCGCTTCTCCTGCATGCCTGGTGTCAGTCATTTTGCATGCTCACACCCCCACTTTCTTGCCAGCGCTTGTGGGAAGGGATGTGCAGCAAGCTCCCTGCACAGAGGGTGGAAGGGGCAAGGCAAAGGATTGACAGGCAGGTTATAAAGCAGGCAGCTCTCTCTTCTTGCACTCATGCAGACAAAGCGGCCAGGAAACCCATGGAGAGGGCTTCTTTCTTTCTTTCTGTTTTTTTTTCCCTCTTCCCTTCACCTTTCCCCTCCCGCCCCCATCAGCCCTTGCCCATCCCCGTCTCTCCCGGCACCATGCCTCCTGGAACGTCGCAGCACTGCTCTTTCATGAGCAGTGTGTGGTATTATGACTCCGGCAATGCTGAGCCCTGCCAGCACGCCTCAAACCACAGGTATCTGACCCTGTCCCAATCCCCATAATACTGATTAATGTCCTGATTCACCACCCGATAGGGCTGGCACCATCTGTGGCCGAGGCAGGACACCACCCCGCTCCCTGCGCTCTCCCCTCCTCCCTGCAGACCCCTTTGCTCGGGGAGGAGGGGGAATCCATTCCAAAAAAATCCTACCCCACGGCAACTGCGGGCAGGGAACGCGGGAGCTGCCAGCGGCGCCGTGAGCCGTGCGAGCCGGGGTGCAGTTACAACAAGGCCAGCTCTGTGATTACGGCACATTAAGCCCTCAGTGCGGTGCAGGCTGCTCTGGGGCATGACGTCCTCCTCGCTCCACCGGTCAGCTCCGGCATCCCCCCCTCCTGCTCTCCTCCTTGGCTGGGACAGGGAGGGAGCATGGAGGAGGGATTCTGGAGGGCTTGACGTGGTGCTCACCTGGAGCTGAGGGCAGCCATGGACTTGGAGGTGTGGGGGAAGAGTGGGGAGAAAAGCTTTGGTGGTAAGAGATGGAGGGGATGGAGGAGGTCTGGTCCCCAGAGCAGAACACGCAGGCTGCGACCTATTGCAAATGAACCTGGGGCCAAATCAACCCTGGAGCACACTGCAAGGAGCATCTGTGCATCTTCCTGCAGGGATAAAAGCATCCCCATGCTCCAGGAGCACAAGGTCGTGGCTGGCAATTGGAGTCCCAACAGAGCACTGTTCGGGGTTGTTGATGCCTTGGATGTGGCCGTAGCAGTGACTGAGCTGGACACCCATGGAGTGGGACCTGCTGCAGTGTGGGATCGCTGCCCATGGGACTGCACTCATCAGCTAATCCTGTGTGAGGAAATAAATCAGCTGGGTCAGGTTCTCTGTCCCCTTTGACTATGTCCACATCCGTATGGCTACTATATTTTTTTCCTAAAGCAGTGTGGTCTCATCTAAAGCACCTCTTACAGCCCACTGTACATCTGAAATGTGCCTAAGCACCATCTGGGGTGCTGCTAGCTGGTAAGAGCTAAAAATATGCGAGGGAGCACGCTGGCAGTGAAACAGCATGGACGACTGAAGGACAGCACTTCAGCCCTGGCCTGCCTATTTTTACTTACTAGTGAAGGCAAAGCCCATCAGCTGGATATTTCTTTAAGCAGTGCCAAAGTCTTGTCTATCCCCTCTTGTCTGCCTTTTTCTTTGGGCTGGAGGAACAGCTCTGGTCCTCACTACCTCCTATCCCTTGTCAGGTTCAGAAAGAGCCTCTTGCCCCATCAAAGACATTGCCAGACCTTGAGAGGGGACATGTCACTGCATGTTGTTGCTCCTACCCCCGTCCTGTCCTCTTCCAGGGTTCAAATATCAACCCAAGGCTTTAAGCAAAGGCCCTGGACCTTCCTGCAAAATGGTCTTATCACCTGTCATCTCTTGTCCTGACTCCACCAGAAATATCCTCTTTGTAGCCAGGGATATCAGCATTACCTTCTTGGGCACTATTTGTTTCCAGCTTGGAATGTGTGATTTGTAGGAAGACCTGTTCCAGTGTCTGCTGACCTTGCAGCAGTGTCTTCCCCACACTTGCAGCACCATGGTTGGCAGAGGAGACACTGATGCTGGGGCTTCGATGGATCAGACATCCCTCTCTTCCCAATTCCTTCTGCTTTGAATTGTCCTGAAGGCTTCATGGGAAACACAGGCTTCCTGACCTCATGTGTGTGGATGCATAAACTACAGATCTTTGCCTGGTCTCTTCTCTACAGGGTGTTAACTCTGAACCCTAAGGAGGTACTTCCCAGTGGAGTATTCTTCCTCTCCATTTAAATTTAGATGTCCATTTTGGCAGCCGGGGGCAGCAGTAGGGTAAGGAACAATGGTGCTACCAAAAGGCAAAGGGGAAAGTGATAAACAAGGAAATCCAGAAGAGAAGCAAAAGCTACCGTCAGAGCAGTGAGACAACATATAATTGGTTCTTTCTGGGGAATTAGTAATGTTGATAACAAGGACTGTTACTGTCAGCGGAGTATATGAGAACTAGGCACTAGGCTGGGTAAGGAGTTGGATACCCAGATTTGCTAGGTCTCTGTGCATACCCTATGAGTGCTCCCAGTAACAACGCTGATGGCTATTACACAGCAGATCTGGCTGCATTGCAGTTACAGGAGGGACGGCTGATTCACCTCCATGCCAGCAGAAACAGGAAAACTGGCGAATGAGAGGATGCAGGGATGCACCTGGGCAAGCTGCGAGGGCTGGGCTGTCTGCTCCTACTCCACCTCACGCCTCTCCTCCACCCAGCTCTTTTCATGGGATGGCAGTCAGTTGACCCTTTGGCTTGGCCATCGTTCTGCTTATCTGGGTAACTTAGAGTCCTTATCGACCCAGGAAGCGCTGAGTCAGGTCAGCCAAGCACATGCCTGCATCAGCCCCTACGGAGATTCTCTTCGTGTGCAGACTTGGCACAGAACCAGGGCCAGATCCTTACCAGAGTGAAAAACAAGGATTGCCACTGTTCCATTTTCACCAGCTGAAGCACTCTCCCCTCCCCTTGCTGCTGCAGAAACCTGAGTCATCTTTTGCTGATGACAGAGTAAATCAGGAGCACACATTAGTTGTGACTTTGAATGGCCTAATTTCCCATTTACAGTCCTACAAAATATGCACAAAAGGCACCTGAAGTTCACTTTGTTGATCACACTGATGATGTCAATGACACTAAGGAATGCTAGGACAAACTCAGCATTAAAAGTGGTTTAGGAGAGAAGAAAAAGTGATCATCTATTGTACAGCCTGCTTGAAACACTGATGACAAATTTACTCAAATCTCCTATATTCAGACGTCATGATTTGGCATCCTTTAAGAATGGACTCAAATCAACTGCTGAATTCAGCCCCATCCTGTTGTTTGAAATAAATCCAGCCTGCCAGCATGCTTATCATCCTTCCCCACAACGACCATAGCCAGAAACAAAAGCGACACTCCCTCCCTTCGAGATCCCCCCAAATTGCTCATGTTTAAATGCTTTCAAAAAGGCATTCATTGCACAAGGCAGTGAGCCACAAAAGAAGCTACTGAAGCATGGCTGAACATGGTTTGGAGAAGCATGTGGAAACTGGGGGCTTGTCATCCGACCCAGATCTCTCAACTTGCAGAATCCTGTCCCTTCCCGTCCAGAGGCAACCCGGGGTCAGGAGGCCAGTACCAGAATGTGCTAGCTGGGCTACTCCGATTCACCCTCTGGCTCTCTTCTTATTTCCCTGCAGTGACACTGATTGATATCAGATGAGACTCTCTTGGTTCTTCTGCACTCTACAGGAACACCGCTGATTTATGCCAGCAGAACTCTCTGGCCCCTTGAGCTTTGTGGTTTCCATGATGAGGTTAAGGCAAATCACAGAGAAAATCTGATCCCAGGAATGAAGCAAAAAACAACAAACACACTTCATTGTGGTGGTGAAAGGCTGACAGAGAAACACCAGTCATGGTGGGAAATGAATTGGAGATGAAGCTGGTGCTCTGCAGTGGGATCATATGATGGTATGCTCTGAGACTGTTTAACAACACTACAGCATGAGTCAGAGCCATACAGTTATACCCACATGCCCACTTGTATGTACACGCATGCATAATAGGTTTGCACTTAAGCCCCATGTCTTCAAGAGCTGAGGAAATGAGACCTCCAGGCCCACGCAGCGTCTTTGGGATGCAGTCACAGACGGTCTGAGGTGGGATGCTGTGTGGCTGAGTGGGTCCCGTGAGGATGTGGGGCAGCTCTGAGATGCATGACTACACATTGCTGACATCTAAAGCCAGGCAAGGGAAATCAGCCCCATCCTGCTTTGTTCCCATCCGGTGGCTAGCTTGGATAAACACTTCTGGGTCTACCACAGTCCTGATAATTTAGCACAAGCGAAAACAAGCCATGTCTGAGTTAGATAATAATGCATCAGACCCTCTGACCGCCCACAGCCGTATGTTTTAGAGCACATGGATATTTAGACTGGGAAAAGTTTTTCACCTCCATGCCTATAGAGCCATCTCTCTCTCTCTTATTTTTCTCTGGGAAGAATAATAAGAATAAACCATGTTTCCAAATGCAGAGGCTCTACCTTCACTCACCACAAATCCTCTGTCCCTTTACCACGTATACAGAGCAAGAAATGCCTGAAAGCATACAGAAATTAAACAGGAGAGCTAAATCTCAACTCCTGTCTCATCTCCTTATTGAAGAGGTCATTTTTTGAGCAAACAATTCATTGTGCATAACCTGAAAGAAAACACTGACTCAGAGAAAACCTTGGGGATATAAACTCCAAAAGGTAAAAAGACCTCATAAGCTGATGGCTCTTGATAAGCCAACAACACGAGGTTTTGAAGTTGTATCTGTTGGTCACCTCTTAGCAGCTCAACCTCTTATCAGTTCTCTACCACTTTTATTTTTAAAAGAAATTTCCTGTATTTTTACTGAGCTGAGGAAAATTGCTAACCATGAAATAGATACGCTACATAATGTTGCTTTATTGATCTTACTCTTCGAGTGCGGCCAGGAGAAACAGGTCATTTCCTTGCAACCACTCGCCATAGCCATTGTCTCAAAGCTATTTTAACTCCAACTGCTCAGTGTCTGAAGGGAGAAGTGGTTTGGAATGTAGCAGTCAAGAAGAAAGTCAAGGTAACATTGAGGTGAGGTAGAGGTTTAGACAATAAGAGTGGGATAGATGGAAATAGCATGCAAAGTTCCTGGAAATCAGCCCACTGGTTTCACTGAGTTTTGAAATTTGATTTGTAGCTTTGCAAAACAAAAGAGGCTACTGGCGATTTGCTCCTGGAGGAGATCAGGCATTTCCTAAAGTGTTTTAATCCACAGAATCAGCAGTCCCATGTGCCAGCTAGGTTGGTCAAACACACAGTTTTCTTTCCTCCCTTGCCCTGTGAAAGAGAGGGCAAAGACAGCAACAGAAATGACAGAGCAGAATGCTGTCTTGGTGGGGAGATGCAGCAGGGAGAAAACATGGTATGGCAAAAGGTGAACAAAGACAGGTTCAAACAATGTTTCCAGGTCCATCAAGCCCAGAATTCCAGGGCAGAGCACAGCGAAGGTGTACCCAGCTCCTGAAAACCTTCTTTTCCTGCTGAGATAAGAAATTTCCCACAGCAGGGCAAAGGTGTCCCCAGCTTCCAAAAAATTTCCTTTCCTCCTGAGATAAGAAACGTCCCACTGCACGTCTGCTGCTGCCACCATTCCTTTGCTTAGCATAAAGGATGGGCATGGGGCTGTCCTGGGATGCCGCACTCCCTTGAGTGCCCAAGGTGTATAAACCAAGTGAATAAGTGAAGGCAATGAGGCGGGGATTAAATGACTTGCTAGTGGTCCTAAACAGTGGTGGAATCCCCCAAGACCCCACTAGGTCTCAGCTAATCGATCATTTTTCCTCTGCTACATGTCCAAGAGATGGTAGCTCCCTACCATCTGCTTCTCCTTACAGACTGACTTGTCCCTTAACCCTTGGCAAGCATAAGCTAAGTTTAGCATACTGTTCACTTTCCTGTTAAAACATACAGAAAAGAAAAGAAAAGAAAACAAACAACATTTAGGTCCCAAGCCAAAGTTCAATGAAGGGAAGAGAAGGTTTTCTAAGGACACCCAGTGACTTTCAAATCTGCCTTTACAGATGCAATTGAGGCCACTTCTTGCTCTCTGTGTGAGAAGATCAAGCAAATACACACACTGAAATGCTTGGAGAGAGGGGAAGGGAGACTGAAGTAAAGATAACATCGAGGAACCCTGATTAACACAGGGCAGCCATGTGAAAAGTGAGATAACCAGCCTGCCTCAGGTGCTGAGACAGCAACTCCTATCTCCAGCCCTTGCCCCAGACACTGAGCTAGGGGGGTTTCTTCTTCAAGAGGCCAAGTCTCCTCACGATGAGCTGCCCTTATCTGACAGACGGCTGATATTCGAGGTCGTTACGGTGGAAAGACTTGAAGACACCGATCACGTTTGGACTTTGAAGGCTCATTTGTTCTGTGCTTTGATTAGGTCAGAGAGGTGGGCTAGGGCAGGACGGCCGTGCTGCCTTCAGGCCACTTCCTCTGGCCCTGAAGCCAAACAGCACAACACACCTCATGTCTACAAGTCTAAATTCATTTTTCTCCCAAAAAGAGAGTGTGGTCACTTCCAGTTCCCCTGACCTTTGTTATCCTGAACCATCACCTGGGATCATTATCCGGAGGACTGCTCATATGCTCAAATGAAAACTCTGCTGAGAATTGTGCTCGTGGTTAAGCAGTCTGGCTGATGGATGTGGGGTTCAGAGGTAGCATGGAGCCTATGCTGATGGGCTCACCCCACTGTGTGTGCATTTATTGCCAAGGAGCAGGAGGTACAACAGGGCTCGTGGCAGGCTTGGGACAGGGTGTGGGTCTGTCAAAAGGAGGATGTGGAGCACGATGTGTAAGCATCGGAGCACGATGATTACACCCATGGTGTCAGGGTGAAGCTGCACCCATCACTAGCTCTCCTCCACTCCCGCTTCTCCCTTCTGGTCCCCACCTGTGTGACCTGATCTCTACCTCGCATGTCTTGGGAGCTCATCTAGATCTTTGCTGTGCAGATGCCATTCACTGACCCAGAAACAAACCTTCTCCTACATTTGTTTCCTTTTTTCCATCTTGGGTTATTCTGGTGCCAGCTCAGGGAGTTCAATCATTTCACAGAGGAGAAGGAGGTAGAGTTGTGGGTTAGTGGGACCACAAATTCCTGAGCTGTTCTATTGGGTTACTTCGCGTGTGTCACAGCAGCAGGCAAACACCTTCCGGCTGTCTGTACCTGGGTCCCCTCCAGCCTGCCCTGCCCTCCGAAATACAGGGCTGCCCTAGCAGGAGAGAGGGAAGGAGAGGAGAAAAGACTTTCTCCCCTTGACTTCACCCCATCCCAGCTACAATAGTTGAAATATTTACCTCTCACCCAGGGATAGCACAATCCCTGTGCAGATGAAATGCCTTGAGCCAGGGACTCTGGAGTGGTGAGAGGGAAAAGGGGCAGAGAAGTCCACTTTCTGCTTTGCTAGGTAAAGGGAAAAATGTGTGGGCAGAAAGGCCAGCCTAGCAGAAGATTTCAACAAGTGAACCATCACCTGAGTGCTGTCAGGGGGATTTATGTAATGGGAGGATCAAAGTATGAGTGCCTGATAAGAGGGTGCCATCCGTCCGAAATTTTCCATTCTTGAAAATCAGGTTTCTGGAAGTCAGGCCAAGCTGGGTCTCTACAGGGAAAGGAGAACCCTAAAACACAGAGCTCCTCTCTTCACTGGCAAAGGTCATCCTGGCCTCTTTGAAAATGACGGGGTTAATGTCAAGCCAGGCATAGCGAGCATGAGTTTGGGTGTTTTTTCCCATGACACATGACAAGAAAGCTCAGGATCAGACGCAGGCAGGTATTCTGCTGGCTGCATTTCAGCTCGAAGTGTAACTTTTTTACTGCTGGGACCGCCCTGTGGAAGGTGCGGCACAAAGATCATCGTAATTACACCAGTTCTTGCAAGGCCAGCTGAAGTTTAGGGTGTAACAGGGTGAGAGAGCCACATGATACTATAACATCCACGTGGATGCAGAGGGGGGCTGCAAGTTCTCTGTGTCAGGGCAAAATATCTGACCTTTGATACAGGCTGATCCTGCTGAGCTCTCCCCTTCAGTCAGGGGCAAGGAGGTGGGAGGGATCAGAGCCCAAAGGGCTGGGATGAGCCCAGCAACAGCCCTGGGAGTCAGAGAGCAGGGCAGGCTGGTGGGCACGTAAATAAGTGCCGGACTTCATCGCCCTCTCGCAGCGGTGCGGGACGAGGACAGGGATGACAAGGACCACTTCCCAGGAAGGGTTTGGGTCAGAGGCAGCTGAAGTCCAGCTCTGCTCTTCCCTCCTCCCCTTCCTTACGCACAAGGAGAATTCAACCATTGCAGGGTTTAGCTGGGGCCAGAACTCAGCGCACTCTGCCACCAGTCGGGGGAGCAGGATCTCACCGGTTCTATGTTTCAATGCCAGGAGAGGGGCTTCACCACCTCACCCCATGCTGTTGGAGGCTGTCCATCTGTAGCTGGGATTTAGGGGTTTCAGTGTGGTCAACTCCACATGCTGGTCAGTTCACCCCTAAACATTTTTTTTTTTTAATCGTGACTTTAGAGCCTGTTTCTAAGCAGAAAACCCTTCACTTCCTATTCCCTGCTCATGGGCCAGTGGGGAGGATCCCAACTTTTATTTTTGGCCAGGGTATGACTTAGATGATTACTTTTGGTTTTAGTCTAACTCCTGACAAACTGAAGCATGATGTGTGTCTGTCTGTGCCCCAAATAACTGCAAGCCAGGGACTGATTTCAACTGCTTTTCATCAGAGGGCTGAGCAGCACATCCCTGCAGAGGGAAAGCCTCCAGCCAGCATCTTCCACCTGGGCCAGCCCCTTATCGGTACACCCAGGAAAAAAACTGGTGGATGCAGAGCTACGGGATGACTCGTGTTATCCAGACAGTGATCTCAGAATTATTTTGCAAAGGGAGGTGAGAGCACAGGGGCAGAGCAGGGAGCCCAGCGGTGGCGGGGGCAGCAGGTGTCCCTGCTGGGGCTGTCTGGACCAGGGTACCTCTGGCTGGGACCGCAGACACACTGCCCTCGCCAGGATAAACCCGCTGATCCCAAAGCACCGCTTCGGGGCTATTTCTAGGAGGTCAGAAACCAAACAACAACTGCCTGGACCTAAAAGGCACACCTCAGGTTTCATTTCCTCCAACCTTGACCCTCTGTGTGCACTCTTGCCCTGTTGCTTTCCCTCTTCCTGATGCAAGCAGCAATCGCTCACACCAAGCCCAGCCCACTCAGTTCGGACTTGCCACTGGGCAGTTGAATGTTTTTGGCTTGCATGAGGTGAAGTCACAGCCCATGCATTACCCTGATGCAGAGGCTTGTTTGCTTTATATTTTGTGGTTATTTTATTATCCAGGGATATCTGCTAATCCTAAAGTACAATTACAAAATTCATATCTTTCATAAATATGCAGGGCAGGGATGGGCGCGCTCCCAAGTGTGTGTGAAGAAAAGAACATTTCAGACATTGTTTCCTTGCACTTGGAGGCTGTCTTTATTTAATGAAGTTAGACAGCTAGTCAGGATTTGCAGGACATCTATATAGGACTATTTTATTATTATTATTCTTTTTAGTATTGGCCGTGTTCTGAGGCAGAATATGATTATCTTTCCCTTCCAGCTATAAATTATTCAGCTTGAAATCCTTCCCCTTTCCAGATCCATTAAGAGGTGGTTCTGATCAGAGGAACAACAAGATATGAGACAAAAACAAAGAGCGAAGCATCAGCCAACACCTCCTTGATCCAGTGGCTCAGCTGCTTGGTGACATGAGTGTCACTCCAGCGTGAACCAGGAGAGCTTTTCTTGTTTATACCTTCCTGCTGGAGATTAACACAGTGCTGGTGTGGACACAGCTCCCTTGGGAATCGGGGCTGGGACCCACCTGAAGATGACCTACCTGAGCTTGTCCCTGTGTTGGGTCATGCCTGCAAGAAAGCGTTCCCACTCCCTCTCCTACACCCCCTGAATTTCCAGGGGAGTGCTCCAGCTGCTCCACAAAACCAGAGGGAAACTTCAGCATTGCCCAAGCAATGAGGGGCCAGGGCTGGGGAACCTCCAGCTGCAGCGATCAGAATGGGCAGAAGCCCGCTCTGCTGGCCAACCGCGGCCCCCGAAAGTGCAGCACCCCCTGCACAGCTCCAAGCACCGCGGAAAGGCAAGGATTTGTGCCTTCTGCCACCCATTTCATGCCCCTCTTGCACTCACTTTCTCTGGCCGTGCGGAGCTCTGCAGCTGGCTCAGACTGCTACCCTTTCCCAAAACTGAGTTATTGCAACCTAAGTCCTGCAGCAGCACCTGAGCAGGATAGTTAGTGTCTTTATTATTTTATTTTATTTTATTTTATTTTATTTTATTTTATTTTTTTAATTATTCTGCAGAATATCTCCACCAGGTTTAGACCGGCAGAGGACAAAACCAAGTAAAAACTGAACAGATTCGCAGAGCAAACCTTGGAGGCATTGGCTGGGAGGTGGGACATGGGGAGGTCTTCCTCCAAACAGCTCTGCCAGTGCTTTTCTGACAAAAGCATAGTGCCCACATCTTAACTTCTCCCGTGCTCTGCTGATGTCGGACCCACTTTCAAAGCTCCTTTTGCACACTTCATGTTTTCAAGCCCCTATCTGCAGGGCTGTCTGGCTCAGGCTGGTCTTGCTTCCCTGGCCCTTTGACCAAATATCAGAATTAACCCAAATCTCCCCTCTCAGCTTGCCACATTTGAGGCACAAAGCACTCAATCGATAAACTAATTCCTGTCACTGTTTAAGCAGGTGTTAATTAAGAATATTCCCAGGGAAATGCCGGGAGGAGGACTCCCCTGGATTGCTGGGGGATCTGGAGGAGAGCAGAGCTTCACCCAGTACTTTCCCCATGTCCAAGACAGCCGTCTGAACCTCTCGGCTGCCCCGCTGAAGCTCAGGACCCAGATGCTGGTCTCGCTATGGGTTTGGTGTGGCCGCAGGCTCACAGGGAACCACGACGTCTGCACAAGCAGTGGTGCTCCCTGAAAGGGGGACCTGGCCAGACCATAGAGCTAAAGGTAGGTGAGAGGGATACGTTTAACTCTGAGAGGACCCACTCCCACAGCATTTTAACGTGCGCTGAGTTTCCCCCCATGCTTTAGGGTTAATGCGGGGACGCGCAGCCTGCGTGCTGCCAGGAAGGGATCCAGCTGCCAGCCTCCTGCCCCACGATGTACTGGCACAGATGATCAAAGAAACCATTCCCCACCCCTACTCCAGCGCTCTGGCCACAAATAGTGCTTTTATTGTCATCTTTGCCTGCTGACAAAAGGAACAAAGGGAATGACAGCTTCAGATTTAGGAAGCGTGGTGTTCTGACTGATTTGGGCTTTGGCAACTCTGGGATGCAAAGTGACCGAGCAACGAACAGCCCGGCAATCAGGGCCACAGCTCTGCTGCCTCAAGTCCTCCAGCCTCAGACAGACAATTTGTGCCCTGAAGCTCCAAGCAGTTGCTGCCTCTGTCTGTGGGAATCCTCCCGACTCGAGTCCCATAGCAGAGCTTTGCTTGGCTCTGCCGGGGGAGTGAACGAACAGGGACCACTTTTAGCCCAGCTCAAAGCTGCCACGGAGCCTGTCTCCAACTTAAATCCTTGCATCCCTATCTCTCTGCAGCTACCCTCACTGGTTTTTCACTTGCTGCTTGCAGGAGAGAGGCATTAGGTGACTTCTGTTGGTGGCAGCCCATAAAACACACAGACCTGCTAGGCAAACATCAAGGGTACATACGACCCTTCTTACAGTGCAACAACTGAGACATCTCTGTGCTGAAACATGCAGTCAGTACCATACAGTGTTTTTAAAGCTCATTTAAAAATCAAGTTTGGGAAAGAAATTTAAAAAATGAAGCTCTAGGCACCCTGCAATTTGTTCCCTGCCTCTCAATTTGTTGTACAGTGGGATGACATGGGTCTGACCGCCTTTCTCTGCCTAAGTGGATGCCAGAAGGGACTCAGGGTGTCTCTGTAGCCCCTGGATTTTCAGGGCAACTTTTCAAACCTTTGGACCACTCCTTTGGCCATCGATGGCAGATTTGAAAAGCAGGGGAAGTGTCTGAAATGTGCTTTTCAGCCTGGGCCTAATTAAAAGGAGCAGGGCTCCTGGTGGAGCGATTCCTGATTGACGCCCCGGTCCGGCTCCCCCGAGCTGGGGCGCAGGACATGCTCAGCAGCTCCAGCCATGAACAAAGCACAGAGCCTGTGGTCTGAAAAGGTCTGTTTTGATGGGGGTGTGAAAAATAAAATACCCACTGGAGACACGAGACAGTTGAGATGTGGTTCACTGGCTGGTCCTCTGCGCCTTGTGGAGGTACTGGGGTGGCAGGGACCGAAGCGGGAATGGGACTGGTGCTGGGCTGTGAACGCTTGCTTGTCTTTTCTGGATCCTGAAGTTTGCCCAGCTCCAATCTGGCAGTTTCAAGAACCTGTTTTTCACCGGTTCTGACAGAGACATTGACGCTAACAGGAATTTTGGCACTGACTTCAGCAGCAGCAGGGCTGTGGAGGTGGGGGTAGCAGGTGCTACAGGACCTGCTGAGCCTGTCACGATATAGCCCCAGAGTCAGCCGTGGTCACGGAGAGGCTAAGCCAGTCCAAGAAAATGGGAGAAACCTCAACTCTCACTAGAACCTCGGTGAAACCGCAGTTTCTTCCCCCCAGCATCACCCAATTTTCTTTGGACTTCAAAAGGTTTATTTGTGCTTAGAAGTAGACCAAGACAGGGATGGACTGCAACAGCGATTGTTTCTGAGGGGCTGTTTCTTCTCATTTACTGATGAGATGTTTCCCTCTAGCGCAACGCTGGAAACATGGGGTGATTAGCTCCCCACCAGCCCTGTACAAGGTTCCAGGCTGTTCCTACAAAACCCAGGAGAACGGGCCCAGTGTGAAGGTCCCTGGAGGGGCAGGGAGGACCTGGCTGGAGCCAGGGGTTAGCCAACTCCTTTCCAACACATCTCCATCCCCGCTGGAAAGCAGACACCACTTTAGGTGGTGACCGTGCCACTTGCTACACCAGAAGGCACTGAGAAACGGCAGCGGTGATGGTGATGCCAGGGATGGAGAAAGCAAGCGAAGCACATGTCAAAGCAGCATGCCCAGCAAAGAGTTAATATCTGCTGGCTGTTTCTGTGTGACATTTGCCTTCACTTCTGCAGAAGGATTTCAGCGACCACCCGGGGCTACAAAGGGGGTCTGCAGACCTTAGTCCATTCCCCATCACCACCATCAGGGCAGTTTGGGCACCCTTTAGCCCTTTCTGCCACCTTTGTCTCCCTCTGTGAAGGTTTTCTCTCTCTGTGAGTGCAGGAACAGGTGAAAACAGTGCCAGGTAGCAAAGGGTTAATACTACTGCCATGCTTCTGAGTGTAAACTGTCTGCAATCCCTGCGCTTTGAGGTCTTCTCCAAAATTAATCCCAGGGAGGAAGACACTGTTTTGCTGAGATTAAGCAGATTTGCAGATTAAGAAGAATAAATTAAAATTAAATGACTTATTTTTCTGAAGGGGGGGAGGGAAGAAAAGAAAAAGAAAAATTGCCCATTCCGGGGAGGTGTCTTTTGAATTATCCCCCAAAACGCTTTCCCCAGGGCCCTGTCAAACTGCACGCGTTCCTGTCCGGAGGGGTTTAAAAGTGATTCAAACTCTTCGGGAAGCACAGACATTTTAATTTCATCTGGTGCAGCAACTCTGAGACCAACCGCACGCGCGATCTGCCAGCGCAATAAGCCACCGGTCTGAAAAGCCAGTGCTCTGCCTGCTAAACCCCTGATACAGTAAATTACTCATCAAGGAAACAGCCGCGCAGATCGCTCAAGAATGCGAAGGGAAAAGATTGAGGGACTCACCAGAGCGTAGACTGAACTTAGCACGGAGCAGCAGAGGATCAAACCCAGGCTGTGATAAACCAGATATGATCCCATATCCAAGAGGCTCCTTCCAGCATCCAAGCTCGCTCAGGGAAGTAGGAGGACGAGAGGTCTTCCAGCGCTCCAGTTGCAGATGGTTTCTCCTTCTCCTTCCCTCCCGCCTCCCCTCCAGAATTTGTGTTTGTTAGATTGTTTGTTTGTTTCCACAGTTTTAGCCAGAAAGGCACATGACAAGAAACCCCGGTCCTTTGCTTCTCTTTCTCATGGCTGGAGATCTGGGCAGCTCCCTAAATGCAGCGGAGGAGCCCATGTGAAGCGGAGCGACTTCGCTCCCTCAGAGCTGCAGCCCCTGGTGCTGTTTGTTTTCCGTGTGCATCTGTCTCAGAGCAGAAAAATCACATCCATATGTCAAAACTGCTATTCTGTTTCCTTTTTATGAGGCAGTGGGAAGTTCAAATAATTTCTTTGTCAAACGCAAACACACAGAAAGAGGCAGAGAGAGGGAGGGAGGGAGGGAGAAGGCGAGAGAGGGGTGGAAGGGGTGGGAGATTGGAGAGGGTGGGGGAGGCTTTTAACCACGGCTTTATTTTTAGATCCAGTAATTTTATCTTTTAGGTTTCAGAGGGGTTTTGGGGTGGGGGGAAAGGTTTTTTTTCTTCTCCTCTTTTCGGCATGCAAACAAATCGCAAAGTCGAAAGTTACTAAAAGCGAAAACTTGGAAATATTTTCACTTAGCAATTACCTTTTCGCAAACAGCGGTACTCTGGGGGACTTTTGCTTGTATATCCCAGCGCGTTTCAGCTCCACAATAGGTTTATTCTGCCAGCCTTCCAGGTTGCAGTGTGTTTTAGTTACAAATAAGGATTTTTTGCTTCTCTC
>VXAL01019246.1:9945-21367 GCA_013399475.1 Chauna torquata
TAACACCAAAGAGATTTGTTATTCTTATCATTAACTCTTAAAAAAAAAAAAAAAAATCATTTCTTCATCTCTTTCTTCTTAGTTAGAGAATAATGAATACCTCCTACTCCTCACAGATTAGGATATGCCATGGCATATGCGGGCTCTCTGTGAACCAGATACTGTGGAAGGAACTACAGTATAAGAGGGTATGATGAGGCACTGTTTTCCCCATTTTGCTTGAGAAATGCAGGGTATTCAATAAGACAGTAAGACATTTCAGAATGATTTCATCTGTATTCCAGGAAAAAAATAAATGCAGGACAAAGATAACGAAAATAAATGTCCTAATAATTATTTTTTGTTAGGGTATTAAATATTTACACTGAGTATTAATATTTCTCATTTGATTTTGTTCTCATTCATTTTTGTCATCTTGTAGATCCTGTTGTACTGTGCATTTCCAGTAGTTACTTCAAAATATAAGAGACAGTGAATATTAATAACTACCCTGAACTATTTAACCAGCAACTCTACACATATAAACCCAATTTAAATCATTCTAACTACAAGCCCTGACTATAGACCTTGTTTGCAACTATTTTTCAGATTTAGTATAGTGGCTGAAAGGATCTGGCTACTGTAAAGTGATACGCTTCCTTGTAGCATACAGTAATGCTTCTCTTCGTGCTTCTCTTAGTGCTTTGGTACTTTGAACAGAATTAGATAGGCAGATTTGGGCAATGAAGAAGAGAATATGCTTATTAAACCTGTGGACAACATCATCTCGGGAAAAACTTCAAGGATGGTGGAAGATGGTTTTAGAATTTAGATCTTTGCAAATTGGGGATTTCAAAACAAAATAAGCGGGCAATTCTGTAAGAACAAATGCAGTCGTTACGCTTAGGAAAGACTGACCCTCTTTACAGATACAGAATATAGAATGAATGTTAGATAGAAATTTAGATGTGTGATGCTTTTTGAAAGTCTTAGAAACAGACTTGGCTCTCTGTACTTTCAGGCAAAGAAATCTACATATGCCTTTCTGTTGGGCTGACAGTGTTGGATGAATGAGTGTAGTGTGAGGGGTCTGCAAGAGGGCAGTAGCTGCTGCACTGGATATCCAACAACAGAGGGGTCTGGGCATTCAGAAAACTAGATATTGGACACAAAAAATCTGGAAAAAGCCCATGTCTCTCTCATTCTTCATTTGAAGCATATGAGGGTATGTACAGAAGCCCTTGATGTGGGGACTCCCGAGAAAAAATAGATGTCTGGCACTGGATGATGGACTATGGGGAAAACTGTTAATTTGGGAAGCTTGTACCTTAACATGGTCCTGGGCTCCTTGTGAAGGAACCTGGGGTCCACAGGCAGAATGAAAACTAAATGTGGGCTTTCCTGCAACTCCAGCCTTCTTCAAAATAACTGAATTTCCTGCTGAAAAGTCTGTATCAAATGACTCATGGGATGTTGCAGGGAAGTGTTCAGGATCAGAAAGCATAATGAGCTAATTTTAGAGCTTCCTGATCCCTGATTTGGCTACTCTGTCTCCTTTTAAACTTTATATCTCTAAGAACAGCAATAATCAATACTGGGAAGATGTTGTACTTGAACGTTTCTACTTTGACAGCATTAAATAAGCCAGTTTTTTGCTGCACAAACTGTAGTAATAGTGAAGGTTTTGGGGGCGGGGAGAACAAATTAAAAAAACATAAAAACAAACCACCACCACCAAAAAAAAAAAAAAAACCAAACAACCCCCCCACACCAAATCAAAAACCATAACATACAGTGTGTTTGTCTAGGAGTGGATTTCTTACATGAGTAAAACTTGTGGTAACAACATGCTATGTCTGCTGCTTATATCAGGTAAGTAACTTTTGTGATGTCGTAAGTGCAGTGACAAGTTTAATTATTACAGAGGAAGCTTTCTTTTTCTTTTCATTTTAGGTCTTTCTTTTTTTTAAAAGGTAAGTTTTTTTTCTTTTCCATTGCCTAGTATTTTCTAAAATTGTCTAGAAATGAAGAGAAAAACCTTTTCAATGTCTGATCCTTCTATTTTACTTCATTTGACTGACATAATATAAGTTCATCTAGTCTGTGTGTCTCACCTAATCATAGCTTCTTAAAGAGGGGAAAAAAGTATTGAATTTCTGTCTTTTGTTCCTTAAAGAATCTCTTGATCCATAAAACCAATTCCATACCAGTGATATGACAAGGCCTCTATACTTTTTTTTAATCTACTTTCCAATGCCTATTTATTTTTTTTTGTTTGGAAGATACTCCAATTAGCACAGTGTTTCCAACTGTTCAATTAGGCAAGCCTCTTTATAAACTCAGGTGTAAAAATCTTAGTGGTGTCTGCTGGCTGATGGTTAGATATTAACCACAACCTATAAATTCAGCACTCACCTCATTAATCCATTTCAAACCATCTGTCATAAAAAGATGCAACACGCCACATAACTCCCCCCGCCCCCCGCCTTTTGGCATCTGCGAACTCATTTTTAATTTCTGATAAATGTGTTGTTAAATTCAGTAATTTTGTGGCCATGCTTTTGTCAGTTTGGATATCTTGGCTGTTATTTATTAAGATTATGTTCATTAAAGAGGCTCCATTTGAAATCTTTTCTATATGGCAGTAAACAGTTCTTCCCTTGTTGTCATATTTTCTTGTTGGGACAGACTGTTCTGAACAGCAGTGTGCACAAGGCTGTTCTCCTAGGAGATCCTCTTGGGAGAAAAAAAGAACAAAACAAAATGGCCCATATGCTCCCTTCTTGTGCAAAATGTGTTCAGATTCCCACAGTTGTATGGACTGGGTATGAGATGCAATGAAAAATCTTCTATATGCCATGATCTGCCCATTCATGCTGTGCTCTGTTCCTATAGGCACAGACTGAACACAGAGAGCAGTAAGAGTTGTGAGCCTTTCCCAGAAGGCATGTGGTGGTAAATGAAGGATTGTCTATTTAACTATTTTCTACAGTAATGAAGAGAATAAACCCATATGCAATTCTAGGGCATTGTATTGTTATAGACTGAATGCCAGGCCCTGTCTCTCTAACCACGGTAAGAGATTTGTCGGATAATAATTTCACCTATTGTTACCTATGCTGTTATTATGAAGACCCATACTAGTTAACTCTCAAAGTCTTAGTTTGCATTGATGGGAGTTAACCTTTGTGAGAAAAACAGTGCACTGATACACTGTTTTGACTGCCTGAACAGGGCACACGTATTTCAATATTCCTTGACATTCATTAGGGTACTGAGATCAGTGCTGATCCCTTTGCATAGTTACTGGAAAATAACCTTATTTTAATTCACAACAAGCAAGACGGACCACTTCACTTTTCCAGAAATGTTCATTCATTATGTTTTCTCATTGTGCTTTGAAGCTGTTTCTTGGTAAGAGAAGGCTTATGTCAGTAACAGTCCTCAGAAAAATATGTTTTTAGTAGAGCATTAATCAGCAACATTGTTTTTGCTGCAGGTATTTTATACAAGCTTGTCCAGCACTGTAAAAAACCCTTTTTTTCCTTTTGCAGATGGAAATAGAGGTATACTGTTTCTGACTATATTTTGCCCTCAACTTCCCATGCATATGACTGCAGCGGGAGTTTGCTAATTGATTCCTTATTTTTTTGATCTGCTAGAATCCTGAATATAAGCAGTGAAAGCCCAGAATACATATCCTAAAGAGAAGCTCTAAAATATAGTTTCATAAGAATGAAGCAATATTTTAACCTTATTAGATCCTCCTATTATGATGGTGCCCATATTCTTTCAATTGTATAGCGTCTAGGTTTGAGTTTCATTATAATAATAAAGCTAGATAGTTTCAACTCCAAGGTCATGATAGTGTTTTGACATAATATATCTTCTTTATTTTATAAACTGCGAAGAGGTGGTTTTTAATTGATGCTTGCTGAGCAAAATGGTGTGTTAGTTTAGTAGCCATTGTCTGCTCTGTGTAGAGGCTGAAAGGAATGGCCTGCTAGAAATTAGTACTCTGATTAGCTTTACAGTTACATGAGAAGGGGAAGTCTCCCCTGATGAAGACCTTGCAATCAATTGCATTTTTCTGAGGTGGTAATTGAGGCTTAACAATGGGGGAAAAAAAAAGATCAGATTGGCAATGGTAACTATGGACTCCCACAAAGACCTGTATTCACTTCTGAAAATTTTCTAGGCTAAGCAGCTACCTTTGCTTTTGTTTTCCATTGCATCAGATCAGCTTAATCTTTTTCATTATTGTATTTCACTGAAGTGAAATAAATAACAAAAACAGTAGGGAAAATGGTTTCTTTTCAACTGACAAGTAGCTGCATGCTTATCAGCCAAGCAGAAGAGTGCTACCCATTGGTGTGACTAATGCTTTTCGACTCAGTTTTGCACAGTACTGTCTATTTTTTTTATTTAGGCAACCAGGCAGAGTGAATCTTCTGAAATGCATTTCACAGAGTTTACTTTATAAATGAATTTAACACAATTGTACCAGATTTGGTGAGAACTCTGAGATGGACATTCCTGATGAAATATTCAGGAGAGAGTTGGTAGTTCTGTTCTGTTCTGAACTAGCCATTAACATGTGGTAGCTCTACCGAGACTTAAATTATACAGTACCTGAGATTTTCTTATAGCACTTCAGCTTCACTGCTTTTTCCTCTAGAGCTTATTTCACAGCAGCTCATGCAGAACCATTATGAACAAACATCTACTGTGTTTGCATAGTCAAGGCTTGCAAGCTTGAATGAGAAGAAATAATTACTTTGTGGTTTGCTGCAGTTGCAAGGGGTCCTTGTTTCTATAGTCATTATTCTATCTTTTTGTCTCTCAAGGATTTTAAAGTATCAGTGCAATAGCTTATACATGTGAGCAAGATGAATTCTAGCAAATAAATAGGAGGCCAACTTTGGCAGGAATGTGTATTTAGGAGGAAAAGCACTTAGTGCAAGCCGAAGTGACCACAGCTAATGTGGCTACATGGATGTGGCAGTTGCCTGTTGTCCTGTTGGAACTTAGAGCTTAAACTTTCTACTACAATTCCGGGATAATTTTCAGCTCCTTGACACAAATGGGCTTGGTCAGTCCCCAAACCGTGTATGTTTGCAGTGAAAATCAAATGCAATCAATGACTCAAGGTGAGCTTGTTTCACCTTACCCCCACTGCCTCACTCTCCTGGTGTGCACCAGTGTGAAGGACCTGGCTCTGTCTCCTCCATAACCTCCTTGCAGGCACTGGCAGGTTGCCAGTGAGCTGGAAGGTATGTTCTAGAGCTGGAATATATGTTCAAAGCAATATACTTGGAACCGTGGATTTATTTCACCTGTATTTCTATATTTGTCTTTAATGTTGCTTAATAGTATGTGAAACAGCATTCAGATCAAACAAACTGTGCTGAAGCATCCCCGAGTATTTTTGCTTTTTAAATTTCAAGTTTTCGTAAGTTCATTTTTTATAGGTGGAATAAGCATGCAGTGTATTTTCTTTCTTCCAAAACTGACTTTTAAAACTCCCGAGGGGGAAAAAAAGAAAAAATAAACTTTTCATTTTTCTTAGACTTGTAATTCCATTCACACTTGCATTCAGTCTGGCTGTGAAGTTTGTATGAGAGAGTGCTGGTAAAATCCCTCTCATAACAAGGGTACTGTTGTGCTTCACAATCAGTAAAGTCACCCTTTCACAGATGCACCTGAATGCAAGGGTGATTTTTTTTTTTATTTAAATTAGCATCTCAAGTATTGGAAAGTAATGATAGTTGTGTAGTTTTTTATATTAGGATGTTAACTCTCTAGATCACTTTCTTCGTTAGTTTAATAAAAAAATTGTATACTGTGGATATGAAATAACACTTATTCCAGGGCTGAAATTTTTATATCTTTAAGGATGAAGAATGATATTGAAATCAGAATGGGACAAATTAATTCCTTACACACACGCACCAGTTGTTGATTTCTTAAGTCTATTATTAATGAATTTCAAATGTTTATGTCAGCCCCGGCTGTGATAACATGAATTTTGGAATTGGTTTAATAAAGGTAATCAATATCTGTTGAAAGGCAGTTCCAAGATAATTCCTGGAGTCCTTGTTCAGCTAGCATCAGTGGAGACCTTGTTTAAAGGAAGAGTGGATTTGGTTCAAATACCAAACACAGAGGTATGTCATTTTCTTCAGTATGTTTGTATTTGCAAGTTGGCTATAAGATAGCCACAACACACACAATGAAATTACATGGGAGCTTTAGAAAAGTGAGTGCTGGGGTAAAAAAATAAGTGATAAAAGTGAGTGCTTTTAGAAAAGTGACAGCCTAGGGGATATTATATTTTTTATGTGAGCAGTAGGAATGCTTTCTTGCAGTTGCAATCAAGTTGCTGGTTTTGAGGAAACAATTTTATGGTTACGTACTGCACTGTATGTAGACATACCTGTTGCTGCACTATAACAGTGCTGTTTGCAGCCATGAAGGGAAAAATGACTCTGAGAACTGTAGCAAATAATATTAATGTACTGGAGTGGGGGAATGCAATACCAGGTGTACTCTACTTCATTTTTAGATGCATTGGTATGAAATGAGTGGCTGAGAGTCTGATTTTTTTTTAAAATTCTCTTACATCGACATTCAAATAACTGATTTTTTTTTTTTGATTGCTCTTTCATTTTTGATATATGTTGTCATAAATTCCTGTGATGTCTAATAAACCTGGCAATGACAGCATATTACTGTCAGGAGCACAAATCACTTCACAGTAAGTGAAGTGTTGAATCTGTCCCTCTAAGTAGTAACAATATCAATACATGTAACAATATCACCAAATGTTATATTTTTTTCTCTTTATTTACAAGTTAGGTTAAGCAGTGCCATAATATACTAGTTTGCTTTGAAATCCAATAGCTACATTTACTTCACAAATGCAGCTTCCGCAAAAGCTAATGGAATTAAACCAGAGCTCCAATTTGACTCTTGCATCTCAGCGCTGAAAACAATTTGGCCATTTACTTGTTTTAACTCACATCTTAGCACTGTTCAGCCTTTCACTTGGAGAACTGTGAGCTACAGGACAAATAATTTATTTGAGAAGCTCGGTAGAGATGGTCATGGAAACTTTACAAAGAGAATGTTTGTTTTGAGGGTATTTTTACCTTCCTACCAAAAATTGGACTAATATGTTACTTAAAATCTCTAAGTTACACATAAAGATCTATGTGTTGTCTGTACAGTAATGACCAGCACTATCTGACAGTATGCAGTCACTCCAGAGTTTCTAATCTTACCTTCTTTGACCCCTTGCAAACAAAATCCTACCTGCTCAATTTATTTATTGAGTCTCCTCTTCAATTTTAACACTATTAGCATTTTTCCTTTCCCTGGTCATTTTTACATTTCTAGGTTTTTAGGATTCCTTAAACAACACTTTAGATAACAAAAACAGCTGATTTCCTGTTAGCCTTACAATGTGAACTGAGTACTTTGTTCTCGCATCTTAAAAAGGGAATTTTCTTGTTACTACTGTTACTAGCCATTAGACATAAATTTTCTCATGATTTGACACATTTTGTCTTAAAAAGGTTATAAAGTTCATCACTATCAGCTGAGTTCTTTTCATTTGGTGGCAGGGAGATGATAACTAGAACGAAAAAAGTAACACAATTGCATGAATTCAACATATAGGAATACATCAACTACACAAACTTATGTAACAGTGGGAAAGTAAAATGTTGGTGTATATACGCCCCACTCCAATATATTTTGTGTTTTCGAGTCTTCAATTTTAAGCTTGCTTTGCAGCAAAATCTGGCTGCTTTGCTGACAGCTTTCCTCCAAAAGAAGTGTCTGGTTTGTATCAGGTCTTAATACCCAAAGTGGTGTGTGTGTTGTGACCATGTTTACTCATGTATTATTAAGTGCGTGCAATGAACACCATAGTCTGAAAATTTGTAATTACAGTGGGGAAAAAAAGATTCATCATACGAAAAGATGAACTAACTGTTTACAGACAGGAATTGTGGATCACATTCAAGGTTACAGCAGGAGTCTGAACAGGCTCTTCTCATTGTTCCCTCCTACTAATTCCAGTGTTCATGCATGTCACTGGGCACACTTAGCACATGCTTGTCCATCCTTGGTTATTTGCCTTGTACACTTATATTCAGTCAGTGTATATACGTGTCAAAACACCAGAGAAAAGCAAACAGGCAAGACTTGTAACAAATAGCCCTCACCCTCTTATTCTTTTAAGCTGAAGTAAAAGTTGGAGGTAGAGAATGCTCTCACTTCTTAGTACTCAGGCTTAGATCTGGGTGCTGATCTTCTAGAGGTTTTTGAGTTGGTTTTCCTTCCAGTATTCAGCTGGCCACAATTGTGTTGCTATCATCTTTGATTCTTAATCTGCACTGATAATTTTTTTAAATATTACTACATATGAAAGCAGAAGCAAGGAAAAACATCAGCTATTGAAAGTTCTCCGAACTGCAGTTCAAGAACTTGTGAGTACTGTAGGCTTACCACTTGTACAAAATGGAGTGGATGGCACACTGTCAAGTGTAGATAGCAAGGTGGGACATTCCAGTATGGAAGTCTTTTTTTAATGGTAGAGAAGATAAAAGAATATTAATATATATATATATATGGAGGGAAANCATATATGATGTGATTAAAAATCTGTGCTAAATCTGCCGAGTCTTTATACAGTTCATTACCATCATGTGGGAAAATTCCAGCTGAGAATTTTGGGCTGATTTGCACAAGTAAGTATTAGCTTAAGGAGCTCAGGGAACTAGCATTGTATTAATAAAATCTAAACCTCTCACGCTATTCTATGAACCAGAAAAGATTTGAAAACTCAGCTGTTCTTTTTCACTGGTAAAACTGTTTGTTTTCTGATTCTATTGTTGTCTTCTCAGCTGTTTCTTAAGTGCTTCTACCTGGCTTTAATACTGCTTTGTCTACCAGCTGGGTCTCTAGCTAGCTCTCAGGAAGTATTAACTGGAAGTGTTTAAAAAATGGATGAAGACATATTATGAGCTCTGACATAATGTAAAAGATTGTGCTTGTTTCCAGAACACTCGCCTGATTTCCAATATAAATGCCAACTAATATGTGTGTTCCAAAGACCTGCATGCCAAATATGTTGGATTTGGAAAAGAAATTTTCCTGCCAACAGCTCTATGTTTAGCCTCCCTGTCATTATCCACCTCAGCTTTTTTTTTTTTTCCTTTAGTGATTGTGCATTTTACACAAGTGCAAAAGACATGCAATTTAGAAGGCTTTTTGTGTATAAGATACTCTACAGGCAACTCACCTGCTGGAAATGAAGTGATTCTACATTTGCGACAATTTTCCCCTCTGCATGTAACATTTATTCCACAAAAGGAATGATTGTGGAGATAAGAGTTCTTATTCACTGATGCATTTGATGAAGAGAATAAGAACTTGATTTTGTATACTGCTTAAACCAAGCTGAGCAATTTTTAATAAAACAATTTCTTTACAGTATGGTAGGAAATTGTTTTCCCATCCTATAAATGTTCACTATTTAAACGCCTCTTTTTATTGTAATGAAATTTGGACTCTTGAAATTATTAATGAACTTAAAATATGGAAAAAATGTGGTCAGGACAACTGAAACATTTACTTTGGATAATTTTGGAATGCTTAATTTGGTTTTGATCCTTATTTTATATTATAAATTCAAATGTTCAGTTATAAGAGAAAATTCTAACCAAAAATAGTGTGTTCTGTGTTTTGAAAAATCAGTGTAAACTATTTGAATATCCGTGGAAATTTCTCTGTTTCTCTTTAACAAGAAATTTGCCAAAATGTCTCTTTTCCATGAAACATTTTAGTTCTAACAATGCCCTGTTTTTAATTGAAAAGTTTTAGTCAAATAATTCTCGTCCACCTCTAGTACAGTCATTATCCTCACGTACATTTCTGTTCTAACTAATACCAGAGTTGTTTACTTCACTATGATTTTTATTGATCTTTGCAGCAGTATAATAACCAGAATATCATCATATTCACTGCAGCTTAGCCATGGCTGCATGTTCTTCTTGGTAACTGCTGGGATTGCTGGTTTAGTGTTTTTATTTGTTTGTATGTTTTTAGTTTTCAGATCCTTGCTAGTGGAAGCAAAGCTTAAATTAAAGGTCCCCAGACAGACTGATGTCAAATTTTCTGTTGAAGAACGATATTTAATGGAAGTTTTCCTGTTTCACACGATAACTTGGTTAGTGTTTTTTAAGTAAGACAAATCCTGGTTTTCAAATGGATTAAGTTTGTCTCATGGACATCGTGGGTCAGAATTTGTTCCTCTTGGCTAAGAATTAAAATATTAGAGGATTTCATGTAAATCCTTACTTAAGTGTGTTAAAGTGAGTTCTGATTAGCACAAATCTTTCAGTGTCTGCACACTGGCCCTCACAGCTGCCCATAGGTAACATTTTTTAAGAAAAAGCACAGAAAGGTTTTATTAGTTCACCAGAGCTTGTTGGGACAGTACACTGTGAAAACCAAATCCGTCATGACTTTAGGCTATATGGTTTCCTGAGCAGGGAATCATAAGCATTGTGCATTGCCAAATGCCTGGGAAAGTCCCGTGATGATAAAATCTTGTACAATAATTCTAGTATTTCCTTCTTTATCTGATCTTTCCCAGTTCAGATAGTCCCTTCTAGTTTTTTGTAAGTTGAAGTTCATTATTTTCAAAATTAATGCAAATTCAGATATCTAGATAAATAACCTAAATGCCATCCAATGCTTTCATTAAGTTCAACAGAAGGTACAAGCATCCAGAACTTTTAAAAATGAAGTTGTGCTTCATTGGAATTAGTAGCTAAAAATGTAGCTAACTTTAGTTGAACCATGGTTCCAATCTGGAAACCTAAATGTGCGTTATAATGGACCCTGGACACCAGCTGTCTGTGTGCCACTCATGCTTGAAATTTTGCCCTCGTAGCCCACTTTCAAGAAACCAAGTCTGAAAATGTAGTTTTTCTCAACTGGGAAAACAAACCTTATTAAATATCTAAAAGTGGGCTTCCAGATTAGTATTCTTCAGATTTCAGAGCTTTGCTACAAAGCTGTATCAGTATTAAAACAATATTCATGATGTTCAGATGTTAAAGAATATGTTTTTCATACCAGGTACCATACAGTAAGGTGCAGTACAGTCACGGTGATCTTATGGCAAGGTACTGCACCGAAACTTAAATGCTGCTGTTACAATCGAATTTATGGCTGGTTTAAAATGAGTGTTTATTCCTAATTCTTAAGAGACAAATGCGTGCACACATATACACATTGCTTACATTTGCAAAAGCCTCAAAGTTTATTTTTAATCACAGACTAAAATGTAGTAATGTTTCTTCTTCTATTCTGATCAAAATCAGTGTCTCCATATTACACTAATTGTTCCTTTTGGTGCGCATATATA
>VXAL01019246.1:35986-55711 GCA_013399475.1 Chauna torquata
CTCTTTATATTTTAATGATTGTTTTAAGTGACGAGCTATTTACTTTAGATTTTTCGTTAAAAAGGAAAATTCCTTTGCAGAACAGGTTGCACTGAGTTTCCAATACTTTAAACTTTTGATAAGTGCCAATATCTTTCTGTACTTCCAATTAAAGCTGCTGCTGTTCATCTCTTCTGTGTGTAGCAGGTTATAGTGACTTCAGCAGAATTCAGAACCCTGAATTAGGTGAACTCCCTAAGGCTTTTGAGTGTTAGNNCATCTGTGGTTCTGCATCTTCTTTTTATTTTTATTCGGGGGACAGAAAACCACAATTAAATTGATGAGTAATGGCTTGAAAAAGCATGGCATTAAGTTCCTAAATAGTGAGGAAATAAGAAGCTCAGAGTGTGGGGTTCATTGACAGGAAGCCACCGTGTCGCCAGTACTACAGAATATTTTTTAAACTTCTATACGAAGTACAGACTACATTACACCTGTGTGAGAGGTAAGACTGAATTGCAGAAGATAAACTAAATGATCAGAGAGATTAAAGACCCTTTAAACATATCAAGCCTTATAGCTCTTCTTGTTTATTATGTGTATATTATGCATATAGTGGTATAATGATCTTCATTTAGCTCACCAAAGTCCTGCAAGCATGCTACTCCAGCACTTTGAAAACGCAACATGCTGTAGACACTACTATGTGCAATTCATCTGCTTTTTTATGTAGCAGTGTGCTCATATCAGGCATTGTGCCCTCTGTGAGTTCAGATGGGCTTGATTTGTGTGAAGCTGTCAGTGTCAGAGACTACTGTGTTTCTTCTGTGTTTTTGTTTCTAGGGTCTATCTAGAACAAGTCTAGTGATACAGAGGAGTTTTTCACCATGATCCTCAGGGGTAGACAGATATTTAGGTAGTTACTTCAGTAGGTATTTAGCTTTCACTCTTTTGGAGGAGTATCTAGATACGAAGACCTCTTCAGCTGGGAAGCAATAGGGCAAATAGGAGAGCCTTTCAGCTGTCACTAGGTAGGGATGGATATTGTAGAAAAGCTCTCTTGATATCGACACCACAGTGAAGCTGTGGGTGAAGTGAGGAAATAAGCTCAAGATTGGTGCTAAAATTAGCAAATGTGGGATGGAGATGTCAGGTCTGGAGTTGTTGTACTTCTCTGTAAATAATTTAATCCTGATGTAATGTCTTCTGTCTGAAAATAGTTAATTGAATATTTTATAGCAGTAGACTAACCTAATCAGAAACAGAGAAGCTTGTTTTTTACTTTGTGGTAGGTGACTCTATACTCCTTATGAGTGGGTTTATCTGTAGTCTGAAATTAAAGTGTCTTTGCTTTTAATAAAAACTTTCCTGAATCNTCCTGAATAATTTTCCACCTTTTGACCTTCTCAGAAGGAGTTTAGAAACACAAGATGGAAGAGCTGCTAACACATATGAAAGAACAGGTGTGATTACAGTTATGTAAAATTGATTCAAGTTATTTGCTGTTATGCTAAGGTGGAAATTAGTGCAGTGCAGACCGAGCTTGGAGATGTCTTGTAACCAGGTGGCACTAAATAGATACTGGGAGCCTTGTTCACCTACCTCCTCCTGTATGGGTCCATTAAGGCAATCTAAAAGAGCCATGCCAGGAGCTGTATTTTACAGCCAGAGATACTAATAAAGATTTTGCTATTGGAGAATTGTAATTGCAGTAATTGGAATAACCTTTTCTGGAAGTCTAGGAATGACTCCTAAATGTGAGATTGTCTTTGCAATGGGGAATTTGGAACGCAGAGATAAATCAGATTTTGAGCTGCTTATGAAAAAATGGATGGGAAATCTATTTTAGCTTTGATGATGACGTTTTCCCTCACTTTCAAATAAACCTTACTGCAAATATACGTGAAATAAGTTCTGAATTTGAAACTGTATTTAAGAAATAATTGGACACCTGCTTCTGTCTTCAGTAAAGAGAGGTGATTTAATTCTTCTACAAATCCTCCTGCAGACTGCTTTGGCAAAATTGTAGTTGTCACTTTAATAAACGTATGGCTGAAGTATTCCTCTGCCTTTGCCTGTACAAAGCCCTCTGCACTTCACTGTCATTGTGTCGATGTAAACAAGAGCAGAATCAAACTCATTCTTGATTTCATAGGAAATGCTGAATTGCTTACAGGATTTTTTTCCTGTCTCTTCTTCCCCACCACCCTGCTAATAAATTTAAGGGATTTGCATGGAAGTAGCCTCATCAGCTATAGTGAAATAAGGTAGTCTGAGATCTTCTGTATTGCTGGAAGAAGGAATCATTAAACCAGATACCGTAAGAACCTCTTTGCACTGGAAAACAAAATATCACTATCAAAGTTAGTACTGAATAAACAGACAGAACTAAGCAGTTACTTGGGCAGTAATAAGGCATTCAAGAACAGGTCTCTGTCAAAAGTAAAATTAAAGATTCTTGATCACATTTGTGTTGGCATAATTATATAAGAATTTCCATGGATTGCAATACTGTTATTGCATGCACAAATATTTGGTCCATTGAGCTTTTAGTGGAGTAGAGCATTTTCAATGTTTTGGCATTTTTACTGTGAAGATAGTACTGATACATTTTTTCTTTGTCCCCCAGAAAGTTGTGTTCTTTTTCAAAAATACAGATAGTAATTTTGATTTCCTACAGGCACTCAATATCATCCCAGTTTGATAGGTATCTGCTGCTATCTCTTTCAGACACATCTGAAATCTAATGACCCCCTTCTTTTTGGATTCCAGGGTGGAGGTTTTCTCTCCTGTTTGCCATCATAGTGCTCCTTCAGTTTTGCTTCCATTTTATTTAGGATTGATAAAAACTTTAAGGCTTCTGCTCAGTGTTATGCTCATTACTGGAGACAGTGTGTTCCTTCAGATTTTTGGCCGCAGTTATTTTTAGTACTCACTGCACAAGTGAGCCAGTATGTCTTTTTATCCGTGTTACTTTCTTTACATTTATGTGGAGAAAATCTATTTTGCAACTGTATTTCCTTTGCAGTGACTGACTTATTCTGAGCATTGGAACTTGGACTTCACTCTCATTTGTCCTTCCCACAAAGTAATTTGCTGTGCAGATCATTGCTTTTCTACATTCTTGCTGAGCCAGTTATCCAACCAGTTGGCCCATTTCCTCCATCAGTCAGCTGCATATCCTCTTTCATCATTCTGGGATGCCACAAATTACCTGTGCCTGCAATCTGTCATCACATTTCTTCCACAAAGTTAAGATGTGCTTTGCAGGTTTCCAATGCAATCAGCTATACTGTCTCCTCTGCTGTTGTCTAGTATTGCTTCAATAGTAATCTCTATTTCCTGTTTCTAGTCTGTAGCCTTAAAAGATAAGTGAGCAAAAATGGGCCAGTCCTCTTAAAAATGCCCACGCAAAAGCTCCTGTTGCTGAATTCACGGTACCCAACACAGTACGTCTTAGGAATCCATTTTCTATTGACAGGTTATGTATTATTTCAGTTCAAACAGATTTCTCCTCAAATATAGAACAGGAACTACTAAATGTGAAAGGAGGAAATCCTGGAAAACACACACACACACACACACACACACGTTTATTTTCTTCACTGGATTTTGAACTTGTTCCCATTTATTTCAGTGGCTTTAGATCAGGCCCTATTGCTAATTTCTGTTCCATTCAGTTTCCCTGGCAACGTTTTATTTTTAGCATCATTATTCTTCTAAGATCTGGCATAAAGGGTTCATTTTGAATGTGAACTATTATAATTTTATTTTAAATCTTTCATTTCATGGGCAAAAAAACCACAAAAAACAAAACACCAAAAAAAAACCAAGCGAACCTATGTTGTCTCACAAAATATCTATAAATATCAGATATTTTTTTCATGGTTTCAGAGGAAGGTTGTTGGGAGACAGATTGCTATGCATTCATGTATTTTTCGATCTCTTAAAAAAATCATTGTCCTTTTGTACACTAGAGGTGTGTTCTGATTTTTTGGATCTGCTACCGTAACAGGCCCCAAATTATCAGTGGCACAGTGATTCTAAAAAATAATTGGTCTCACAGAAAAGGAGAAATACTTCTTTTACTCATCTTCAGTGCTAGTCATCATTCCTCTCTACAAATTGGCAGGATAAAAGTAAGGAAGTTTTGGAGATTGTATCTATTTCCATTTCTAAGCTTTATTTAATGTCATGTACTTCTATGACCATCTCAGTGTCTTGCTTAAAAATTTCTTCAGTCTCCATAAGGAATGAGACTAGCTGAAATTCTTAGTTGTGAGACTCCAGCAATCATTACATAGTGGGATTATTGTAGGAGGTTGCGGATTTTTTTCTCCAATATTATCTGCTTGTCCATTTGAAGTCAACACAGTGACTCTGACTAAAGAACAAGTATAGCAGTTGGTAAGATTTTTTTTTCATATATTGATTTATTGAATTAATTATGATTCATTTTAACCCTCTCAACCGAGAGGGTGGCCACCCTCCCTGCTAAAAAGCAGTGCTTAAGAGCTTGTGCTGAATTTAGTGGGAATGAAAATAACTCTGCTACACACTGATGGGATAAAAAAAAAAAAAGTCCTATGTCAATATGATACTTAGGATTCAGTATATCTACATCACTGACAAAGAGAAAAAAGTAAATTGACATTTTGAAGCTTTCAGTACTTTTCAAGGTAGTTTGGATTTAGAGTGCTATTTGCACATTAACAGATCAAGGACTTTCTGATTATGTCTTTCACTCAAGTTTTGTAGGAAAGATGATCTGTCAGAATTTATCAGCAAGAGGATAAATAATTATTCAACTATGTAGGCTCCTATTTATAGTATTTGTCAAGCAAATTACTTCCTAGGGAGGGATTATTCTATGAGCACTACATGGTGCGATGAAAGCCTTACCATACCTCAGGCTTTGTAATTTCCTTTTATCTGAAATAATTGCCAAAATAAGATATAAGGACTAAAAAGCTCTTAGGATTTTAACTGAAAATCTTGTGCTATTCAGAGGATGCCTTGGTTGCAGGCAGATGCTTCTATTTTCTGGTAATCATGAAATCAAGGCTCTTCTATAAATGAAAAAGAACCCCTCATTTTCCCTGTTGCTAGGGAAATGGTAAGGGAGAAATAATCCTTCCTCTTCCTTGAAGAAATAACCAATTCTTGTCATAAGATGTGTCATTCTCTGTATTTTTCAATGCTGTAGCTTCATCTGTCCAAATAATCTCAGCTAAGTCTGAGACAAGATAGTCTGACAAGACTTAGATGCTGACTGGTCCAATATGATCTCATCGTTGTCTCTCATGAGGTTAAGTAAAATGATGAGAAAGTGGCTAGTTACAGCCATTGGTCCATCCTAGCTGCCATACCCAAGAGTAAAGCTAATGGGAGTTGATAGATTGCTTTCTGTCAAATTTACTTGTTCTCTTCACACAGACACATTTTTCTTTTTTTCCTCTCTTACAGTAGGCAGGAATGAAAGGCTTCCTGAAAGAAGGAATTACTGGAGCTCACATAGTACAAAGGCTCATACGAATTCCCTGTCATTCAGTTGGATTTGATGGGCAGGAAAGACAGACTGATGAGACAGAGGGTTAGGACATTTCCTAGGTTCCAGCTAGAACATTTCTGATTTTAAAGTTTTGAATTTTAACACTAGGAGGAGAGCCAAAATGCTACTGCTTGCATTTGTTAGTTACTTATTAGCCTTGCTTCCATTCATGGTTTTGTTAGTGCTGATTATTTGGTCTGTTTTAGAAGACACTGTCCTGTTCTGAAAGCTACATGTGATAATGCTGTGCATTATTTGCACTCCTATAGTATCTTTTTATCCTCCCTTTTCTTGGTAGGGAAAGAAGGGAAAGGATAGAGAGCATTAAAAATAACTGCCTTGAAAGAGTATCAGCTCACCAGAAATGTCTGTCAGTCAGCTTTTGTTGCTATAGCTGTAGGGGCATAAAGCTGCTAGTGTATTGCTGATACAATAGGGCCCAATACTGTCTCAATGGGCTGAGGTATAGGAGTTTGTCTGAGGTTATGCACTAATTCTGTGGTGTCCTGACTGCTAGCACATAAATGTTTGGCACGTGTTAGCTTCTAGGATCAGCTTTTGACATATACACTATGGTCATTTATGTAGGTTACAATCACTGTTTTTCTCACTGTGTAATGACAAACACAGGGAGAAATTGTCCTCCTCAGAACATGTGCAATATAAGGAGAAAGAAAAATACTGGTGAGGTAAAAGAAAGAAATGGATAAACACAACCTGTCGTATGGAGTCATAGCTTTTGTAAGGAAAGAAAGGAGAGTACGAGGACATAGTATCCGTGTCATGGTGAGGAGTGCTAGACGGTACAAAATTTAAGATTTACCTGGATTTCCACTTTTCTAACAGGATTATAGAAGAACAGAAGAAACGGGGCACAGTAAAGGTTTCCACATCTCATTGTCTTCTCCTCTTGTTCTTGTCTTCTCAGCAATTTCAGTGTTGGTTAATCACTAACCCTACTTAAAACATGTTTATGCTTAGCTTGATAGATCTGTGATATTCATATCCAGAGGCCTCTGCTTGCATGAATTGTTCTACCGTGTTGGTAGCTGAGATGCATAGACATTGAAAATACCCGAACTTCTGGGTTAATAGCTTAATTCAATTGATTTTCCTATTCTGGAAGGGTGAAAGATCTTTTTATTAATGCAGGAAACAATTACATAAGGTCAATTCCTGCTTTTTAATACAAAGCATTGCTGTTTAAGCTACTGCCAATGAGTACCATCATGCAATGAAATCCATGCAGGAGTGCATTTAAATGGAACACTTATTTTGGTCTCACTGAAGAGAGCAAAACTGAGTAATCTTCAAACCTATCATTTTTCCCCATTTAAATGATAGCATCCGAATTCTACCAGGAACTGGCAGCACTCAGTGAGGATCAATACAGATGCAGGAGATTATAACACATTTATTTATTAAATGTCATCTTTGTGTCCTAAATATAATATACATAATGCTGGAAAACTAACAGTTTGAAACAGCTGAAAGACAGTTGGCCTTTGAAGAAAGGGAGATTTTTCTTTTTCTTTTTTTTTTTTAAAAAGCATTATTTAAAAAGAAAAGCATTCTCAAACATAAGAGGTTCTTTCTAGGTCTGAGCAAACTTGCTTGAATTCTGGATGACTTCTCATCTTAGCTCTTTTTTTTTCACATGGGCATGCTGGTAAAGCCATGGACTATGCAGGTTTCCTGTTATCCTTTATGGCATACCACTGGAGGAACAGATTTCTTCTATATGAGGTATAACCAAATGTTGTCTTTAAGCATATTTAGAGCGCCTGAAGAGGTTACTGAAGGCAAAATAGAAAAGATTTAGAAAGAGTATATGCAGCCTTGCCACAATTTGTTCCTAGATTTGAAATAGCTGTTTAGCTTTCTCTTTCTAAAGCCTGGCTTGAACAAACACATTTGCTTGTGTGTGTATGCACATTTATGCAGTTGGAGTTCCCTTTTGTTTTGAATGTGGAGACGCTTTTTAGTTTTGTTCAATGTGTGTTACCTTCTGTGCTATAGGATTTGTGATGAGATTTTATTTACAATTTCATGAACGAGGTTTGTAATGTCTTTAAAATGTTCCTGCCAAATTAGCTGTGTACTGATCCATCATGTAAAAGGCCTTTGTAAACTTATACAAAACTGATTATATTACAATCTTGTCTTAAGTGGCTTCTCACCTCAAGGACCTCTGAATCTCTTTTAAAATCCAGCAGAAAGTAGATCTAAGTTTCAGTTTAATCATTCATACCTTTGAAAACTCTTTTGCATAACTAGATCCACTCAACAATTTAGGGGCACTCACTTAATTTAGGGACAGTGTTGCTGTAGCCAGAATTGTCTAAGAGTATAAGATAGTTTGTCGGTAGAAATAATTTCTTCTCTTAGATCAAGATTTATAGCATAATCGCTACATCAAAGGTATCCTTCAGAGGGGAAAATCATTTTTGGCCTAACTTTAGACAATTAAAATGTGCCTTTTTAAATATTTGAGCTAATTGTCTAGCCTACTGAAAGGGTCGTTCCCACAGGAGAACTCATCAGACTTATATTAGACATCAGCTTTAAGCTGAGTCATGCCCAAGAAGGATCTGTTTTACTCCACAGGCTACAAAACTGGATCTGTGTGGCAGGCTCAGATATGTACATCTATTTTGGGAAGTCTAAGAATTGGCTGGATAAATTCTACTCTTTCTGGCTAAAAAAGACAAGAAGCATTTTATGCAAAATCAGCTTCTTGAACACATGCAATATATTTATATATGGACATATATGAATAAAATTGCAAATCCAGAAAAATTGATACGGACTGTTATTTTTTTTTTTCCATGCAGTCACTGCCATGAGTGCAAAACGGGAATAAAATATCCTGGATTTGGAGTGATATTTGTAGAGACTCACTTTATGCTAGCATAGCTGATACAAGTGTAGCGAAAGGAAGAATCTGCCCCATGATGAAAAATTAACTTACCCCTTAGGCTGCAGAGTTTTGCTCAGCTGAAGAAAGGCTTTGATGTGTGCCTGGCAGTGGCCTCTGTCCTGCTGGGCTCCTTTACCTTTCACAGCCAATGCCAACTTGTGTTGTGCTGTACTGTCTCACACCAGCCTGATGGCAGTGTGTCTGAAATGGGCAACCCTATGTTGGCATTCGGTTCAGTTTTGTATGTACTAGAATGAAGTTGATATTTCTTGATGCAAAATCACCATAAAAGAGCTTTACCATGACATCACCTAATGCAAGCGGAGTAATGAGATGCTATTGTAAATTGCAGCAGTAAAACACTTAGGAGCTCTGTTATGCACTTTACCAGACTGTATCGTCTCCTGATTTTCCTATTCGGTATAGATTTTCTTAAAATTTAACCATCTCTTGCTTAATTTCACTTTCTTTCCTATTCTGACTTCTATCTAGATTTCTAGATATAATAATAGATAATGTACAACATGGAGCATCTTATGCTTTTGTCAGCATTGGCTTGTTTTTTCCGTCTTTCACTCCTTTCCTACTGCTTTTCTTTCCACTGTTGCTGGTAGGCTCAGGAAAAAGCCTACCCCATCTAGCTGCAGGACCTCCAGAGAAGCACTCCTGGCCCAGCCATTAGTATGTCCACACTTTTAGGGCCTTGCAGTGTCCCTGTGGGCATCAAGAGGAGCTTACCTGGATAGCCTGGGAGAGCCTACGCTCTTGCACTCCTTCCCAGGGTCTCTCCCCATACCTGGGGCATTGCTGCCTGTAGCTTTCCCAGGATACCGATATGTGTCCCCGACATTGGGACACCAGAACATTGTCCCCCAGCCGTCATGCTTCATACAACCTCATTCAAGGTGTCCTTTTGCTTGGGCCGATAACCTGCTGTCCCACAAACATCTGATGCTGGCCAAAGGAGAGGCCTGTCATGAAACTGGCTAGTAATGTGGTGTGGCCAGGACTTTCCCCAGCTATGGCCACAAGCAGAGTGCTCCTTCAGAAGGAGCAGTATCACAACTGTACATGCACTTCCTTTCCTCTCAGAGGAAACAAACATTTTCCCAACTCTTTCGCCTGAGGGCCTCTGGTCTTACATTGTCATGAAGGTGCTAGGACATGGATTGCCAAGTGACCCAGATTTGCACCACAGCTTGGGATGACACCAGTCAACCCCAGCATGCTCTTGCTGGGAGCACGCTGTGCATGTACACATGATGCTGTTGTACCCCTCAGCAGCACGGTGCCTGACTGCAGCCAGTGGTCTCGTCAGCTGCCTGGTCCCTCTGCCACCCCTGCCAAGGCAGGTCATCCTGCTGGAAAGGTACATAACTACAAAGCGCAGCCTGCACAAAGGCCTGTGCACACATGGGAAAGCTTATCAGGTTCAGTTTGCTGCCGTGTATTGCAGAGACCCTGCTGGTGGTCTTTACTATGCTATTGGCAGTGTCTGCACATGCGTCAGCTACGAGTAGTGTCTTCCACCCATGGTATTTAGGGCCCTTCTGGTGCCCAGTTTCAGGGTGCTTCAAGACAGGCTTGGAGACTCTGTTTTCTGTTACATACCTTGTGTGGTGACTAGATAAGACAGTATTTTGGACAGCAGGCTGCTACATGTAATGTTCTTCACTGTTGCCAGAAATAGGGTGTTTGTCACCTGATGACTGTGTCCTGCATGCTAACTTCTTCTCTCTCAGGATTGCTCCTGACACCTGCCCTGGTCTCTTTCACAAATCCAAGCAGGGCCTCACCGTGTCCATTGGCTAGCTCTACCCAACACTAGCAAGGTAGTTTAGAGGTATTAGGGGCATAGCACTGCAGTTGGTCCTACAAAATGATCTAGCATGTCCTAATATGGCATGAAGTTCCCAATTTGCTTTCCTTTTTTGTACAATGTCTTTTCAGATAGAGACACCTTTGTTTGACACTGTTCCTCATGATTTCTTACTACTGTGCTAGGTTTTGAGGTTTCCCACTGATGAACACTTCTACATGTCATGAGGAACCTAATATTGGAAAACAATTTTACAGGGGAATGGGACTGCTTCACCACAGATGAGATGACTCAACATCAGTGAAGAATTTTATCTTTATTTTCATGATGTTAGCACAATAAACACAATAGCATTGATCTGTACTTATTTAACAAAATACATTTATAGCAATTTACAAATTCTTTTCCATTTTAAAACATTGCATAACATTTTATTAAACACAATACTTTATATAGAGTTCTCATTTAAAAACATTTTATTATTTTCTGTTTTCAGTAAAGCACAGCCTAACAAAGAAATTCGTGCCTGTTAGCAAGTAAGAAAATCAGAACACTAAGAAGATGTCACCTGTAAATTTATTTAATTTTAAATTAAGGTATCAGTGGAATGTAAACAAAGTAATTTTACAAAAGGCTCCTTATCAAATATACATGCAGAGGTCTGAGTTCCAATGTATATATTTCTGCTCTCTAACGTAATATAATTTGATAAGCCATTATTAAAAACAGTAGCCTTTGGCACTTTGAGTAAAAAAGAATATATCAATATTTATGTAAAGAACACAATTTCAATGATTACACAAGATCTTTAAAATCTTTTGTTAAGAAATAGGAAACCTTAGGAAAAATATCACACTGCACTTGAAATAGTGCAGCAAGTTTTAGAGTAATAAAAGCAACAGATATGCCAATATATATCTGACTAAAACCAAGGAATAAAGAACAAACACTCCCACCAGGAATCCTGCAGTTTCCAAAACAGCTAAATTGCCAGAGGGAATATTTTCTAATCTTTGTTTTATTGCCATTATTCTCCATTTCAATTTTCCATTATTTCCAGGTTCATCTACTTATGTTCTTTTGCCCTGCACTTACAAACTAACAAATGATTGCATTTTATTTCCCTGCATTGATAGGCCAACAGTGGTTGTGTCTTACCCATTCCTTTAAAGCTAATGTTACCTGCTTTATCACGTACCTAGACTAAACTAAGTCCAAAGGTGGTGTTTTCATTACAATCCAAGTGTTTGTAATTCCTAGGAACCTTGTACAAAATTTGGTATTAAATACCAAGGACTAAGGATACATTGTTTATTCAAAACAAAACAACCCCCCCCCCAAAAAAAACAAAACCAACCAACCAACCAACCAACAAAAAAACCCAACCCCAACGAATCCTGATTTGTAAATACTAGAGTTTGAGAACACATTTCTAAAAAAATATTTTTTTTCCCTGGCATCTGTGATTATCTTTCCCAGCTACTGTACCTTAAAGTGTGCCTTCAATGTACATAGTGCCCTGCAACCCCACTAGTTATCTCCTTACATGTAACCCACAGAATACTTCCACTCAATCATCACATGCATGCTGGGGTCTTTATTACTAGCAGGAAAAGGCTGGTCGTTTCCTTAAGGGCCAACATTCTTCACAGCACTGGGTAATGGGTGGGTGAGGGAAGCATTACTTGATAGGGTTGGCTGTCAGCCCTCAGCTAAGCCTGGAGCACTGGTGTAACTGGGAAGGTATGTAAAGCTTTCCATTGACTACAAATCCCTTCTATGCAGATTAGCAAACACCATCCTCCTACTTCTGCAATTACTCAGGTTTATATTTGGAATTGGGATTTTTTGTTTGTTTGTTTGTTTTTGTTTGTTTGTTTTTTGGTCTGTGTGTGTGTTGTGCTATTTATCTTCCTGGGATGGGATGATTCTTCCTTCTACCTCCTACATGGCTGAAGCAGGGTGGGTTTTTCCCTCAGAGATCTATGTGGTAGGGTCTATAGGTTCTGACTATGCAGTATGTATCTGGTGGTCTGGTATCCCAAATTAGAAGACGACTTAGAGCAAAACACTCTAAATAAAGAAGCCAGACAACACACCTGATCTACTACTGCTTATTCAGTGAGGGGACCGCAAAGTCATTCCCTCCCTTCCCGGCAATGGAGCAGGCATGTGTCTGGTATTAGTTCTTCTTCAGGTGGAAACAATCTAAGAATGAGGAGCTGCAATGGATGAGCATTGCGCATGGCTTCCTCCATGGTTTGTTATTTAAGTCAGAGCCAAATTGAATGAGGCTTTTCTTCTAGCATGCCCAGGACGTGCTATGCTTATTCCTTTCAGAGCTCGTCTGTTCAACAGTTTTTGGCAATGAAGGTTTTTAGCAGGCAAGTTTTCTTTTATTACATCCCAAGCTTAATTTACTAAAATAATCTCTGTGTTCTCTCAGGTGCAGGGACCCTCCATATTCTTAAGTGGCCGTGGTGGGGGAAAAATATAATCCTTAAGAAGGCTCTGGAGGGTGTCTTATGGAAGCTAAACAGTACTGTTGGCACAATGCAACACTTACTTAGTGATTCTGCAATACCAAGGCATTCTATTTTTAAAGCAAAGTATAAATCCCCTAAATGATGGTGACTGGGGTGAAACTTGTGATTGTTCTTGTGGCATGCTAAGCAAATGAGCTGAATGACTGCTTCTAGTTGTGAGCTATGATATTAATTACCATCTCCTTTGAAGGTGATCAGGAAACTGATGGTTTATTTTTATTCACTAATGGCTCACCTTTCACGTTTGCGCATTTTGCAGCTATTGGTGTCACACACCGTAAAGTTAAAAACTAACAGAAAAATGGAAGGGTTGCTGAAGGACAGAATGAGAGGTTTAAAAATGCAAAATCTGAATTACTTGTAGTACTTTAAAAGACCCCTTAAAAACATAATTTAAAACAGTTCTACAAGTTAGCCCACTAAGAAGCAGCATCTTCATTAGTAGCACCTGTTCTTAAATAAAAGTTGAGCAGTAGCAGCAAAACTATTCAAAATAGATAGTTATTCCATTCTAATGGAATGCCACCCACACATTTTTTGTTGCAGTAGACATCTCAAAGAACTACACAAAACCTTTGCAATCTTTGAATGTGACAGGTCCACTATAACAAAGCTGTAAATATTTCTTACGCTAAATGAATGCAGCCAGCATCATCATAGTATTAGCAATATTATTTTTAAAGTAACTGCACATCAATATGCCATGTGTTTGTAGAGTCTAATAAGTATGCAAATTTTCAAAACATGTAAAGTTATCAGCACCATCCCATATTAAAGATGTGGTGCAAATTCTGCAAAGGTGAATATATACCACAGATATACAGCATTTGCTATGAAAATTGGACACAAATATAAATAAAAAGTTGGCACATTCAGGAAATAAAGTGTCTGTGTTCAAGACTATTGTTTTGATTGACATCACCCTCAGATAAATGTTTTGAGTCTGAAGAAACAAGTTGCATTAAAATGTTTCACATTAGTTAGGTTCTGGTGTTGTGCTTTTCCCCCCACCACATGACTTCCACAGGCTCATGCACATTGCAAATCAGCAGTGTTCAACAACAGTTGGGCTGCTGGTCAATAATTTGGCACATCAAAGGTAAATATCAGCTCTAAACAAAGAGAGCGGAACCTGTGTGAAGATGTTTCCTTTGTGGTGGTACGGACCAGCTGACATGTCTCCTCTCATTCCTTGTATGCTCGTGTGGGGGATGTGCCTTTATAGAAGATGTTTCTGGTGTTCTCTGGGCTGCTCCCTCGTTCAGGGATTAAAATGATGTTACCTTTTCTTCGAAGTGTTGAGTCCCGGCTAGAAGAAATGGACAGGGTCTCTGAGCCAATCTCACTTCCCTCCACAGGTGTGACTCTTATTGTAGTGATTCCATGATGGTGATGCTCACTGTTATCTATGTTGCTCCTTTTCCTGTCACCTGACCCATAACTGTCTTTTAAGGAGTCACAGCTCTCAGAGTCTCTGTTGAGATCATTTAGCTCATATGTCTGACGAAGGGTGACTTTTTCGGGACCCTTCCATTTCCATGACCCACTTCCTTCACCTTCTGATGGCATCTGAATTACAGGTCTGTTATTTTCTGGATGGGCTTCAACTCTGACAATGCTGCTTGGCTCATGGTCTGTCAAGGTTTTGTATCTGATGGCTCCTGTACAGGTGACTGTGCTTCCCTCTGAACTCTTTGGACTGCCCTGAAGCACTCCTTGCTGCTTAGACATGGCTATTACTTGCATGATTCTTGGCTGGCTGTTGCTTCTACACGCAACGCTCTTCTCAGCAGCTTTCAGCCATTTAGCTCTAGCTGAACTACTTTTGGGAGATGTGTTCACATTTTCCTGAGTCTCTTCAGGAATATGCACTAACTGGGAAGAGCCGGGACGTGACTGAATAGAGACCCTTGGCCCACCAGAAAGACCTGAGTTGTTACAACCTGGTACGCTGCCAGGTTGAATTTTCAGGTATTGGCTGCTTGGGCCGTGATGATCACCATTTACACCCACTCTGGAAGGCTCTGAGCTTGACCTCATTTCAATAGCCCTTGGTGGTGACTGGCCAGATTCAGTCTCTATTACTTGCAGTGACAACTTTCGGCTTTCATTCTTATTCTTCCACTGGGAAAGCAGCTGTTTGGAGCGGGCAGAATCCATTGATGCATGAATTGTTGCATTTCGTCTTGCTGGATCTTCCAAGGATGGCGTGTTGACTCTTGGCAAAGTGTTGCTGAAAGTAACCATGTTTTCCTTTCCCATTGGGCTTCGTGGTGTTATGATTTCTACATCAGCATTTGCTCTCTTGATGTTAGTTAGAGACCCTGAATCTCTGTGGTTTCTATTCAGGATACTTTCTGAACGGTGAGAGGCGATGCCATCGGTGCTGCTACCATTTTTACCTGGCAGGATTCTGTTAGCATCTTGACTGAGGTCTGTCAAAGATCTCAGAGGTTCTCTGTGAAAATTTGGGTGAAACACATTCTCCTCACTTGGCAAGAAGTTCCCCACAGCATACAGGCCCTGATATTTGAACAGAAGCATCAACAACTAGTTATGGAAAAAAAGAGACATTTTTAGGTATTTTAATTATATTCTTCTGCCTTTAAATATTGAGTGATAGAATTAGTCCAGTTTAACTGACAGGGTATGTTAGCTTTCCCTTCCTCACGAGTGTATCCTTATCTTTATTCCAAATTCTGTCCTCAGTCTGGTACGTAGTGGCCTTAGTAGGATAACAAAGGCACTTGTGTGTTATTTATTTATTTATAACTATTTATTTTATGGCAATAAATGGTTAAGGAATAAATAGTTAAAGAAAAGATTTAGCCTCCCTTCAGTGTTCTTAATTTTATAAAACAACAGATACAGCTAAAGAAAGAATGTTTTGTTTCAAAAATATGAAAATTAATGTTTGCAGTCTTCTGGGTGAAGCTACTTAACAGCTACACTACTGTCTGCTCTGATTTACTGAATCTTGTTCCAGCTCAAGTTGTTCCGTGATTCTGCCCTTTATACTGCATAATAACAATGTAATACATATCTACATGATAGAACAATTTATCAGCTTTAAATCAATTGCTTTTCAAGCTGTGCAGAACTGTAACAAGATTTAGTTATAGAACATTTTCTTATTCAGCAGACTCATTGTAAAATGCTGTCATTTTAAAAAGATTCCAGTGAGAATATTCTATGAAAGGCTCGAACGCCTGACTCAGTCACTTAGGTTACTTCTTCTTTATGCCCTCTCAGAGTTTTTTGTAGTTTCACAATATTTCCCCTCCCTTTGCTCTTATTGGTGTGTAGTTTTAAGGGCATATTTACGGACTACTGGGTTTCCAGGACAATGTACCTCTTTGATGTACGTTGTCATGCAATAGTATATGGGGAAGTCCTAACAAAGACCATACTTGTTTGTGGATTTCAAACATGGGAACAACAGCTCCATTTATGAGAGTCTGCAACAGCTTACTCATTTGAAATAATATTCTCAACAGAGTGCCTTTCTGCTCACAGCGCAATCATAGGAACTGAATTTAGTAGCTCATGGGGTTTCTATTACCTACCCTGGTTGCTGTCCCTGTTGCTACTGTGAAAGATGTTTTTCCCCGGTCACCTTTGTAGACCATCTGCACGTGCCTTAGACTATCACATCACAGAAAAAAAGGGGGTCAGGTGATGAACTTATTTTAGTATTATACTAAAATCCACTACTGATTTCTTGAGGGTCAAAAGCCATCCCACTTGTTATTAAGACTGTTCTGTTCACTACCACATTGTCAGTAGAGGTTCCTGATTGCTCACAGGCACCTCAGTTGACACCATGCTGAACAGCTAGGGCAGCAACAGTCATGTTGGAGATGTATTGACAACAGCAAGCAAAAGCAAATGTTGGATGAACTTCCTACTGGCAGATACAAACAGGCCTATTCTACATACTCCCTTACAGCACCCTCCTGACATGCTCCATCTGTTTCAACCCAGTACAGGCAAAGAGCACAGGAATAAACCTGGCTCTGGCATCCTATTTCCCCTGCATAACCTCCCCAAGAGCTCCAAAGAGCCGCAAGGTCATAATAGTGCCTTTGATTTTCTTAGAGTTGCTGTACATTAATTAAACCATTTTTTGAGACTATAAAGCTAATGGTGGCAATATAAAGTCACTGGCAACAGATACTGGTTAATCTAATATTTTTGTTGTGTTATGCTTGTAAGCATGGAGTAGAAAAGATGAGTATCTTTAATTAAGTGCATCATGTTAGAGCTGTTTCTGCATACAATACTAGACTATTATATAACAATTTGTGTATTCTCATGGCACTTCAAATTGAAATACATATTTGCTTTTTCCTGTTAATTTTCAGAAGTTATTACCCCTAACATCATCACCTTCAATACATTTGGACTCCATTCTTAATTATGGCATGTGACCATAATGAAATATTTTCATTAAAAATACCAATACTCTTATTACAGACTTATCAGTTTTATTTTCTAAAACATAACTACATCTAAATTATATTTACCAAATAGAGAGCAATTCCTCCTCCTATGAGAAAGCCGCAGTAAACATCAACTGGATGATTCTTATACTGGGTGATACGAGTCAGACCACATATAATTCCACAGATGATAAAAGCAAAGACCAAGAGTGGTTTCAGAAGTTTTGAGGAGTCTGTTAATGTAGAATTGAAGTACATCTTAAAAAAAGAAAGAGATGAGCAAGTGGTTAAAGAAACTTAATTTACCTCAGAGGATATGAATTTCTTGCATTCAATATTTCTTTCACACGCAAATCACTGTTACACTGTGACGTTGCAAATAATCAGTTTAACTAATTTCATTTAGCAGCCTTGTTAAAATCTGCTCAATTACTGTAGGAAGATCTGAAATCACAAGGAATGGATTTCTGAAAACACAGGCAATGTTGTTTATTGATGTCAATTAGGATAAAGATTTTATGCCTAAATAAAGATCACAGTCAGAGCCTAAATGTTTTGTAAATGTGACTAAGTAGTCACCACGTCAAATACAGAAGCCAGATGTCATACCTGATGCAAGCAATAACCTGTTCTAACAAAAGCTACCATCAGATGCTTTAGAGAGCTATTTCTCAACTGGGGGCCATGATGTCAGGGAGGTCAAAAAAATTAAGTGGAGGTTGTTCATCAGCATTATTGCAAATTTTGGACTTTCCCTGGGCTGCATAAATACTGGCAAGCTCCCAGTACATGCAGAATTCCATTACTTAGTTTGATTAACTGGTTGCTGTTGTTTTTTCCTCTGATTTCTATAGCATAAGTGATGGAAATTTTAAAAAAAAAAATTTTTTTTTAAACTTCAAATAAGTCGCCACTCATACAAATATTGGCCTCCATGCTGAAGAAATGCCATTGGTCATATGTGGGAAATCAGCAGTCATAACTGAAGCATGTCCTACTATTTCCTGCTAGTTACTGATGGTTTTTATTCACTTCCTTTGCAGTAGCACCTTGGAGGCCTCTGGGAGTGGCTGTGCCAGTTCATCCATGATGCAATTCTATGGAGGTCAAATGAAATTAGATCACATAAATGTCTGTGCCTTAATGCCTGAAGTTTAAAAATAGCGAGTCAAGTGAAGACAGCAGCAAAGGCAAAACATGTGAAGGCTAATTTGAATGGGTAAGTTAAATTATCACCCTGTAAGACAGATAAGCACTGTATTTTATATGTGAATAACATGAGGCATTAAACATACTTTAGTATTACACTCCATTACAATGGATAATGTTGCTTCTTAACAAAGAGTGTGAAGCAGTTGCATCTTTTCTGTATTCTTAATAAAGCTGCTTTTACTTTAGCTGCTAGCAATTTCATTTTGCTTTCAAACTGACAGAATAAAAACTTATATCCATTCAGAATATCCAGGCAACGCATCACTGTACTATGTACAGCAAATGACATTCTGACTTTTGTCTTATATAAATGAAAATGAATAGAGTTGATTACTCACCGAAATATACACTGCTGCAAAGGCTGCCAGGGTGGCATGTTGAGATGGGAATGACTTTCTGCCAAGGAAGGACACTCGAATTATGCTTCTAAGTTCAAATATACTGTGCTAGTGTTCACTTGAAAAAACCACACTGGGTGGTACAGTTACTTTCAGCTTATACCTCCTAAGCAATATATGATTGATCATTAACATTTCACTTCTTAATTTCTTTTCTATAATCTCATGGAAGGACCAATGTTAATGAAATGCCTTTGTTTAGAAGTAAATATACAGCATGAAATTCTTTTTGTGTCCTAGAAAAAGTGCGTGTACTCAGAGAAGAGTGTGAATGACATAAAGACTGGATGCTTGACTTTAAGAGAGAAATTTGTATAAATAAATTTTCATATTAACTTTTCAGTATGTACCTAATTATACAACTTATTTAATGCATGAACCTGGATCTTATGATTATTCTCACTGATTTCACTTGGACTCTTTTCAACGTACGGACTCATCAGCTATGTCCTTGGATAATCAGGCCCTAACTTCAGCAGCTGAATTCATCATTTTTGTGCCCCATTATGTTGCTGTAACAATGGAGGAATGACAGGGAAACATTCTTCTCAGAGAGGCAACTGTATCTTCATTTGCTATGCCTTCAGTCTTTTTTTTTTTTTTTTTNTTGTCTTTCGTTTTTTTTTTTTTTTTTTTTTTTTTTTAAATTTCAATGCTTTATAACATGGTAGGAGTGAACGGAGCGCTAAGAGTGAAGAACATGCTCCTATAATGAGCTAGGAATGAAAAACATGGAAAAGGCATTTTAAGGGTTACCAGGCCCCTTCCTGAAGCCCAGAACAAGAGGGTAAATGAAAATACGTCCAAACTGTGTGAGACAGTAGGCAAAATAAGGGTCTATTTTTGAAATTGCTGAGG
>VXAL01019246.1:56015-78983 GCA_013399475.1 Chauna torquata
GGGAAAAACTTAGCTGGGTTGCGTTCAGTAACACCTGTTCTACGGTAGACATCTTGTCCATGGCTTGCAGAAGCCCTAAAAAAAATTTTATACCTCTGAGCTCTAGAAGTGAGTATATCAAATGTATATCAGTTTACAGCTGTACATTTATCTCCTTAAATGGCATGGACATGTAACGTAATGTGCTGGCTGTCTTGGTGAAGAAGGGTATGTGTACCCTGCAGCCACTTTCACCTGAGATAGGTTGAAATAGAAAGCTCAGCTTGGGATAAACGGTTGAACAATCATTCAAGGCGGGTTTTGCCAACCTTGTTGGGCTCCACGTTCCTACATCCATTTTCCTAGTGGCACCTCAGTTAGCTAGGTTAAAATAGCAGAGACTGAAATACAGTCCTTTGCCCTTTGACATTTTTCTACAAAGCAGCAGAGTCTAATTTCTAAATTTATTTCCTATGCATTTTGTTTTGTCTGTTCTAAATAATTCATTGGTAATTAAATGTGTGAATGTGTTCAAGTGTGAATGCCACACTGCTGACCTGAATTTTAGCTCATGGCTCCTACAGGCCCTTGACTCTGGCCAAGATGAAATCAGCATGATTCCTTTTTCATTTACAAAGACAAACCTAATTTTTATTTATTTATTTATTTATTTTCGCTTGAGCAAACCTTTCCCAATTAGCATCCTTAGTTCAGAGGAGGACAGAAGGATAAATACATGAAAAAAATGTAGATGCTTATAATGTCTAATCAACTCCTTTACCCTGTGCAGGTTTTAGTGTAAGCATAAATCTACTTACAGTCTCTCTGGAGCTAATGAGTATATTTGATGCTATGAACCTTAGTACCACTCAGAACTTAACCTTAGTTTGATGGCATTTCTGTGGTATATAAGGTCTATTACTATGCTACAGTCAGTTTTCTCTTTGTTCTATTTTCTATTCATATGCTTTCAGGGCTAGCACAGCATGTGCATTCTGTGTACTCTCTAATGATGACACTGCTTTTGTTCTTCTCTGTTATCTGTTAATCTGAAGTGAAAATAATTCAAGCTAAAAATATGTAGCTTTTTTGGATGGTTCTGTATTGAAAAGGTGAACAAAGGTCTCAAAGAAAACATGCCCTGAGCTCAGAAGACAGTGTATCATTCTGAATGCTCATGCATGAGAATGTGTGGAGGGGGAACAATGATGAGAAAGAGTCATACTGAGTCAGAACATCAGAAGTGGCAGAGGATAGAGAACTCACTGGAGATCTGAATAGAAATGACTGAAAAGATTCTTTGAAGATAAACAGAGGAAAAGATGGATAAAGGAAACTACTGGATATTCTGGGATGTTGCAGAAAATTAATTCACAGGGGAGTTTAGAGGAAAATTTCTAGACCCAAAGTTTCCGGGATACACAAATTAAAAATGAAGGCTATTATCAATCTCATAAGAACAAGTCCCTTACAAGCTGAAATTGTTGAAGTCAAACTAATCTCCTGGGCTGGAGAAGTTATAACTCCCATAATAGGTGACTAAAGGAAGTATTGAACCAGTAGCAAGTGCTGATCACTTTGGTAAAGTTGACACTGACATAAGAAAGCAAGAATTTAATAACGGGAAAAAGGCAATAAGATTTAATTAGGGAGAAACTTAAGGTGGTGCTAGATTATTACAGTTCACCAAATATGTCCTCTATGATAGGAATAAATTTGACATATCAATATATGGTCATCTTCCTAAGAAATAAGAACACACACAAACTGACTGCTTAGTCTTAATCTGTTACAACTTATTTTGCTGTTTTTTTGGAAGTGGTGATACTTAAACTTACAATTGATCAGAGTTTTTGGAATGGCTACAGTCAATTGAGCGCATTACATTTGAGATGATAATTACATGAATAGGAGGAATTGCAAAAATTTTTCTGCCTGTTCACATGTAAAGCTGCATGAATTTCACTGGTAGACCATGTAGGTGCAAGACACTGCTTGCAAACATTCGGTTTCAATGCCAGTATGAAGTAACAGCAGACGATTATGGGAAAAGAGGCAGTGAGGTGAAGGCTGATACAGTAATTCTGGTTATGCCTTTCACCAAAATTATTTTCATCAAATTATTTGGGCAAAATGGAGCTACAATCTTTCATGCCAGCTCTGGATCACGCCCACATATATAAGTTGAAAAGATGGCAAATTAATCAGCATTAATTATGAGCCTCAGCCCACTAAACATATTTAAGACCAAATAAATCAAATAACTGAGGATCTTTACACATCAGTGAAATTGGTTTGTCTCAGTGAAAGGAGACAGATTACAAGATTTGCTGGAAGATACTTTACAAAGTGAATGATTTCATGATTCTCAAGTGTGTCAACCACTGAAATCAGGAAAAGGAAAGGAAAAGCAAATAAACTTGGGGAGAGGTGCCTTGCTGATACAGACAAAACATTTTAATAATATCCATGTGACAAAAATGCAATGCTATAAAGCATAAAGTTTAAACAGAAGCTAGCATCTGGGGCTGCACAGAGAACAAGAAAGGAGTGCAAAGCTTTGAAGGGGATGTGACAAAAGAACACAGGTTCATGCCTGTTGATCAGGTACACAAGGAAATTAGGCAGCTCAGTCAGAGACAGAAATTGTAGTCATTTCAAGCATTTTATAATTCTGCTGTAATATTTTTGGAGAGCAGGAAATTTAAAAAAAATTTTTGAAGGACTGCAAAAAATTCAAGGGAATGCAATATAAATGACTAACAAGTAAGAAGGTTTAACCTGGTGTGGAAAAGATAAGACTGATACTGTATTCAGTGAAGAGCTTCATGATTTCTCAGTAGTGTAGTGCATATATTTAAAATACATACTAATGAAGTCCTTGATCTAATGAGTAGCAGATATATTGGAACAGTTCCGGTTACTGACTTCTACGTCCATATTCCTTGTTTCAGTCTGTTAACTATCATCAGTAATTGAGTTATCACTATTTTATCACATCTGGTTTACTTAAAGTAAAACGCATAGTCTGGGTTATATTTCAATTTGATTGATATGCAATTTCTAACACCTGCTATTATAAACAATATTAATTTCTATCCTGGCTATCTAAGTAGGGAGGCTAAAGACTAAATGGCCAGGGAGGATAAACCACCAGTTAGAAATACCATGAAAGAAAAGCCATGTGTTTGGGAACACACAGGTTTGCACTGCTGTGGTCTTTTCTGTAATAAAAGGAATTGTTTTAATGGCTGTCAATATGAAAAATTTAGTCAATGAGAGAAATGGAAAATAAACTCTAACAAATGCCAAAACCAAACCCCACCAACTAAGATCAAAATTTCAAGTCAGTAGTTTACAATATACAGAAGTCTCAAATAAGGTAGCTGGGTGACTTCATGCCCTTCCTGATATGGAGAATTTACTCAGATTCCACTGGGAAAAGCAGTAGAAGCTGCACGCATTAATAATTGTATAGGAAACTGTCTCATTTGAAGGAGGGAAAATAATTAGCTACTACTAACTGTGCTTCTGAATCTGACAAAGACTTCCAAAGCCCACTGTTGGCCTAATATCTGTATGAAGAAACTTAAACATCACTAAAAAGACACTTATGCTCTCAGCTTTATTATAAAAAAACTGGTAAAGCTCATACAGGATTTAACTAGAAAAAAACTTGAAACTGGGAAAGAAAATTAAAAATGAAATAAAATGAATACTTAGTAATATACACAATGAAGGATAGAACCAACCTTCCGGCATTGATAATATTAGTATCAGCTCCTGAGCAAATATCTTCCACAACATATGAATTCTCTGAGCAGGATACATTTAAGGATGTATAGTTAGGCTTGCAAACAGTCAGGAAATATGGTGCCTGATATCCTGTTGATAGCTGTATAATATCAGTAACAAGAGCAGTAGAACAAAGACCAAACACATGAACACCTAGGAAAGAAAGCAATAGAGCTTGTTAACTTTATTGTATTTATAAGTCAGATAAACTCGTTGTGACATGCCTTCAACAGAATTCTGGTGGCTTGTCTCATTGGGCTTGTGAGAATTTAACTGAAGAATAAGATTTTTTATGGAATCTTATTGCAAAGTTGATTTCTTTAATGTAAAAAAAATATTAAGATTATTTATGCTTGTTTTCTTCCTATTAATACTTAACATTTAGTTTTGATGACCTGATGTCCTCCAACATCTTTTCATAAAAGTATAGTACACTGGAGCTGCTTCTATTCGGAAAGCAATTTTTTTAGCTGACTCAAGGACAGCCACCAATTTCGGGAGAGCATATGTGCTCATTCAGCCCTTGGACTTGCCCACTGGAACACATTTTTAATAACACAGCTGCCCACTAGATCACTGCTCTGAGGACCTGTTCTGTCTTTGCTACCAGGGACTCATCAGCTGGCAATAACTTTGGCTTACCTTCACACCTCTTACATTTTTTGAGTACCCAGTCCTTGCCACAAGCACAAATATTTAGATCTTTTTTGTCAACAATCAATATTCCTGTCTGGTTAATAACAGCAAATTCACAAGGCAGTTAATGTGATTGTTTTACTGAGCATTTTCAACTGCTTCTTCTCTAAGGATTTACCCCTAATGCCCTGTTTGTGTTTATATAAATTTTATTTTTCATCTTAAAACTGAAAGAATGCTGAAGTAATTGTTTTATCATGAAAGTATGAAATAAACTGCACATTCAGGGTATGAATCAAGAACGAAATTCATGCATCTTTGAGCTTGTTGTTTGGGGATGGAACAGGATGCCATACAGGTGAAGAAGTGGACAACATGGTGTATCTTTACAGTTCTCCTTGATGCTGCAACTTACCACATCCCTCTGCTCGCTTCCTCACTGCTGCTCTTAACATGATATGCCTTATTGGTCATATATATATAACCTCTCCTGTCACTGCCTCCCTGCTTGCCAGCCTACAGAAACCTAACGTGTAATCCTCCTATCAAGTTTTCAGTCTGCTGTCCTGCAGCTTGTCTTTGCCAATGCTGCCCTCTCTAACGAAAGGTTAATGAAAGGTTAAGAAAGACTGACAAGAGACTAGGAGAGGAAAGGGAAAACAGAGAGTGTAGATGCTACATTACTATGGGGCTGCTCTGTTGCTCCATTTGACAGTTTCTTGCATCTTCTAGCAGAAAAAAGATCTATGCCAGTGACAGCCCTGCACTGTTCTGAAAGGCTGTTCCAGAGATGGAAATCTGCATGGTGAAAATTGAATGTACACAGAAGACTCTTCTTTGTGAGTAACACTTGAAACCCACCAACAAATCTGACAGCTCTTCTAAGAAAAGAATTGAAGTTGCATCCTCCTGCATTAATATTGGCCTCTGTTCCAATCCCATTTCTTCTTTTGGACAGGCAACAGTAGAGAATTCCTTCTCCTACCATTATCTGCAATGACAAAGGAGCTGTTAAGTTAAAGGTAGCAATTACTTAGAAGACACCGGTAGAATTTAAAGGGATGAAATATAACTATGACCCAACCAATGTCTTCCACTGACATGTACATCCCTTGAAAAGATGCATATCAATATGTAAATGTTCAGTAACAGTTTAGCCTGAGTGAGGGCAGGCAAGAAGGTGGCACTGAAATTAAATACAAGTGTCATAAAGTTTTGGAAGAATACTTTTTTTTTCTTTCTATATGCGTATACAGTGCTCAGTGGAATGTGAGCCATGATCAACAGCTGAAATTTGATACTTCTACAATAAATATGTAATAATTGGAAATTCTTGCCTTTCAAATAATCCAGAGCCACAGCAATATCTTAGTGTTCCTGAGGCGGTTTTAGCCCTCAGTCTTGGCCTCATGCCTAGCAGTTGCTAGCAGCTTCTAATTATGTGGCAGCCTGTTCTTCCATAATTGTTTAATTTGGCTTGGGTTGAATAAGTGATTCTTGTTATCAGAAATACTGTCTAAACTTAGCAAACCTAGCCAAACTGCAATATCAACAAGTTATCTTTTTATCAGAGTATTTGGTGTTTGCTGCAAGTGCCTGCACAAGGAACATTGAGACTCTTAGCTTCTAGTTGCTAAATAAGTATTTTTAGCCTGATGGTTTTGAAAAATTGTTCAAAAATGATTTCTAAAGCAACTAAAATCAAAGACAGTAAGAAGAGTTCAGTTTAAAAACAAACAAGCAAAAAAACCATCCTGACAAGCAAAGGAAGAACAGCACTTGCTGATTTTTATGGGGCCATCATATTTTAAAGATTTTGTAATTGTAAATTGGCTAGTATTATAAAAGGAATGAACTGGTTGAATTTAAGGGAATTCAGTGGAACTGGCAGCAGGATACATTTGCAGCTGGCGTTGCAGAGGTGCCTAACCAAGGTGCCCAGTCATTGCTGTCAGGGGAGAGAGGAGACCTTTTCAGAAGATTGACTCAGCTTGACTTTCTCTTTCCATTTGTCCAAGAGGAGTGGTGGGAGAATAAGCATCCCATCTGAGGTGCCTAAAATCAGACACAGTGAATCCCCTCTTGTATATATAAAGTCTTTAGATTTCGTTTTAATTTGATACAGCAATTTCAGCAGGGACAGTATTTACCTGTATTGGACGATTTATTTCACTTGCTGCACAAGTGACCAAACAGCTCATATTTTGACAGGAAGTTTCTGTTCTGCTGAAATCATCTTCTCCCTTTGGAAGAGCCATTAAACCAGCCTGCCTGCTCTTAACGACTAACTCACAATTTAGAGGCGTCCTGGTGCTGTTTGGGAAAGCGTAATTGATTTCACTGGCAAGGCTGATACATCTTCTTACTGAACAAAGCTAGTTCTAACAAAAGTGGCCTGTTCAGTGCTCTAAATTAAAGGCTTCCACTTCCAACAAAATCTTGAATTTTTGGCGTATCTCAGAGTACGAGGGTGTCCTGTCTGTAAAAGGTTCAAATATTTGTATAGCATTGTGGTGGTTTTACCCAGCTAAACAGCCGACCTCCACCACAACCGCTCGCTCACTCCCCCTCCTCAAAGAAACAGGGGGAGAAAATATGATGGACCAGGGCTTAAGGGTTGAGATAAGGACAAGCAGGTTACTCACTAATTATCGTCACGGGCAAAATAGACTCAACACAGGGAGATTAATATAATTTATTACTATAACTAGCAAACTAGAGCAGTGAGAAACTAAAAGCAAACTAAAAACACCTCCCCCCCATCCACCCTCTTCTACCTCCTCCCCCCGAGTGGCGCAGGGGAACGGGGAATGGGGGCTGTGGTCAGCCCATATCGCTGCGTCTCTGCCGCTCCTTCACGGTCGCTCTCTGTTCCCCTGTTCCAACGTGGGGTCCCTCCCATGGGATGCCGTCCTTCCCGAACGGGTCCTGCGTGGGCTTCCCACAGGCTGCAGCTCTTCAAGAGCTGCTCCAATATGGGTCCGTACCACGGGGTCCATCCTTCAGGAGCAAACTGCTCCAGCATGGGTCCCCCACGGGTGGCAGCTCCCACCGGATCACCTGCTCCTGCGTGGGCTCCTCTCCACGGGCTACAGGTCCGGCCCGGAGCCTGCTCCTGCGGGGGCTCTCCATGGGCTGCAGCCTCCTTCAGGCCAGATCCACCTGCTCCACCATGGTCTCTTCCAGGGGCTGCACGTGGAGATCTGCTCCATGTGGTACCCCATGGGCTGCAGGGGGACAGCCTGCTCCACCATGGGCCTCACCACTGGCTGCAGGGGAACTTCTGCTCCGGCACCTGGAGCACCTCCTGCCCTGCTTCTTCACTGACCTTGGTGTCTGCAGGGCTGTTCCTCTCTCCTCTCACTCCCAGCTGCTGTTGCACAGCAGTTTTTTCCCTTTCTTAAATCTGCTCTCACAGAGGCCAAACACCATCGCTCATTGGTTCAGGTCTGGCCAGCGGTGCGTCCCTTTTGGAGCCGGCTGGAGCTGGCTCTTATCTGACATGGGGCAGCTTCTGGGATCTTCTCACAGAAGCCACCCCTGTGGCCTCCCTGCCACCAAACCTTTACCACGTAAACCCAATACAAGCATAACAGCATGATTCAAACTATTCTCTCCCAACTGCTGATGCTGTTTCTTAACACTAGTGCCCACAGTCAGGATAGCGTGAGTAGATGAAGAGCTACAGGGAATGTTTTAAGGAGTGTGTGTCTCCTTCTGCTACAGAAGAATAAAATTGAATTTTAAAATCCTAAGGTAATTAGTCTGGATGACACCTTGCAGCCTAACTGAAGCTAAAGGAGCTATTTTCTTTATGATAACTGAAACTCTGTTCAAAATCTTTAATAAGTGACGGTTGCTCCTCAGACTTACCGTAATTGATGGTCCAGCAAAAACCAGACTAAGCAACATCAAAAAGGGAACTGCCTCTTGTGTAGGTTCAATGTATGGCATACTCAGACTCTTGTCATAGCAATTAAATCCCGAGTGAACTGGCTTGAAGACATCGGTAAGTTCAAGAAAATAAAGGCTAACAACAGAAGATGCCAATATTGGCAACTAGAAAAGAAGAAAACAACAAATTACTGTTTGGAAATGCAATAGTAGTGTTCTTGCAAAGACAACATTGTCTGTTAATACATCTCTGTGATGTCTGCTATTTACCTCTCACTGTTCCTCGTTATATCCATTTTACCGTCTTTAAATAATTAATTCTCTAGAGATGTGATACTATTCAGTTGATGTCAAGTAACTCTGTTGTCTACCAAGCTAGTCAAAATACCCATTCCAGTGTTCAGCCTGCATAATTTAGCCTTTTCATCCATGAATCATTAATGGACAGACTTTGATTTTTTTTATTTTTAAAGTAAGTACAGGATTGCAGTCTCCCATGTGGGGCATCAGCTTTCTGCTGTTCATCCTCACCATTTTTGGTCCTTTATCAGCCATATATATGACAGTATTTATATCCAAACCATCTTTTATTTAGTTTCAAAGCAACATTTAATGGCAAACACTATCCAGCGCTTACCTAGAATCTAAATACGTGATAACATAGTGATTTGCCTTAGCACATTCATTTTGTAATTCTACCAAAAAGCAATTAACTTTGGCAAGATTCAGTCTGTGTAAAACCATGATGACTGTGATTCACAATTCTTTTATCCTCCAGCTACTAAGTGATTTTAGCCTTCACAATTACTTCCAGTAATTTATTAAGAGCAAAGTTAGCTCCTCTGGGGATAAATTCACCCCAGCTTACCACTAGCTCCTGGAAACACAGATTCAACCAGTAAGTCACTGTGAAAGGAAGTCTTTCAAGATAAGAAATAGCAGAAATGCATTTGAAGCCACTGGTTGATAAGTGAGTAGAGAGGGCAGCCCTTCCCCCAGGGGTGGGCAGGGGGGCATTCAGAGGTGACCAGCAGCATGTGATAGCTCTTTGCATCCTCTTAGAGAATGTCTAGTAAATGCTCAGAAAAGTTTTTTGTTTGTTATTTCCCAGAGTCCTCACTTGACAGGGCGACGCTGCAACCACTGCCTGCTCCTCCACTGTGATGCAATGACTTCCTCCCTGTGTTTCTGCTGCAATGAAGGTACCTACGTTTTGTTAACTATCTGCTTCCTTTTCTCTTTTACTTACATTTTTATTTTTTTAAGATGGCTATCACATTAACTTTTCCTTACCATTAATTGCAGCTGAAGAGCAAAAGCTTGCAACTACTAAATAGATTTGCTTAGACAGATAGAATCATAAAAATCAGATAAGGCCATATCACACCTCTTGAGAAAAATATACTCCTCTTTTACATCAAGCACCTCACATTATAAGGAATAGGAACTGTCCTGACATAATTTCAGGCATACTGAGATTATATTATTCTTGCAATCTTCAGTATATATTTACAAAAATAATTGTTTGATTGAAATCAGTATTGTTCATCCCATTCTATAATAAAATACATAATATATGAAACTGGATAAATATGTATACTGGAAAAATGATGAATAAAGACTATAAAAGATATAAACTACATATGGCAGAGGGACAACGGTTTCTTGCATTAACTAGCCATTTTCAGATTTTTAAACACTAAGCTTTCTAAATGTAGACTTTTTGTACATAAAATGTAATTTTATGTGGTCAGAGAAGAAGGATACTAGCTGAATTTCACTGAATCATTTTATAAAAAAACTTAGGTTTTGTTCGAAAAGAACGGCTTTTGGTACATACAAAAGTGTTTTTCTAAACCAAATCTGCTGAAGGTGAAGAACAGAACAATTTTGCCTGCCTAGTTGTCTGTGTTCAAGTTGATTCCATTGTAATCTCACCTAGCAGAGAAGCTGTGATTGTGTATAAAGGGAATGTGTATTGGCACCCTAAATGAAGCTAAGTGCTATGAGCATTACAAAAATAAGACCAGGCATCTAGTAAGTTTGCTTCAATAAGTAGTTTATATATATATATATAGGTAGACTTAGGAGTTGGACTCAATGATCCTTGTGGGTCCCTTCCAACTTGGGATATTCTATGATTCTATGATATCTCCACTCACATACTATATTGCACATCTATATTACACATAGCATATAATAAATATGCACAATATGTAATATATTGCAATATGTATCATATATAATGTGAATACATAATATATAATACGGCTATTATGTAATATGTATTTATATTATGTTGGAATAATTATATAAAATGTAACTAAACTTAGTCCTGCTTCCTGCTCATTACAGGAAGAAGTCCAATTCTTTAGCTGGATGTATTATTTAATTATACTTCTCACTTCCTGCTGGATGCAGTCCCTATTGACTATACTGTGGGCATGCATGATTAGTCACCATAATGACTGTTTCCAGTCATTATACAGATGTGCAGGGATATAAGATGACTTCCCTAAAGTCTTCATACTTCAGGAATAATTAATTTTTTTTTTTTTTTGTAGAACTGAGTGCTCTTCCCCCCACACTGTACAGAGACTGTAGAGCTGTTTGGGCTACAGGGCCTCCTGTCCAGAAGGCTGCTACAGTGTATGCTACCTTGCTGTGTGGGGAGTGTGAGCAAAGCCTCTTCCACTCTTGCTCGGACACTGAGGCTCTGCGCAGCATTTGAGCTCATGCATGTTGCAACTTCACTTCTGCACAGCATTTAACTGTGGAGACATTTGCAGTGTCTTTCAGTATTAACTACTTGAAAGCCACACCTAAATGAATTAGCCAGGGTCCAGGTCCCATGGGACAAAGCATCTTATAACAAGACATAAACCTATTCCAATGAGCTAAATGGTCAAGACAGGCAAAGGGTCTATTACCCTTCTAATGTCTCTTCATCTAGGTTTCCCCAAAGGTTAATTTCCTAGGGTGGAAACACAGGGCAGGAAGACTCGTGGAACAGCTTGCACTCAGAGTTTCATCTTTGTGTATTTTTCCATTTCACTAACACTGAGAACAGGAAAGCCTCTACTGAATAACAGGCCCCTACTTAACCCATAAGTCTGCCTCTACTCTGGTTACGGTATTCTTATGCAAGCAACTGTTTTAAATGGCAATATTTAACAATCACAAATAGGTAACATATGAAGTGATATTTTATTGTGAATCACTAAAATAAAAGATGTGGATAATTTTTTTTTTAAAAAAGCTGCTGTATGTTAGCTGTAATTTTATTGTTAATTACAAAAATCAAAGAATCATGAAAATTTCATTTCACTGTCTTACAGCTCCACTACAGGACTCCCATATTATTTCTGACTGTAATTACCCACTCTGCTAAAAGAAAAGAAATAATTCTAAAGGACTATGAATCCCTAACATAACTGCTTACAATACCAATGAATAGGTTTGTAGTCAATTTGCAGTATGTTGCAGTATACAGTATGTCAGATCCCACAGGACATTTTTCTTCCTATCTTTCTGCAAATACAAATATAAAATGCATCTTCAAAAAGGCCAAAGAAAAGCAGATGTTTCTAAAACCTACTAAACAGTATAAGTGGCTATTTAATATATGAATATTTATGGAGTGTTCTGCTTAAGGCAGCAGTAGTTCTGTAATTACAGACTTCAGCTCCCAACACCTTGAAAATGTCAAATATAATTAGATGGTATAATGTGTATTGTTTTAATTACAAAATGGAATAGGAATTTTCCTATTCCTAAGTAGAATAATAAGCTCCCCAACCTCAGATCACATATCTTGACTAATAAGTCTTTATACTCTTACTTCCTTGGTTGGCTAATGGAGAAAGATCCCTGTTTAGCTTGCAATTTATACCTGTAAATGTAGAGTTTGACCCAAGTGGTCAAACTCCTCTTAGCCTGGAGTCTTAGAATCAGGACCATAATCAGCATAGCTGCTGAAAAGGTTTGATTTTGGGTTTGTTTATTTAAAAAAAAAAAATTTCTTTTTCCTCCTGTTTTTTTTTTTTTTGCTGTAAAGAACCTTTATTAAGCCATAAGACTTCGTTATTAATATTAATTAATGTTATTAATATTAAAAAAGGCTTTGCTTTGTATTGAGCTAGGAATTGTCCAAGCATGAGAAGAGATGATCTGTATTCCCAAAAACTCAGCAAGGATGTAAATACCTAGAGATCTTGTAAGAACAATAAAAGGTGAAAAAACTCCTGCTTGTTACGCAGCACAGGACAAAGCGAAAGAGCATTCAATATCCCAATAATTTCTCTCAACCAATGCGATATGTAACAACTCTTCCTTCTGGCCAGAAGCTACATGACATGTATCACATATTGCAGAGAGCTGAAAGATAAGATGGCTGTGAGAGTAGTTCAGAGGTGGGAGGTAACAGTTTTTCAGGTTGCAGTCACTCCTCTCAGGCTGTGATTCCTCCTGGGGCTTTTTTAGGGTTGCTGGCTTCAGTAGTTCCTTCTGGTTTAATTGCTAGGATTAAGATTATCCAGAAGCCACAGTGCCAGCACAGTTTGTTGCTGATCATACAGTATAGCATACACATGGGAGCCCCACTGGTCCTGCCCTAAACCCAGAAATTGGCTACACCAGGCCCAAATGCTGGCACACACCCAGGGAGATGGAAACTGTTCTGTGAAATTTCCCTATGATCAGTTTTCCATGGCTTTGAATGCATGAAAAGAGGAACCCGTAGAGCTGTAGCCCATTAAATACGGTATTGTTGCTACTAACAAGCCACAGATTTTGTACTGAGTTTGCAAGGACTGAGGATCGGGGCTTTTCAAATGTGCTTTGTTTGTACTTGTCTTGACCTGCCTGGAGCTTTGCTTATATTTGGTTTAGTTTTAACAGCATTTTTTCTAATGACCCTAAATATTAGGCTATGCTTAATTTGTTTTACTTTTACATAACTTTGTATGGTACAACACTGTATTATTTTTATATCTATATTTAGTAGTAACAAGTAGTTACTCTGTGTAAAATGAGATATTTATGACTCTAGTGTAATGCATCCCAAATTCTTTGTCAGATGCAGTATGATGTTGATGGTTTCTTGTTCCTTGATGATTTCTTCTTCCTTACTCTAGGATCCACTCTTGGGTTCATTTTTATGTTTGCTAACGCACTTTCACACCTTGCTCTTTCTCTTTTGGTCTGTCTGTTCACATTACATCCCAATTTACTACATGTGGCATGGTATACATGGTTCTTCTTACTCTGTTACCATTAAAATCAGTTTTGATAGTCTGCATTTCTTTATCTGACCACTGGGTGAGCTGTTGGCAGCCTTGAGGTATCCAGTACCAACACATGCCCCATCTCCTTATCCTACAGCTGTACTCCTCTGCATTGTACCCTCTGCAATGCAGGAATAGAGGTTTGGTATGACCGCAGAGACCTTGCAAACGGGGCAGTGAAAGGCCAAGTCTGAGTGGGAAAATCTTCTTATCGGAGTGGATGGAACCCTAAACAGCACAAGGTTGTCCTTTGGACAGCTCAGCATCTAGGGCACTCAATTTTGTCTCTGGCCTTCTACCAGGCACACTCTGTTGTTCTCAGGGAAACACTGAAGTGTTTGCTCTGGAGTTAAAATGTAGGACCTTCAACTTTACTATTCCACAGTGTCTCTGCTGAGCCCTGTGCTTCTAATTCAAGGTGCTCCCTCCCCTTGGAGAATTCCCAAATAATCAAGGCTTCTCTAGAATCAGATTCTCTCTGCAAGTTTTATAGGCAAGCCAGTAGCAATCAGGTATTGATGGCTTCCTAAATGACACTATGGAGACAGTGAGGCTCAAACCAAAGAAAAGCAACAAATAAGCACTACCCCCATCCCTCACTCCCAGTTCTTTTGTACTTCGAAAGAATATGCAATCAGATACATGCAGAATTGAAATCTTTATGAAAATTAGTAGCTTCTACAAACTCCCTTTCTCTAAAGCTGTACAATGGTAGTTACACATCTAATTCTTATATTTGCCAGCACTTAACTAAGCAAAGAGTATCTTCAAATCCATGGGCTATGTGAGAGCACAGCCATGGAGGATCACGTACTTAAACGTCTAAACATGTTTTGTAGGATGTAGTTGTGACCTCTCTTTGCTTTGCTAAAATGCACTACAGGTGTTATCTCCTTTCATGAACTCACATCCAGATCCTGTCTTGCTGTATTGGACTGTGTTGGTGGCTACCAGCAGACACTCTTTGAATATTGGTTACAAAAGTGATTAGCCTGGGCTATATTTCACTCAGGCTAACTGGGGGGAGAATGAAATGCCTCTTGTGTAATCATACCTAAATCCTGAAGTTGCTGCTCACTGTGATGACCAGAATGACTTGAGTGATTTTCCTTGAGACTGGATGCAAATACAGAGGCCATGGAATTGATTTCTTTTACCTGCCTGTATATGATAGGCAGAGAAGAGAGAAGCAGCATGCACGTAGCTTTCAGAGGAAGCCAATCCACAACTAGCCAGATACAGAATAAAGACAGTACGACTAGCCCACCTGTCAAGAAGGGCTAAAGAATACTTGATAGGATGCTTACATCTTTTACATTTCGAAATAACTTTTAGACTTGGGTGGCCAAAGAATTCTTAGATCCTTACGTTGTTCTGCAACTCTTCCACAACAGTCAAGGAGTTCCTGAGCACTGGAGCTGCCTCTTGGTATTTCTCTTGTGTTCTGCTAATCAGGAAATCTTTTTAAGCAGTCAAGTAAACAAACAGGATTGCCTCAGAGAGATAGCTAATGAATGCCATCAGTTTCTCCTCATAAATTCAACAGCCAAGTGCATGGGAAAAGGATGGTCTATTTAATAATCATCTTGTGTTTGCACTGCAAGGCTGTGGCATTGTGGGAGATTCTATTAAAATGTATTAGAAATGTCAGTCCTCATGCCAAAGAATTCATGGTCTAAACGCAAGGCACAACAGATGGATGAGACAAAAAAGAGGACTGTGGTGGGTTGGAGGAGACAAGGTATTTCTATTCTTAGTCAACTACTAACAGTGACTGCAGCTTTCAGCCTCAGTGGCTGTTGTCCTGTTGTACTTTGCTGTGAGCTTCACAAGACAGGAGAAGAAACTGGAAGGAGGACAGGTCTCTTTTATCCTGACAGTAATGAATACTGAGGTCATGACTATGATGTCTGAATACCTTCCAGAAAAAGGTCAAACAGAAAAAAATGTTATCAGCCCAAATGCTGCCATTTTCTCTTGCTTTTTAGAACCTATGGGCTCTTTTGCAGGGTCCTCACTGTGGCTCCTGCTCAGTTGCATCAGTGCTGTACCTTTGCCCTCAGTGAGACTGCTGTGCTAAGCTGGGATTAAGACCAAGCGCAATTAACTACATTGCAAACTGGGCTGTTACAAAGACTTTTGAGAGAAGGTACAGAACATAGGATGTTTGCAGAGCAGGGAACCTGCTTAAGTCAGGTTTGTAGATTTTTTCATTATGTTCTAAAATAATTCTTAAACCCTCATTGTTGCAAGAGAAGGCATTCAGGCTTTTCAGAAGCCTCAAACTTGCATCTGTATAAACGTTTTTTTTCCTTTCCTCTCTAAATGCCAGTTTCTGCTGCTTCTTGTACCTCTTTTTGGATGCAGGCTTCATCTGGCCTGAAGCTGTAAGGACCTGGCCTTTTCTCTGAATGATTTTTACCTGACCATTGTCTAAGTTTTGTGAAAACTAATTGCAGAGATATGATGTGGTCTTTCTTCTCCCAGATTAACTCTATTGGATTTAATTTTGACTCACAGTTTAGAATCCCAGGTGCCATTGAAATCTATTATCATTACCATTTTGGAAAATTAAGTTAGCCCTATTTCCAGCATTGATTTTAGAGTTTAATTGAATTGTTCTGTGACTGCCAGTTAGAGTGTAGCTTTAGAAATACAACAGATATCTTTGTGTAATTCCTCAAACCTCTTGATCTGTTGCCAAATTGTAATGGAAAACCTCTCAGTACATGTAAGACCAAAAATAGAGCTGATACATGAGTGATAAAATTACTACTTTTTTTCAGAAATTTCAGTCATGCTGAATGCATGGTAATCCTAAAAGTGCTTCTTTCTCTCTTTCTCTCTCTCTTTTTTTTTCTGATAAATGCTTATAAAGCAGCAATTACATAGAGATATCAACAAAATAAAAATCATTTAACAAAAATATTCTCAGGCAGTAATAATCTAAAAATAATTTTAAAATATTTCAACTTAACTGTATGTGCTTAAATATAAAGCAAACCCTTAGACAGAAATTTTACATCACATAAAAAATACCATGAACACATTTCTTTTCAGTGTGACTTCAAAAATAATCGATGACTCATTACACTACTTATGATTACAGTTAATTATGATTATTAATTACAACAATGATTAGTTATAAACAATAAGTAACTGCAAACAATAAGATTTAGGATATTGCATGTCCTGTTGATATGATTCTTTTATACTGGCTGTTATAAAGTTATGGTAAAACAAGAACAGCAGCATTTCAAAAAGGTGGCTGTTTTCGGGTCAAAGTGTTACCAAATTTCAGCCAGAAGTTTCCTGAAAAAAAAAAATCTCTAGCAGACAAAGCTGCCAATCCCTACAAAATAGTACAATTTATTCTACTCTCCAAAATACACTGTTTCATACAAAAAAAAAAAAAAAGACATCGGAGGGTGACAACCCTTCTCTGGTGGCTTACTGCCATGCTCTTTTGCAACGTGTGAACTCCCTCCCTACAAACTGAACTTTTTAAGTGACAGGATCAGCAGTTAAGGTTACAATGTTTGTAACAGTTCAGCTCTTGTGTAGGTAAGGTTATGCAGTTCACTGTCCATTTTTAATTTTGGCTGCAGAAAAATAGATTTTTAACAATTACAGAAGAAAATCACAGAAAGGGGTATAAATATTTCTACTTTTGGAAGAGGTAATTGTTTGGAAAAATAAATCTCCTTTGATTTCTAATATATTCAGGTCTTCTTTTGATGCTAGGGTATTAGATCAGGAGGATGATGCAGGACTGAAAAGGGAACAGGACCCTCTTTCACTATGAACTACTCAAACTACACTGGCCAAGCAAGTAGCCAAACACAGAAGGAGATCTAACATGTGGCATTGGCATTTTTTTTTTCATCTCAGGACAACCTTAACACAGCCCTAGCACCTCTCTTTTTGTTATCTTTTTCTGCTCATCCTCTGCTAAAAGCTAGCAGTATGCAGGCTGTACAGCTCTTCTGTAAACACAGAAGTGATGGGGAGGATATAACGTTGACAGCTTGGTCAATGAATGATGTTAGTTTCTTTGGATGAAGAGCAGCCTCCTCAAGCCTCAGATTGGCTGTTAATATTTTGGGGATACTACTCTCTAATGCAATGTTATAAACAAATCTGATGTCTATCCTCTGTGAGACAGCCACATCGCAAGGTCAGCTCAATGAGCAGACTGTTAAGTATATTCCTCCGCATTCCCCTCCCCTCACACATGGTTGACTCTTTTGATAGAAAAAGCAATGTACGTGGAAAGCATTATGCTACTTCCACAGCATAGGGGTAATTTCATCTTCTACTCTGTGTGTGTGTGTGTGTGTGTGTGTGTGTTTTCCCCCTAAGGCTAATTCAAGTATAACAGGAAACCTATCTAGAGAGAAATGTGACCATATTGTGTCTCCAAGAAACAGCAGTATAGCTTAACTCTTGCACTAGATACAAACATCCTGTTCTTAGGAGGAAAGACTTAGTCCTGTAGCCCATTCTCCCTATACACTTGAATCACTGCATTCCCTCAGCATTTTGCATCTCATACAGTCATGCCTATATATGACTCGGAGGTGACAAAGTGCATAATTTAAATGTGGTGGGTCATGCATGGCTGAATAGCTGAAAAAAAACCCTCAGATGTGACTGAGAAGTGGCAGCGCTACCTAGTGATGTGTTCAAACATTTGACATTTCAAACCTAGCTCTGTCAGTATATATTAGAAACAAATGGAAATAAAGTGTCTGGTGCTGAGACACAGCAAACATTCTCTACGTGCATTTATTTCAATGGAAGCAGATGACCTGCATTTTGCAGGCTGGAGTCCTACAGTGATAACAGATATTTGTGCTTACTGCAGGTGCCACTGTTAGGAGAATTCCAGCTCCTTTGGGGACCAAGAAAAGTTAAGTGTTTGCTCAGATTGACAACACCATGTCCTTTTGCATTCCCACATCTGTGACACTGGATAACGTATTAGTGTCACTGAAGTCAAAAGCAAAGTTCATAGTGACTTCTGTGAAACAAGGATTTAAACCAGGAGTTTTGGAAGTGGGTGAGCACAGATGAAGTTCTTCCTTCGCCAAGAATAAATGTGTCTCTCCTGCCTCTAAAATGTGACCATTCTCTCAGGAACAGAAATTAGATAACCCTGGAAGTTTTCCAAATCCATATTAAAATGCGAGACATCTGTATTTGGTCAAGCATTGGAACAGGCTGCCCAGGGAAGTGGTGGAGTCTCCATCTCCAGAAGTATTCAAGACATGTGTGAACGTGGCACTAAGGAACATGGATTGGTGATGCGACTCAGTAGGTCAGGTTGATGGTTGGACTTGATAATCTTGAAGGTCTTTTACAACCCAGATGATTCTGTGATTCTGTGATTTCTTCTGCAAGTGAATATACTTATGATATACTCTGAATATGCTGAAAAGAAACTGTCAGGTAACAAAGAGCAGAACTTCCAGGAATACTCATTTTCGGTATCTCCCAGAGCCACGTAGACTTCTCACCATGAAAGTGAATTCCCACTAGACCAGAGAGACTGAATTTTCATGGCAAGTTTTGCCTTTCCCAGCTATGGAAATAAAGCTCAGATTACCCATTCAGTCTACAGAACCCTAAAATTCCACAGCCGTAATTAGGTATGACAGGCCAGACTGCCTGGCAGTGCTCCTTACCATGTGCCTCAGGTGAGCAAGATGCACAAGGCAATCTAAAACTATTCAGCACTCAAGAGCATGTGCTGATCAGAGGCTCTGCTAAGCAGAACTCTTACCCGTGTTTTAAAATAACCTCTAAAACATTCTTATGATACGTAGGGTAAATCATCAAGTATTTACTTTATGATTCATGAAAATTGAAAACACGCTCATTTCTTTGCCTCTGATTTTTTGGAAGATGACCCATCCACCTTTTTCTGAAGCTCCAACTCTTCCTTCCAGATTTTTACTTCCTTTTCGTTTCTATGTCTTCCAAAGCTCTACACTGATTCTCCTTTTGCTTCCTGTGTAAATGAGGACTAGCTACAGTGATAACATTGATCTTAAGAAGGGCATATTGGTTTTATGTTGTAACTCTGCTGTGTTAAAACCTGCTAGTTTGAGTTATTCTTAAATTAGACTGAAATCAAAATTGGGCCCACAGTATTTCCTTTAAAGTTAACCATCAGTTGGACTGCACATGTTCTATGTAATCGCATTTTATCCAATCATAAAAGTTGCTGCCATCAAACAATTTCACTTACAGGAGTTAGTCTCATTCAAAACATATTCATAAGCATCTTAACAGCTGAAAAACCTCAGTTTCAGAGCTGTATTTGTTTGCTGCTATTTCTAAAGATCAGGTCCTTCTGAAGCAGAGAATCTGTCTTTACTCATTGTTTACTCTCTGATGCCTGAAATACATCAGTTCTTACAGATATTTTCCCCTCTTTAACTGTATATTATCTTCCATTTGTATAACATGAATGCTTGCCTTTCCTTCTGTTTTGGGATTTCCATTTCCTCTTTGTCCCAACATCCTTTTTTCCATGTCTTTCCTTTTGTCTAGAGTTTGAGAGAAAAAACAGGACTTTTTTATAATGTATTTTCTAAACAATTTACTGTTTCTTTAGCCTAGACGTCCTAGGTCCTGATGCTAAGTGGAAGACAGCAAACTCTGATTTTCTTGTTTGAAGGTGCAAACTTGATTTCCTGCGTTTATTCACTGCAATTCGGAGTGGGTAGGGACTTTCTGGTATGAACGGGACAGGCAAAATGAAAGTGTGTGGGTGACAGAAGGAAAAAAAAATCCATAAAAGAATTGATAGTGTTTAGAGGAGAGAGCTAAAAAGTCTGTTTCCCATCATCCATTCAATTGCCATTCATGAAATTAATTAATTAATGCTTTAAAATTGAGAAAGCATTAATTGGGCAAGATTTGTTTTTAAGTAGTTGGCCATTGCTGGATCATAGTAGGAACTTACCTCCTGCTTACAAAGCAAATCTATATTACATAGTAATGCCAGTCAACCACACTGGGCAACCCCTCTGTCCATTACACTTGGGAATTTCCAATGCCAATGAAATTATCTTTGATTAAATCGCTTTCGACAAAGTATAACTCAATCTTTGGTTCTCCTTAAGCCAATCACAACAGAAGAACATAAGCCATCCTGTCCTTTTTCTGATGCTCTTGAAATGCTGGTATCCACCCGTGCTACAAAGCTCTAGGAAGACATTCCCATTGGTCTGGTTAGAATTAGCGCACATGTGGGTAAATGCACGGTGGCTGTACACAGGAAAAGCAAGTTAAGTGTTTAAATACCATATGAATTGCTGTCACCCCTTCACTCAAGTGATTTGTGTACTCACCTAAAATGTGGGAAATGGATTCAAATCCTCCTGCTGTGTGATGGGAGAGGAATGATAGCTCAAAGTTTCCTAATCAATGTACAGGCTCAGGTGGATTGCAGTCAGTTTTTTCTCTTGATGTTGCTTTTACTTGTATTGAATACCTAAATATTCATTGGCTTAAGAGGGGGCATAACTCTGCAGTTCAATAATTAGGGCTCCTGGGGTAGAAGGGCTCATGCAGGTTCTAGACTCCGCTCCTGTGAAGGAATAATGCAGAAGTCCTAGAAGTTCATTAGTAGCCCGTTCTCTTAACTGAGAACTCTGACTCCCTCTCAGAGCAGCTGGGTACTGAAAGGCTCTGCAGTGCTGATCTCCACCTCTTTTTAGATCTAGCTGTAGATGACCTGCTGAAGATTTTAAGTCTGCATCAGAGTGGAGAACTCACCTGCTTCACGCGGGACCTGAACAAAGAACACAGTCTAATTTCTTCATTGCTTGCAGAATCATGTGTATTATTCCTTGTAACAGCTACAGGGAGCTTCTAGGGGAACTACCAGTACGGTATTAATATTATATAAGGCAACTCTTTTGAACAGCAGGCACATATTTAGTGCTGCTGCTCTGTAATTCATCCCATCTTGCTGCAGGCCAAAGCACAGTCTACCAAACAGCACAGCTCTCTTGCGTCTTGCAGGATCTCTACATTGTCCCCCTGCATCAGTTACTCCCAAGCTGAGGTCCAGCTGTCTCTCTTCCTGCTTGGATTCCCAAACCAACAAGGATGGCACAGAGAGAGGCAGCCCTTACCTTTTTTACAGACTTTTCCAAGCTTGACCTCTCCCTCCTCTACAAAGCTAATGTAAGTCGTAGGGCACAGCACGCGCCTTCCATCAAAGGGCTTTTCTTGAGCAGGCCTGGTTCCATTGATAGGATATGCCTGATGCTTCCACGTGAACAGCCTTTGCAAAGCTTTCCAGTCGGTGCTGTTTACTTTGGGTTAGCTCCTGATCATGTCCAGGTGCTTAGGGAGCGTGGGGGACAGAGGCACTCCACTGTTACCTAAAATCCCTGCTGAACCTGATCCCTGGTTCCTTCCAGAGAACCTCCAAAGCCCTTCAAATGCTCCTTAAAGTAATTCTTGTTCTGTATTTTCCCCCAATTTTTATATTTTAGTATTTTTGCATTTTATACATTAAATACCGAGTATATTTTTATCTTTTTATTTAGCCTACCAGTTATAATTAATTCTTACAGCATATTTTAGCATTAAGTTCTTTACATTATTTTCACAGTCTCTCTCTGAGGGTAAGGTACATGACGCCTCATAGTGCCTCAGTCACTTCCCTGTGAATGGGGTCATCTGAAACACTGTCCTCAATCCATAAACCATTTTTACCTCTTTCTTAAGCTTAACCCGTGTTTACTCATGATCTTCTAGAAGTACCTATGTGGCTGTACTTTCCAAGGCAGCACAATGCCTCCAAGTGACACACAAAGCAGCGAGTGCCTCTGCAACTCCACCTGCTACCAGCTGAGCAGCCATAGCAGGTTTTGCTCCCGAAGTATAAGACGTGCAGCGAACCTCATTCAATTTTCAATACGGGCGTTTTTAGCTCTGTTAGAGGAAGCACATAATCCAGGGGTCGATAAAAACATACCGCTGATTATCGTTTTGAGAACATTTCTATTTTTCTGAGCATTCCCTTACGAACGCGATTTTTATTCCACCACAGAAAAGCAAGCGGCGTTTGCCTAGCGGCTCCTCTTGAAACATGTCTTCCCCTCGAGAGGTCCCTGCGGACGCGGCATGATTTAGCCGAGCAGCTTTCCGTTTTCCGAGCAACGCTTACAAATAATTCCCCCTTACAAGCGCCAGCCCTCCGCGGCGGGCTTCGATGCCGATTCCGGGCAGGGCAAAGCCTCGCCCCGGATTCTGCATCAGGCGGTGCGGAAACGCCGCCGAGCCGCGCTCCCTCGCCGCGGGGACACCGGCGCTCCCCGGCGGAGCGGCCCCGGGGCGCGCCGCTCCCCGCGCC
>VXAL01019246.1:79084-118747 GCA_013399475.1 Chauna torquata
GCTGGGCGGCGGGGGTCCCGGCCGCCTTAACTCCTTCGCGGCGGGGCTCCGCGGGGAACCGGAGCAGCCCGGGAGGCAGGGGAAGCCCCTCAGGGCGAGGGAGGCTCTGGCCGCAGCGAGCGGGCGACCAGCAGCTGTACGTGTACGGGCCTGAAACGCCTGCACGGCATCCCAGCCGGCGCGGGGGTGTGCAGGGCTGGTCCGGGGGGAGTCTGGGGCTTTTGCCTTGCTTCTGGGAAATCTCTTTCTGAAGCAGAGGAGCAGAATGGCCCTGGGATGGCCCGCGTTCTCGTGCAGATGTGCTCTGCGTGAGCTCGGTGTGTCAATGGCAGCTCGCCCGGCCGCTGCGCCCGGCAGGGGAGCGGTGGGGCTGGGACTGAGGAAAACCTGAGCTCCTCAAGCCTGCGTGCATCGCCTCAACGGCTGAGGCATGTGATTTCTCTAATCTGTGGAGCGTCTGCTGCAATCGCTGCTACAACCTTAAAGAGAACAGAGTTAACCTGAACAATTGTTTCCATGGTGAAATGTGTTATTTTGGGATCCTATTTATGGATCAAAGCTTACAGCCTTTTCTCAGGCAAGCTCCTGTTGATGTCAATGGGAGGTATCCCGGATAAGGCCTACAGGACTTCTGTGAATGGGGTAGCATTGTCATTCTTTTATAGCACATTAATAATGTCTGCAAAAGTTGTCTTCTGCCTGTAAGCTTAGCCTTGGGTTGTGGCATTTAGCATTACCATTCAAGGAAAGAAGCACGAATCAAGTGGTCAGAGTTTTATTTCCTGTCCCTCCTGCTTTTGGGGAGTACGGGAAATAACCTGCTGTTCTTGTTCAATCGCCAGATAGTCCCTGGTATTTGGGATGCTGTAGCCAGCGTGCTATGGCAATGGGGGTGAAGATTCCCACCAGTCCCTTGTCTTTTCCAGCTGTTTTCTCATTTACACACAGAGGATGTGCCGAGTCCATGCTCTGCACTAAGCAGACAAGCAAAATTTCATAATAAGATGTTAAAAGCAAAAATGTACTTGTCAGTCTCCATGCCTGCAGGCAAGTGTGGAAGGCAAATCTGTACTCTGACTGCAGATCATTGAAAAAGACTTTTCAGAGCTCCAACAGTTTGCTAATGTTGCCATACCAACACGTGGTCTTGTCCTAACCCTGTCAGGAAGGATTTCCGGGGCTTCTGCTGACTCAGAGGTGCAGGGGGCTCATTGGTACCCCCAGGGAAAAGGAGGCAGGGGGCCTCCAGGCAGCAGAGGTGGCCAGGAGGGTTTCTGGTAGTAGAGGAGCTCTGAGCAGAGCAGCTTTATACTTGGCTGCCAGATCCAAATTCCAGGAAATGATTTTGGGCAGTGTGTGGGTGTCTGATCATGGTTCCTACCCATCTGTGGTCTATCCTTTAAGTAGAAAAGTCTTTTTGTTAGCTTTGCTTTTGGGTTACTCCAAGAAAAACAGCAAAGGTGAGGAGCTGTAGCAAGATTTTGCTACTGCCAAATTGTTATTTCCCAATTGTTATTGGGAATAGTGGTTAATAAGCGATAGCCACTTAGACTTGCATTTAGTGTATCAGCCTTACTTGTTCTGAAGTCAGGAGTCTGGCTCAGAAATCACAAGCACAAGCCATTAAAAATTACTGAAGAGTGCTTTGTTTACCTCCATTTCACAGGTTGCTTCACTCTGGAAGAGTAAGAGGGTTAGGGTGCTTTGTGGGTAAAATGAACTGAGAGACTTGCATGGTGATTTAACTTCAGAAGCTGACAAAAAGCTGTTGTTAATTATGTTACTATCGTAGTGCCTAAAGGCCAATTAAGAGTGTAACTGTGATAGATACAGTAAAACGCAGGGTAGTAGCCAACCCCTATTCTACAAATTTTTACTAGAAATAGGTGTGTGGTGGGAAGGATGCAGTACAAGCTGTGTGAATGCTGTAAAGGCAGGAAGAGTTGTGTTAATTCTCTGGTTTTGCTTCTCACTATTTTGTGAATTTACTGGTAGAGGGAGCTAGGAGGGGGCTTGTATATTATTTGGCCGAAGTGAAGCAATTGTAGGAAAAAATGCACGTGTGTGTTCCTAAAGAGGGTGGCTGTATGGTGGGGGAAGGGAAGCAAGTAGTCAGCACGGGGCAAGGATAAGCCTTGTGTAAATGGCCATCTCATCTATATGGTCTCCTAAAGGAAAATGTTTTGATGGTAAAAAACGCAGAAAAAGCCTCCTGTCCATTTCAATCAAGATAGTCTTACAAGAAAGTGTGGTGATGCATGACTTACGAATATTATCTCTGTGCAGCATAGTCATATGTACAGTACCTGCACTAATGATGACAGCTTTTTTTTACCCACTTTCAAGCAATGTCTGTCACAGGAAAGTGTCATGGAAATACGTTAGCTTAAAGCATAAAACTGTTTATGCTTTGCTTCAGCAAAACCAATCAAGTTCATGGAAAAGTTTACAGTACCAAAGAAGTCAGGGAACTAGAAGATAAAACTCATAGATTTGGAGTGTAGGCCTCTTCCAACTCATCTGGAATAAGATTTTAGGAAGAGAGATTTATTCTTGCTTCAAGAAAAGAAAACTTGGCCATCAGTGGGTGCCCCTGGTGATTTCAAGCTGATATTTAAAAGCTCATCTTGATGCAAAACCTTGCCCCTGCAGAAGTATTATTGGAGGAGCTTCCTCAGGTGAAGAAAGAAAGCACAGTTCCTTCCACTTCTCAGGCAGAGAGCAGCTGCCACAGTTATTAGAAACATGATTTGAAATGATTTTTCAGCATAGGCTAGTATGCTGGCAAAGGTGCACCCTATAGAACTTGACTGCAGTTCATCGTCTCTTTATCCAGGTGCTCTCTTCCCTCTGAAGCAAGTCTGCTTTTTCTCCCAGGCTTTGGTAGGTGCTGGACACAGGCAATGGCTGTGGTTTCGCTGCTTCCATGGGAACAGAAAGCACAATACCTAAACAGGGACCAACGCTAGATCACTGGATAAATCCCCTTGCAAAAGCCGGATTAAATAATTTGGGGAAGAATTAGAACTGGCTGAGAGCCAGCAGGTCCATGGGCAGATCCACTGGCCGGACAATGGCACTGCGTGGTTTGTAGCAAGAAGTTTGGCCAGAGGCTGCAGCAGCAGCTGCAGTTGCAGTTACTGATGCTTGATAGCCTAAGGAAACCTGCTTTCCCCTGGCCACCACACAATTTCCCTGCACAAAGGCCATTTCTGGGGCTGTGTGTATGGACCAGGGTTAACTCTTTCATGTTATATGGATGGATTACTTGGTTTTGTTTTGTTTTGCCCAGTGAGCATGGAATAGAAGATGTGAGCTCATCATATTAAAACAGTAATCCTCTTCTGGAGAAAGAGTGGCAAATGGGAACCGGGCTTTGCTATGTGGAACTGACAGGTGATTTTTGTTCTGCTTTGCTTGCCATATCAGAATTCAGAAATGCAGCAGCGTGTGTACGTGTATATATATACATATTACTTTTTTTTTCCATTCCGTCAGGAAAATGTCTGGCTGAGGGAATTTGCTGTGTGTGTTGAATTCACATGTTACTCCATAAGTAAATCTGCCCTGTGCAAGTGAGAGAACATTGCTGATTTTACAGTCATTCGTTTAAATGATTGCTGTGGTCGTGACAGATAATTTTTAAAAAATACTTCATCAACAAGCTTTCTAATCTTCAGTGCAACTGCTTTAATATAGTCTGTTACTTGGAGGAAACAAAATGGTGGCTCCCAGGATAAAGTCCATGTCAGACAACAAAGCAACATCTTTTCTAGCATCCTAACAAGGTACCCTACATATACACCTGGTAAATGTGATGGAGGGGAAAAATGATAGGAGGATACAGCAAAGGTGGATAGATAGATGATCTCAAGGGCATCCCTTTAATTATGAGCATTTGCGTTAGCTTTTAGCAAGTGCAAGCTTGCAAGAGTTTTAGCAAGTCTTTCCCTATTTTTTTCATATTAGGGCAAAATTTTCCTCTTTGACCCATCTGTACCTCCCATGTGTGCAGCACAGGGCACTCTTGGATAGATGGCATGTGAAAGCATTGGGAGATCCATAGTGGAACAAGCTCAAAACATACAAAAGATCCACAGCGGATATGAGAGAGTTAAATTCTGCTTTGAAGTCATAATTGCATCAAGCGATTGTTTCTCTACCATGCCTAATAATCTCTTGTTGCTGTAAAGCTCTGTTTTCTAAAGTCTTTTCTTTGACCACTAGATATAGGTCACAGCTTTGAAGCAGCAGATGACTGAATGATTCCTGTCTTCTCTGCTGCCTTTTACACTGCAGTGTATGGTCTAGAAAGTGAATTTTGCGTATTTTGCATGAGTCATGCTAGGATCATTCTTCTGACTCTGTGGCTTTAAATGCCACGTATGAACACATTTATATAGTGTCTTGCAGACATATGTGCCTGTGCTTTCTGGCCTTGGACCAATTTTTTTTTGGAAGCTGTGTGGCTGTGGAAGCATAATGCTGGACTGTTGTTTGTATGAACTGCTTCCCCTTACGTCAGATTTAGCACCGGGCTGAGTGGTTATGTGGCTTTTAGTGAAGCTGCCTTGTGGCTGGCTGATGTGCAATATGGGAAAATGAGTTTATGTACAACATGCCCAATATGCTTTTATTCTGATGCTGATAATAGCATATCCTTGGTTACCTGCATACATCTGGATTTAAGATCTTAGTTATGGGCACTGAAGGTATGAAAAAGTCAGAACATGAAAATCCCATACTGCTTCTGGGATATCAGTGGCTCTTAAAAGCAACTTTGTCTGTATATCAATAAACCATAAATCTGTATTTTTATGCAGTGACCTTCTGTCACAGATATTTCACTTGACTCTGGGCAAGTTGCCTATAACCAGCTAATTAAACATCAGCAATTTGGTGCATAAACTGAGGCAGAGGTCAAGTGGGAAACTGCAACCATGCAATTAACAGTAGTACCCACTGGTCTAAATGGAAATGCAAAAGTCCCAGCAGGAATCCTGTTTACCCTACAGTCTGTATGAAATACCATGTCAGAAAAGTGCTGATATATGTCTGACATTTTGAGTAGTACTGCTACAGTAGCCTGTTGATGTTAATCCAGCCTGTCCTGACCACTGCATGTATTTACACATAGTTTTCCTGTTTCCCAGACTGTCATGTTTTTCCAACTCAGATAGCCTCCTTCTCAAAATTGTTTTTCTTAAAGTAATATGCATAAACACAATATTACAGGCGATTTTAATGAAAAATGTATGCTTCAAATTCTGTGAACAAGACAAACTGTGTGAGTGGCTTTGAGAAGGAAATGTAGGAAGTGAATGTTAAAAACAAGATTGTGACTTATTCATAGGAATTAACAGGAAAAGTGTCTAAAACACTAAAATATTTATTTTTAGAGTGTTCTTGGATGTTCCAAGTTCACAAGAGACAAAAATCTTTTATTTTTGTAATATCAAAGTCCAAAATTAATTTTCCTATAAGAATATCAATTATTTTGAAAGTCTGTAATTACAGTGCTGTTGGTTATCAAGGGCATAAACCAGGTGGCCTCAGAACTGAAGAAAACTCCTGTCCTCCACTGTTAAATACTCATTTTCACTGTTGGTTATTAAACCCAAGTTGTAAGAATCCATCCTACATGCATGTGTGCTATAAATATGTTTTTATATACATATGAGGTCTTAAGGCTTAGATGCAAAGTGACAATTGAATGAAAGCATGTCAGCTAAAAATGGCTGCAGTTCCACAACAGCACTCAGTATGTATTAACATTAACTATTTATACTGTAGAGCACCAGAAAACTCTATCACTGAACTGATAGAGAAAGGAAAACCATGAAATGCATCTTTTTCTTTTTTTTAATTTGTGTAATATTTTCCATGAAAAAATTCTGCATCAGTCAGCAGAAAAACTCATTATCAATAAATGTTATGCAGAAGTAGCACAGCACAAGAATCAGTTTATCATGTTGTAAGACTAAAAGTGAAAAAATTGATCTGTGAATAAGTTGAGTAGAAATTGCTTGATTGTAAAAACTAGTTGAATATTCACAGAGAGAACATTCTTTATAAAGTAAACAAGGGCAAAAATAAAAGACTATACAATCATTTTGTATCTTGGTAATCTAATGTTAGAGTGAAGAGTTGTCAGGTAGCTTTCAGCCCCTCTGTGGTCACACTTATAATGCTGCTAAAATCAACCGTCGCTAGATTACATGTGGAAGTTAACAGCAGGAATGTAGACACAAACAGCCAACAGGTGTTTACCATAGAAAAAGAAATGTAATTGAGTAATTATTCCTTGTAATTTATGGAGATATAACTATACATTTTGCATTATTATTAGCGAAAATAACTGAGGATTTTGCACTTGATGTTACAAAATTATGTCTAGCAATAGCGCCTGCAGAGCAGAGTTACGCCAAATAGGCATGCTTCTTAGACATACCCTGTTTCTCTGGATAGTTTCTAGCACAGAACATAAAGTTACAGTGATAGAAGGACATTTGGATTACTGAACAGTTAAAGCTGTAGTGCTCAATATTTTTCCAATGACAAGAGAAGTTGCAATTTGCAGTCCTGTTGTTGTGTGATGGAGTCTATTGTACATACATTCTACCATCTGTCTGCACACGTTCAGTAGCTGCATTGCTTCCCAGGTATGTGCATTTACGACACACGTGGAGATCAGTAATACTGTCCATGTGCTGTAGGTTTGGCATTGCAGACCGTTGCTGTGCACACAGTTATTTGGATGTGCTCCAGTACACATTACCAATGAGTAAAGACCTAATGCAGCCAATTAAATATTCTCTTTATTCTACATCAAAGAATTTTTCTCTGTGTGATGAGTTCATTGTTTGCAGAAACTTCTGGACTTCTGACAGAAGTATATTACTGGAGTTCAGAGTGCAAACCCTGGGTAGGGGTGTTACAGACATGCACCTGCTGTTCCAAATACCATAAGCCCATTTTTTCTGCCACTTTGATTGTTCTAATACATCTGCTCCTGCCTTTGAAACTGAAAGGAATGTTTTTCAAGATGTAGTTATGATTGCCTGCATTATCATTGATTGCTGATATTTTCATTTCTGAAATGATAGAATTGAGCTCTTTTTTCTTTTTCTATTATTCAAATTATATGTTACTCTATTATTTCAAAGATTTTAGGTAAAAAGCAACAAAAAAAGCCTCAAATAAAGTAGGAGCTGCATGTAGTTACCAGAATATCACTGGGTAGTTAGGAATTAGTTTCTATTACTGTTCTAATAAAAAATAGTATTTTGCATGTGTAGAGAACACAAAATGGAGTGGTTGCTAGGCATTCAAAATTATTCATGTTCAAATGCAGTGGTTCTGAAGCAGTTCTTCTGAACAACATCTGCCTGACATTGTTATAGTTAAACAGGTTCTAGAGGAAGTAATCTGGCTCCAGGAATTTGGCTTTGGGATTTCCTTGAAGTAAGTCAAACCGTGTCCTTTTGTTGACCTGAACATCCCCACTGTGGGCAGACCAATATCAAGCTTTGTTCTCTAGTCCCATGTCTAAACATACCCATGTAGAATTATGCTTATGGGAAGCACCCAAGCACATACCACATATACAGTTTATTTATCCTTACCCCAAATGTGATTTCAGTGGAAATACTGCATAGTTTACGAAAATAGAAGTTGAAATTTGCTGCAATATAGCAATGACTCTCAGCCTACTGAAGTCAACTGGAAGTGAAAGTCTATAGCAACAAGTACATTGGGCTTGCTTTCCATCTTGTTTGAGCAGAGAATTCTGGTACTTAGGATTATTATGATTATTCATCTAAAATACTGATTTAGTTTATGGTAAATAAGCACCTCATAATTTAATATATTTATCCATAAAATATTCCCATTTTGTTAATGAGGAGATGAATTGTGAAAGACTGACCTTTACAAGACCTTATCTTTGCTGGAATAGCTTATTTGATTAGAGGTACCTGGCGTAGTTAGGTTAGTAAGAGCTCAGTATGGATTCAGTGACAAAATTTTCTTTATGGCTTCTCACTTGGAGAATAGGAATACATTATTTTAGTTATGAGACTTACTTTGCGCCAGTATAAAATACCACTGTCTTTAAGGCTCATGAAGTCAAAAGTCACATTTTTCTCAACTTAGTTACACAACCAAATTTTGTAAGCTGTGCCATGGCAATTTGCCTGAAGTGGAGTCGAGACTTGAACGGGTATCTTCTGAGTCTTGCAAGCGTCTGACACCACTGGACCAAACTTCCATTTCTTCCTGTGCCAAAAGCTAAGGGCAAAAAATAATAAAACACAGACCAAATGAATTAGCTTAATAACTGAAGGGAAATTACCATAAGTAATGGTGACAATAATGATGAAAAGATATCCATCATGTAAGCTGGGGATTTATCTTGGTGCAATTCTTCATTTTCCCTGACTGGAATATCTTAAACGCATTCAAGCCATTATGACTTTTTCACTGAGTTTTAGGGATTGTAATTATTAGGTGTAACTAGCACAAAAAATGGAGATGCTTGTTTGTTATTTGGGTGATGTAGGCCATATTCTGCTTACAGGTGTGCCTGTACAATATGTGCTTGAGAGTTAAATAGGTGGCATTTTCTATGATTGTACTCATTCAATAACTTGTTTTTTAAAAAATATTCAAATATTGATAATTAGTTCCTTTAAGTAGATAGACTGCTTTGATAAATAGATATTTTTATATGTGCTTGGGAGCACATATGTACATATTAGGATATATAATTTCTAAGTTGTCAACTCTGCATCAAAATTCAGTCTGTCTTCTAGTACATACCTACAAAAATCTGCTAATTTTTCATATAGCATTTGGGAGTAGGCAGTTATTGCTGATGGTCCCAGATTCAGTCCCCAGCTACCTGTCCTGTGACAGCTCGTTAGGTTTGTAGAACGTGTAGAAAAGATAAGATGATTTTGCAACAGGGCAAAGCAGAAGTGGAGGCTGTGTATCTGCTTGAGCTGTGTGCAGTTCACTGCACAGCGTGGCAGTAAGTTCTTGTTTTGTATAGCTGCTCCAGTAAACACCAATGGGATGGTAAAAAGAAATGGGGAAGAGCAGGGAATTAGACATATCTGATGACTTAATGAATGCTTTTAGCTTCACATTCATCCACTTAGCACCAGGCTTTTGCTGGGTAGTTGTTTCTGAATTTGACACAGTCGAGAAAGAAAATGGCTACATATGAAATCTGGGAAGATTACGGCTGAAAGTGTTATCTAATGTAAGCTGAGGTAGCCTGAAGTGTACATCTACTTCGTTGCCTGCAGCAATTCCCTGTGGAAGCATTCAGCAATGCCAAATACCTGAAGTGTCCTAATAGCCATAGCTTCTGCAGGCCTCTGCCTACCCCTCTTTCTTGTGGGCTGGCTGGTGGAGAGTTCTCTTGCTGGCAATATATCTCTACAGTATATCCCTCCACCTGATGACAGGTCTCCAGACAGAGGTCTGACATCTTTATGGCTTCTGTATGATCAGAGAACTGCAGGAAAGCCCCAAATGAGGGACAAGGCTTTGCTCATATAACTTGAGAGGAGCTAGTCTTTCTCGTCAATTTTGTAGATGTATATACCAAACACAACACCTGCATTGATTACGAAGGGCCAGCATCATTTCATCGAGTTGTAAACTGTGCCCAAGTGGAAGGATTAAAGACAGATTCTGCTGATGTTGTGATCTGTTCTTTCTGGAAAGGCGACAAACTATTTAATTTGTTTAGAAGGCCAATACTATATAAATGACACAGATACATACTGCCAAAAGAATTCCTCTATTACATATTTGCAGGAGAAAAAAAAACCACACAGGTTTGAAGTCATTGCCTTTCACATCCTATATTTGAGCTGTAAGAGAATAAACCTTGCCCAATGCAGAATTAAATGCATTATGAGGCATCTACTGGCTCCACTTGCCTCCCTACAGTGTGGTACTTGTGTAGTTTTAAATAATCGTGTGCAAGTATGTAATACAAACCCACAATCATTTGTTTATTTTTCTGCAGCTTTAATGGTGTATGTTGGCATCTGCCTGTAGCCTGGCTAGAAATGTGAATCTATTTGCAGGATTTTTGTTTTCTTTAATTGAGACAAGGATCTCTGAATATGAAGATGAAAACAATATTCCTATTCTGAAGTTATAAAACTTTTTCAAGGCAAAGTCTCTCAACAGTTTTTAATAATTCAACTTTGATAACTTCAGTCATTCTGTAAATAATCATTGTGCTTTAATAATTCAGTAACATAAACTGTGATGTTTTCCACATTTCTTTCCAAGATCCAGATCTGTGTGAATTGTAGTCCTTTTATTTAACATTTTATCCATAAATTCTTCAATGACTTAGTCATTCAGATTGGGTTTAAATTTACACCTCGTTCATTCCATAGATGAAGTTTAGTAGCTTAGATATTGTAATGCCCCAGCAGCTCTGAATAAATCAACTTTCCCAGGTTTTCTATGGTCTAATGATTACAGAAAAGCTTAGTGCTAAATTGAATCACCTTGACTTACTGTTTCTTCACCTGGTAGAATAGCTCAAAATGTCTCTACAACCTCAAAATCTTGGAATAAAATCTTTTCTGACTTGGACATGTGAAGGGCGGCTCATCAGAGACTCTCCAGCCAGCCTTGGTATAACTATGTAAGTGGGAAGAGATGAGAAAGTAGGAAGCCTTAATCCTATTCCCACCAGACTGTATCTAGAATGGAAATTAAGTTGATCATAGATACACACAACTGAGTGGTAAATAAGAGCAATGTCTACATCCAGGAATGTTCTGCAGTGTGACAACAAACCCATCCAGATTTAAAGTGCTGTCAGGTGCCTGAAGGAAACAGATGTGTAATAGAGATGTTGCTTTTTCTGTTGCTTTCTGTTACAAGAATCTTGTCCTGCAGTGTTTTCTAGAAGAAACTCAATTCCTCCAGGTAAATGATGTCCCCTTAAAACATTAAGAATTCTTTATTTTCAGGCCATTCAGGCATTACTTCACTTCTAGTGAGTAGTGGGAGTAAAATGGAGGTGACAGCTTTGATGAATCTGAATGAATGAATGCCTCATCCAAGATGACAGGCCTGCTGAAGGCTTCATCCTGCAGCATGTGAACTCCCTTCTGCCTGAACTCTCATCCGGTTTAGTAGGGCTTGCATGCAATAAGCAGTTTTGGAACTCGGACCTGATGTCTTTTGGTATCAAGGACTTCTGTCATAGAGGAGTGCGAGATTCACCCATTTTACCAAACACGGCATTAGCAGTGTAAGGAGGATAAATACTTAGGGAACATCATCTGAATTGATTTGGGAGGGGGGATGCTGTGCAGCCTAGCAAATTTCAGTAGGCATTCCTAGGGAGTTCCAACCTGAGGAGAGTCTTTATGCATCATGTGCTGAGATCTACAAGAGTTTAGAATCTCCTTTGGAACAATATGGAAGAAAATAAGAAAGTGGCTTCCGTGGACAGACTATTCAAGTCAGCTCCTTACTGAGGAGCAAGGAACTGTGCATTGCCTGATGCAACAGATCATTGCAGGTTAAGGGAGCCGTTAGTAATTTGCTTTGGTAAAAAATGTTATTGAGCTACAAAATTTATTTCATCCAAACACTTGCAAACCCATGAAAAGCAAGTCATTCCATCTGTGAAACATTACTTTAAAAACCCCACAGAATTTTAAATACTGGGATCTCAAATTAATGTGCAGCTTAACTAGATATCAGAAATTATTTAAAATCTCCTTTCCCACTAATGGATATCACTCTGCCCAATTTGCAGCATTACCCCTGAATTGCACTGAAATATAATTATTTATATATTTAACCTACCTAAAATTAAAATTAAGAAGCAAACCACTGGATTTTCAAAGAAGCAAAAACCTTACAGCTATTTTCATAATTCCAAATTCAAATATACAATAGTGAAGTTTGCTTCATCTTCCCCAAGAGTCCATTTAAGTCAATTGAGGGATTTATTTGTTTGGGATTTAAAGGACTCTGATAACAGAACATCAATATCAGCACTTATTTGGTAGAATGTAATTTTCATGAGTTTTTCATTACTATTATTTGCCTTCCTGCCCTGGCACAATGCTTTCCACGTGCAAATTCTAATGATAAATAGAGAACTATGATCAATGACAAATTACTTGCCTAAAAAGAGGGAAAATATATGAAGGAGGTAATATTTTTATTACTGTTTAATACGTCATTTTACTGTTCTTTGAATGGGCTCATCTAGGTCTCTAATGGCAATAATTTATTTCTATTTTTTTCTGCATCTAATATACCCCTTTGGCTACAGAAAAGATTACCATTTTTATGTGAAATTTTACATTTAATTGATAGAAATTAAATAAGAGTGTGGGAATGTTTCCCTTCATTCCCATTGGAATTCAGTTCAGATAGTCTGATCTGCTTTTAGAAGATCCTAAGGGTTTAGAATTTCGCTATAGAAGAAGAAGTAAAGCAAGTAATCAGCAAAACTTTCTTATTTACATGCATGCCACTTGATGAATATGCAGATGAACATATCACCATCTTGGAGACCAGATGGAAATTGTTTATGACTCTTAGATACGATCAGTGAGTTTATTTATGGTGCAAAAGCAAAATTGAGAGCAATGACTGCACCTATCATCATAATTAAACCTGGTTAAAATGCTACATTTTTAATCACTGTGGTGTCAAGATTATGACCGCTGTTAAGAGGGTAGAAAGCATTAGCAGCTTCACAGGGATCAAAGTGTGTATATTAATTTGTTAATGGATTGGTTGCTGAACCAGTGGATATTGATTTGTCTTGGGATATAGATGTATGGTTCAGAAATTTGAAGAAGGTACTTAAAATGGATGTGATGCCTTGGAAGCAGGTATCACTGTAATATGAGTCCGTTTCTTGCTACACATTTCTGTATGTTTTCCTTTTATTTTATGCTGTCCATGAGCTTGTGTGTCTCCTGTTCATCTCTCTTCCATATCATTTCACCTTTTTTCTTACTATTTCATTGTCCGTTCTATCACTCCGTTTTCTACAAACCTTGTCTTTCCTTTTTTCTATCTTCATCTTGTTCACTCCACCCAACATAGTTTCTTTTTTTTGGTTCCTCCCCCATCCTCCCTTCCTTATCCTTTTCTCTCATCCAGCTTTTTCAGTCTTGCATTTTAATCTTCTCACCCTCTTTTATTTACCTTTACCATGCCTATTTTCAAACTCCCTACCCCTTTCTCCACAGTGTTCCACTTCTTTGCTTTTCGTTGTCTTGCTTTCTTCTGAGTATTGCCAGCCAGCAAGCCTTGCTTACAGCAATTAGTTAATTGAGACAGTAAGCAGAAACCAGGTGACTAATCCCTGAAGTGAGGAGCAATACGACACCATTCTCTTTATTTGTGTCTGTGCCCTGTGCTCATCGTACCCCTCTAAATATTACCCGCACTGGTCATTGCCACCAGCATGACACCGTTTTCCATTTTTGCACGCAGAAGTGGCGCTGGGGAGCTGTCCAAGGTAGGACTGCTGAGCCTGTCCTGTCCTGCCCTGTCCCGTCCTGTCCTGTCCTGTCCAGTCCAGTCGAGTCCTGACCTGTTCTGTCCTGCCCTTCAGTCCTTTTCCCCCTCAGTTTCTTTGCTCTGAGCTTTTCAGGAAGATGACTGCAGACACAGCCAGGAAGCTTCTCACTTCTCTCATCCTAGTAGCTCCTCTGCAGTCTGTGGGGAGGTGTCCGTTGATCTGTGACCAGCTGATAGAATCCAGGATAGCAGTCTGAAGGTTCTGTAGTCAGTAGTATAATGGCAGTGCAGGCAGGTCAGACACCACTTTAGCTGAAGAAGATAAGGAACCCAGGAGAAAGCAGTGTCTGTCATTGCAAAGTCTGGCAGAAAGAACATGTGGTTTCTGCAAGGAGATGAAATTACAGACAGATCACCAGTGTCCTGCTTCCCTAATTGCTTGCCTAGCTAGAGTTCTCAGATATGCAGATATGCTTTCTTCTTATCCAATTCATACCATCCAATTTGATTGTTATCAAGTGTTTGGGAAAATGCATTTAAAATGTGCTTCTGTGCATTGCTATCAATATTAGGAACGGACACCTAAGTACTCTTTTCCAGTCTGTTGACCTAGCCTTTCATTTAGAATACATGTAATGGATATCTGGTGTAGAGCATCAAAGATGTGGTGAAAGACATTGACAGGTACAAAGGATCAACACTTACCTCTCCTTGCTCCAAACAATACTTTGTTGTCATGGGCATTCTCAACTAAGTAATAATATTTCTTGCCTAGAATATTTTCGTAATCTGTTTTAGGAAGTAACATCTCTACACATAAGATTAGAGAAAGTTTGTTGATTTTTTTAATGTGCTTAATTTGTACATTTGAGAATTCTTTGTGTGCAGTCAGTTTGTTTCTCCAGTGACTCAGTTTTCCCACTTGTTTGTGCAACTCTTTCCCCGAGCAGTTGAAGAGGGACTATTCCTGAAACTCAGAAAAACATGACCATAAAACCACCAGAAACCCTTCAAAAAGCAGGAGGGTGGCGTTGGCACAGTGCATGAAACTTTTGTTTTTTCTTTCATTAACTTTATCTCATGGTGTTTTTTTGGATTTCTCATAAGCTCTGTATGCTGAAGTTTATGCTTTTGTAAAATGGGGACAATGTCCTGTTCAGACTCAGGAGATGATACAAGGGTTATGTAAACCATAATTAAATTCAGTACTGTGAGATCATTAGAAGAAAGTATCTTGTTGTTGCTAATCTTTAAAGATGCTGAGTGAGTACAATTTCTAACAAGTTCAATGGGAGAATTTTTCAGGAATTTCTGAAGAGGTTGGAGACCTGTAACAAATACTTACAACATTTGCCTCTCTATACACGTTGATTACAGACTGAGTACCCTTCCCAGAGGTACTGTGGTGATCCTGTACTGTCCCTAGAATTTTTAGAATCAATTGTGATAACAAGAGGTTCACCCCTTACTCCATCTAACCTCTTCCAGTCGTGCTGTCACAAAACAGCAATACAGCAATTGTTTGATACTTCTGCATCTCCAGAAGAATATCCATATTGTATAGAAAGTTCCACCAGGAGACAGTGGACCTGAGATTGTGCCTTCAAATGGGTATTCTCCATGGCTAGTAATTTTTGTAATGCAATGACAATTTTCTAATAACACAAAGGGATGACTTTTCATGTAGATATATCACAGCAAGGAAGAAATATGGATTATTGCTACTAATGTTCTATGAATAGGTTTTTCTTTTAATTATAGCACATAAGATTATGATATAAATGTAATAATTTATCATCTTTCACTATACTTGAATTTTTGAGTAAGTTTTTCCTCAATATTTTTGGGTCCCCACATTTTCTAAAATGTAAAATGGGAAGGAAAGAGATAAGCATTGGCAAAGCATTGCTGAGATTTTTTTTTTTTTTTTTCAAATGCAGTAGTTGTTTTTCCAATTTGTCTCCATTATGGAAATGTATTGAAACAGTAGTGTTACAGTGTAATGATCAAACGTCATGGGAATCAGTTCAGAGTAAGACGAGCTTTGTATGAAAAGAAAATCCTCTTTCCCAATGTGCTTATCATCAGACATGGCAACAGACCTGTGGATAAAGCCAAACAATGGCCACATTTCTGGACTTGGAGGTATACTACATTTCCCATCCTCCTTGCCCCAGTTTGTACCATTCAACCAAATCTGATTTTACATTTTCCGCGTGAGTTGGTGAAAATGCAGTGTGTAAGCATTTTGAAAGATTTATCTGTGGTTTTACACTGGACGAAGAAAATAGCTCAAGTGCCAAATCTGTCACCAAGCTGGAGTGTCCAGAGGCATCTGCATTTCAAGTGGTACAGTAATTACTGAGCCACCAAATGCAAAATTTCTCTGTCTACTACCTGTAAAACTTCCTTTCATATTTTCATCTCTTTTAATGGAGGGCACCATGGAGCATCTGCCGCCCACTCTTGTAGCTGCATCAGTGTGGATTTATTAGGCAGTTGTTTAGATGCTGTAAAGTTCTGCACATGGGTTCAACACTTTATTTCCACATTTGGTCCTTGCTTGGGACTAGGACCACTTGGACACTATCAGCAGGAAATGAGAATAAGAAGAGTGGACTTGTCACTGCCTGCTCTAAAAAGTTGGCTATATTATCTATCACCTACTTGACATTTGCCTTATACAGATTGTAATTCACAGTCTTACTGGTGCTAACATAAATATCACAAGGGCTATAAACAATTTGGTATTACTAGAAATCTCTGCTTATAGCAGACCAACCAAACATGCTATTAAAACAACCAATACATTGTAAGTGGAAATGTAGTTAAACTGGCAATTGCATGGAGTTGCTTAGCTTTATCTGTTGCTAAGTGTATTTCCCACTTTTTTTTTTTCAGTCAAAAGAGGTAAGTTGCTGTTGAGCCACAGAATGTTGTATATAGTGTTTGGTGTGTCTGGGTTGTTATGATACGGAATAAAACCTTAACCTTTACATAATGGGAAATAAATGCATAAGTGGAATTAATCTTCTAGAATATATATCACATTATGTTTTCTCATGTTTATTCAATATAGCTCAGCATACTCTTGCTTGTAAATACGTACTTAAATTAGTAAGTCCAAACAAATCAGCTGCTTTGGAAATAACTGAACACTGAAACGTCAGAGGTGGTTCATATCCTCTGGTTCTTCTCATCAGTTTGGCTGCACTAGAGGCAAGAAGGATGATACATACCGTAATGTTGAAGTTGCTGTACAGCTGTTAAACGGACTTGAGCACATGACGTTACCTTCAAACTTTCTCTGCACCTTTGCTTGACTGGACTTGGAATCTGTCTGTTCAGGCCTATGTCTTTGTATTTTGGAGAACTTTACTGAATATAGGAAAAATGAAAGCTGATTCTTATGCATTCATATGTAACAAAAAATATATTCAGTTGTGATTTGTAAAAAGTATATCTAAGAGCATACCTCTGACACGTGCAGTAGGACAAAAAAGAAGCATATGTATTTGAAAAGAAGTTTGCCAGGTTGTAAAATTCCTCTGAGGGTTTTTTTCTTCAGGAGCTCTGTGGACTCTAAGGACAGGAGATAGAATAATCTCCACATGGCTCTGTAAATGAAAATGACATTGATTTTCAGGTCACTTCTGCTACCACAAAATCTAAGGTTAATAGGTTACTTTGGAGAAAAAGGAAAAGAGAGAGCATTTTGATTTGCTAGTGATTTGCTACTAGTTAATCTACCTCTAGAAAGAAGATTTGCAATCAGATACCGAGCAGAAATGTGCAGAGTTTTGTCATACCTAATATAATGTGGCATGCATTAATTTTGCATTAAATGCAAAACTAAAAGGAGGTGTTCATAGCTGTTCCTCACCCCTGCCCTCTCCCACCTCCTTCAAATAACCTACTCAACCTCCTGATAGGGAAATGCTGCTTCAAGTGCCAGTTTTATCTGGGATGGATTTTACAATAATCAGTGTAGCAGGACAACATCATTCCCCTCAATAGTTGCCCTGTAAGAACTGTTGAAAAACAGCAGTGATCGTTTGTCCTCACTTCCAACCCTGAGTGCTTAACCGTGGATGGGAGAGTCACGCTGAGTTCTTTCCTCCAATGAATCCTCACCTGCAATTAAAATGCTGCAGATTGTATTACTTACTCATTTACACCTGGTAACATCAATACCTTCAAATTATATTGAGCTGCCCCCTGTGCTGTGCTGTTTCCCTTCTGCAGGTTTGTGGGAGTTATTAATGGGAGTAAAGCCCAAGCACTTGCCCTGCACAAGTGCCCAGCAGAGTGTATGTTGAAATGGTGGTTAGTGCTCAGCCATGCCCTCTGCTGAGTCTGTCTCGTCTTGGTTCCCAGCTAGCCTTGCTCAACTGTGTTACAACTTCCATGGCTAAATGGCCCCAGGAAGGCAAAAATGAAGCTTATGTACCCACGTGTTTTGGCTTTGCTTCTTTGACCAGTTACATTAAGCCATCTTTATTGAGATGGCAGAAGTTTCACTAAGAGATGCCTGAAAGAAATGCTTTCCCTTCACATCTTCAGCTGATAAACCTGCCACCAGAATGACCCTGTTTTCAGGGGACTATGCTATATTTAGGGCCTGGGGACATTAATGGTATTTGGGAAAACAGCCACAATCCCTTTGAAAATATGTTGCTTAATAAATGATCACACTATAATAACATTGATATTTCCTCCCCACCCCTGATATGACTTACCTCATTTCAGTACCGTATATGTCAGTTCATTGCTATAAAACATATCTTTGTGAGCAGAAAGAGAAAGAAAAACTCAAGAGCAGTGTAGCCAGGAGAAAATTATTCTGTCTCTCTGCACAAATGAAGGGAAATTTCATCGTAGATCAGACATTATGCACTACACATGCATAATGTATGTATTTTTCCTCCCATTTTCTCTCAGTCAAGTCTGATTACGATGGGAAACTGGAAAAAATAATGGACAACTGGAAATTGCTAGAATATGCTGCTGTAGAATGTTTTGAATATTATTAAATGAATTAGTTATGCCATCAGAGGGAGAACAGCTGTGTTCTGAATCAGGAAATAGTCTGATTCTGCCTTCATTTTTATTTTAAGCCAGTGAAACTAGCATAAGACTGAAGTCAATGGATCTAATGAATCTTTCAAAATATCTTCCTGGTAGGAACTACTCAGAACATCACCAGATTCTGTGCAAAAAACATTTGAACCAAATATTGCTTCCTGGTGTTTCAGAGTAGCTCCTTTCATCTTCAGTAGGATTTGGGAACACAGTTTAGTGCTTTGTTTTTATGTCTCTCTGAGCTATGTATTACAGAAGGAAAAGGTTATCAGTTCAGCAAATTTGTAGACCTCCACTAAGTTAGCTGTTCTCAGGGATATGTGTTGTGGTGAAAGTACTTGAGGTGACATGGAGAGTAACTTCATTTTATCGTTTATAAAGTCTATTAATGCTGAAGAGAAAAATTGACATTTTGAAGTGTTATATGATAATTTTTTTTTTTTAATGCCATCAACCCAGCAGTGCAGTGGTCTCTGTTTAGTGAAAATAGCTGCATGAGGAAAAAGGGGGTCATTGTAAAGGTATGTTAAACCTCCTTCAAAGAAGAGGAGAGGGGCAGTTTTGCTACCTCCACCATGAGCTGGGTGGTGTATAAGCCACATTGTCCATGGATGCCTCATAGGGACTGTGATCTGTCCGCTTTGTCATTCTTTGTACGACAAAACTTTCTCTTAGTGTTTTATTCTTCCACGACACATGCAGGCCACAGACAGTGCACAGACATCTGGGCACAGATTAATTCTGCCCAGGTTTAGGTACTCAGTCCCCAGGATTTCCATATAGTCAAGAGTGTGTGTGTGTGTGTGTATGAGCGAAAGAGGCATCTCCAGGAGGTGATTTAGGTTTTAGGAGGACTGGATAAACTCCTTGAGGTTCCACTGACTTTTGGTGGAGTTGGGAGCTCCTAGCTGAGCTACTTCAGTTAAATAACTAGATTTGAATGAACCCAGGCCTTGGCATATATTTTATCTTCTAGGCTATGCTAGGGAAAATTCATTTCTTAGAGTGTCAGGACTAATTTGAAAAGAATGCATCTTACACGTGCTGCACTGAACTATGACCCACTATGAGTTGCAGTCTTTAGAATGTACCTTCAATTAATGTCATGCCAAATTATGTTTGTAGTGGAAACAGACTTATATGAAATCTCATAGGAAATATGAAATCACAACCTCATATTTCACAGGATGGTGGCCTCCTTCTTACAGCAGCTTGTATTTGTATGAGGATCTATCTGCACTCCAATTGCAAAAGCACACGAGGAATGATTTCATGGCTCAGCTGATAGTCTTTGCTCCACCATGATAACTGGTAAATTTGGCTCAATGTAGAGGCAGTCTTATTCCTTTCTACAAAATGGAGAATTTTGTTCCCCATAAACTGCACCAGGATGAAAGACTTCATGTTAAACCACTAGGTGTTAAGCTGCCTGTGTTTTCTAAGTGAGAGCTAGTTACTTTAACTGCACTCTAACATTAAACTCCCAGGTACTAAATCCTACATTCCATGATGCAGGGTTTCAATGCAGAGCTATGCTTGCTCTGAAGTATCCAATAAACTATTAAATTTCTTTCTCAGTAATAGGATAATGGACCCCTTGAAAATGACTAACTTGGTTCTGATAGCTTCATTTTATTTAAAAAGGAAAAGAAAAATTTGACTCCCGTTATCACAGAAACAAAGCAAACCAAAGAGGAAAATCTGCATGATATGGAACTGTGTGTTTTAACCCTTCTTGTCTTTAGCTCTGAAATGAGTTCTGAAAGGCACATTTTGTATTTCAAATTGCTGGTGGTGTAATTAAGATAGATATTTTCATTGAGATTACATGCTCTTCCTTTTAACAATGCTAAAACTCTTTAGCATATGGCAGTCAAGTCTTGAATATATTACCTTGTAAAAACCTCTTAGGGCTATATTAACTGAAAAGCTCATTTGTGCGTGCATCTCTCTCTGTACTTTCTTTTCATGGCTACTCTACATCTCCCTTTTACTTAATAAAAGTCAGAGGAAGATAGGAAAGTGCATTTTAAGAGTGATATGTTTCAAATCTTGTTTTAATTTAAATAGATTTATTGAAAAAAATAGGAATTTTCAGGCAAAATTGTGAGGAATCCCTGTTTGTACAATGTTAGGAATAAGACTTGGGCCATTCCCTTAACTTCACCCCCATCACAATGCTGCATTTTCCCCTTTCCGGACTATCTTCTTTCTGATCTTTCAAATTCAGCAAGGAAATAAATATAGAATAGTTGTCTTCTAGTTGTATTCTAAATCAAAAAAGGATGATAATACTAGCCTTTGCATGGATATATACATGGATGGCTGTTAAGAGAAAGCCTGCTATTTTTGTTCTGAATTGCACTCTGCCTGCAATGACAGTTGTGAGATCAGAGATTGTACTGTCTACATGTTCGTGCTTTACAGCACTAACTGTACGGTGCTCTGCTACATGGTGCATTAGGGCACTTCTCTTTCCCTTTGAATATTTTTACCTACTGAACAAATGAGTTTTCCACATGTACCGCTAACTGTCATGAGTAGTAAAATCTCAGTTTTTTGGACAACATCTCTGCTAGAAAAAAACTTAATCTCCAGGGAACTAGTAAAAAATGGAGTGTTTCTGAGTGCAATTTTAGCCTTGTGAGATTTTTTTTTTTTTAATGGGAGGGAAGATTTTTTTTTACAATAAATACTGAAGAACAAAAATCTCATTGATAGTATAAGATATCCTGTATGCAAAGTTCTCTACATTTTGATAGAGGTGAAAGCATTTCTTTATGAAGTGGGCAATCTTGTGGAGAAATGGCATAAAGATCTTACAGAATTGAAAAGCAAACATCATGTGAAATTCAGTAGGAATATTGTTGTTTTCCTGTAGTAAATACTACAGAATGATGCCAAATGTGTTAGTATACATTAAATTCAATGGGAATTTCTTATGGGGGATCACCATATTATCAGGATCCATGGGGTCTTCTTTGGGGTTATAGCGACAGACAACCTTCGGTTCAGATAATGTCTGATGTCTGCATCTGTAACTGTTGTAACTCAGTTGTGCATACTGTATGTGAAAGTTCCCACATACACATATACTGGAGTGGGTATTTGTAGGCCTATTCTTTCAACTAAGGACACCTCTTTGTAACTTTGCCCTGTTTCGTGTGTATAAATCCATGTGCGTATTTGTGCAACCACAATTAGTCTGCTTGTTGGAGACCTATGAATAAAAGTATTAGTGTATGTGGGGAAGGAAGGGAAAGGGTGTACAATTGTACATTTGTCCTGTATTGTGCAATTGTCCTCTATTGTACAGTTAAGGACCATGAAGTAATCTATACATTTACAGCTAACTGGGTATATATACAACATTAAGCACAAAGGTTTTTGGAGGGAACATCTAAATATGACTAATAAAAAAGATGTAAGTAATAGTTGTTTGTCTTACCATCTAGACAACGTATATTGCAAAGCACTATGGGGTGGGGTGCAGACTGAATAATTCTTGTGAAGAGGATTTAATTTAGAATAAGAGCTGATCCACTTGCAGTGGCACACCTCAGGTGCAACTGTACTGCAGTGAAGGGAGTAGTCCCAGCACATGCTCAAAATCAGGCCAGTTGGATTGCTTTTGAATTTCATGTCAAGTTCAATTAAATAGCTGTTTCAAATATTTACACTTTATAGTGGTATTGTCAAGACCTGAAAGGGCTGTACTGCTCTCCCATGCCGAGGCTCAGTTTTGTGTGCATTTGACTCCTTCGATGTTTGTTCTGTAGCCTAGAGAGCATTTAGTAAAGGAGAAGATGGGAGCAGAGACTGACATGCAGGCATGTTTTTAAGAACATATTTAATGAGAGAGAGAACAAGTATTTCACTGTTCACTCGAGCAGAACAAGTTATGATACGTCACTAATACAGAGTGCACGGGCACATGAACACGGGCATGCTTCCTGCTCTGTTGTCTGCTTTTTCTGTGGTGGTTGTTTCACAGAAACTAGAAGGACATGAGCCATTTTATTTCAGTGTCTGCACTGCAGGCACATTGTAGATTTTTTTTCTGCTAGGAATAATTGTGATCTCCAGACGATGGTACGAAGAGAAAACATAAAGCCTATTTCTTCTCCTTTTTGGTAAATGAATATCTTAACCCTAATTTCAAGGCAGAGGTTTGAATTTCCTGGAACTGGACAAACTGCAATTTTTGTCGCGCATGAGGGCTGCCAGCAGCACTGCTGGGCACAGGCAGCAGTGAGCAGCTGCCTGTGCGCAGGGCTGGAGCCCTCTGCTGAGCACTGAGCTCTTGCAAGCAGAACACAAGACATTGGTCTCCTTTCTGTATTCACCTGCACATTTTTTTGTCATTTCAGGCTTTGCTCCATTTCTCTTAATTTCTTTTCATGGTGCAAGAATGCGTTACTAGCATTTTTAGTCAGCCTCTCATCTGTTGGTAAAATATAGAGGTCTGGCAGGACAATACCGTCTCATCTTACAGCAAGCTCCAGATATGCAAACATACCTGTAGCTATGCTGGGCTGGAAGGAAAGGAAGAGATGTACTGTGGATTTTTTTTTTTTTTGAATGGAGCAGATAGATGCCTGCACCAGAGCTTGCTGCTGCTTAGGAGGATGCATGTTCGAATCAACAGCGGGGTTTAAAAGGTGGAGCTCCCACCCATGCAGGGCAGGCCTCAGAGTTTGAACCCTGGCTGGTTATGAAGATAAGCATCACACCAGTAGGTTTAGAGTGCTAAAATACAAGCCCGTGCCAGGTGGGTGGATGGGATTTTGGCAAGGCCCCCAGCGCTCCTAACCGTGGCGGGCTCTGCTGCAACACGGCTGACTCGCTCTACTGTGGCCTCTGCCTTCGCTTGCCTTCCTGGGCATCTGTGTGGCCCATGTGTGGGGCGACCAGGTGGGAGGCAGAAGTGGTGGGGCAGGCCTGGGGCTGCAATGCGGCCGGGGCAGTGCTGCCGCAGAGCACAGTGGGCCCAGGCCTGCTCCACAGGGGGTGAGTGTTGGCGGTGGTGGCAGCTGGGACAGAGAGGGAGTGACATTGAGGGCCAGGTCCACTTCTAACCCTGGTGTCTGAAAGGCAAGACAGGAATTCAGTTACAGGAGATAGAAATATGTTTTCTTTAGAGTGCAATTGATCTATAAAAAATCAATCAGCAGTGATTTGCATTGCTTCTTCCTTAGCTACGAGGGCATCTCAGCCACGTGTGCATGCTCGTGTGTCAGCTGGCACCGACAAACCCTGTTGGGATTTTCCACGGCACCAAAAGAGTGCATTTTGAAATATAGTTGTGAATCTGCATCAGACCTGCTCAATCAAAAAAAAAAAAAAAAAAGCAGCCTGCCGCCCCCCAGCCAGCGCTGTGCTTCCATCTGGCCTGGTGAGCACGGCTCCTGCGGGCGCGGGTGGTGGAGCACAGCGCACTTCGCTTGAAGTTTTTGCTCTGGGTTTTACTTCAGCACAAGTATTTAACTTAATTAAAAGCATGAAAGTTAGTTTGCTTACATGGATACCTAATGCGCATGGAAGCTTCCTAAAGACTTGTCACTTCGCACATGATTCTATTAATGTTGATTTAACACGCATAAAGAATAACAAATGTTGTTGGACATTAATTTTTTAAATATTTTTTAAATTACCTGAAATTATCTACCCTCGGGAAGAAATGAATCAAAGAGATTGAAATACGCAGTGAAATGCTACTTAATACATTGGGGAATTGAATATACTGTAAGAACTCACATAGGTGAATATGCTGATTAGTGTTTAGGAAGACTATAGTTAAAGACTGCTCTACTGAGCATACGCTGATGTGCAACCTTGTTGTATCTTCAGAAATCTTCAGTCTGTACGACACAAAACAGACTTTACCTTTTTAAAAATTCTGGTACACATGGGTATTTGTATGGTTTACAGACTGCTTTTTGTATGCAATGGATGATAGATTGGTATGTAAATAAGGAGACAGCACATCACAGCTGTAGCAAAACTGGATGCAACTCCCCTGGAAAAATGGAATTTGATTTCTAGAGGTGTTCATCTAACATGATGAATCTGTGCAAAGCTTGCAGGATGTAAACAGTAGTGCTTTTATTGATATCAAAAGGCTTAATGAGTAGGAAGGAAAGTGTACTGGAAGGTAATATGTAGGATTTTAAAATAAAATATTCTATATTTGCACATTTTTTCCAATAGTTTTTTCTTCTAATCCACAATTCCAAGCTCACAAATTATTTGTGTTGACAGAAGATATTTTCTGCAGTAGAACTGCTACATTCAATACATGAGGGTTATGACGCTTTTCCGTATTGAATTTTATATGCATTTGTTGTGGTGCGCTTTGCATGTACGGCAGCACAAAGAATGTTTAAACTTTAGGGCATAAAATGATCGGCTGCTCAGAATGGGAAGAAGTTCATACTTCTATCAAGTAGTGCATTTCTGTAGTTTAATGCTTTCTGGAGTGGCAGTGGTTGTTCTGAAAAGATATAAAGCTAGGTGGATCTGTGGTCTTTTTCCTGTATATTGCTTCTAAGGTTCCTAAATTGCTATGGAAAACTGACATAGAAAGAAATGTTGCAAATATTGGTCCATACAAAACTTGCTTCCTTTACACAAAAATTCCACAGAAGGCAGTTGGCAAAATCTCCAAAGTAGTGGGATTTGGTGCAGAACATTATTTTTTTTGCAAATTGGAAAATATTAAATAGATGTTGAGTAATATTTATGAGAAAAATGGTAAGGCGTATTTCACTCTAGCCACCAAAAATCCCCTTGCACAAAAACTTTTAATCTGCAAATAGAAAAGAAACAGCAATTCCATTAAATGCACCAGTGACTTAGCAATTACTAGTGCATTTCTGCTGAGGTCCCTGATTTGTATTGCTCTAGCAATGGGTGGCTATAACACCTTTCTACCTAACGTAGTGCTTCAGTCCAAACTAGGCACCCAGGTACCTGGTGCAGTGTGTGGTGATAACTTGGCAACTTTGGAAGGGACTTCATAAGACAGTTTAAAGAGGAAGAGCTTAAACTGGTTACTGAATTTTTTTTCAGTATTTTGTCTAACTAAAATAATGGTCAATAAAGTGACTAAAAATAGGCCGAACAGGCATATTCTTTCTGGTCAGGATAGAGAACATTTTTTTTTTTTCATAGAACTAATGAGTCGTACATCCAATAACAGATATACCATTACCATAGTCCTAGAGTGTACTTCACAGATTGACAGAATGTAAAGTAAGGATTTTATTTGTGTCCCAGATAAATGTTAAAACAACTACTTTTCTAACATTTTTTATTAAAATTCTCATTGGAAACAGATTAAGAGGTCTTAGAAGGAGTGACTTCCACTAAGCAGAGGTATCATATACCTCATTTCTCTAAGCTGCATACACATGCACTACCATTTCTGTCACACAAAATGTCAGTCTGCATGCTATTTATCATCCTACCCAACTCAAACATGCTATGCTAATTTTGTACCAGATTCATCCACCGTAATCATGCTTGTGATGCATTTCCTATAGGATGGGTCCAAACTAGGGAAAGATATGGAAGAGGATTTAAGAATCCTACTTCACCTTGGTTTGAGATAGGTCTCTGAGCAGCCTATTAGCTGTCGTACAACATCACAGGTTTGAGGGCTCTACTCTTACTGGAAGTGTAGCCTGTGGTCTGCGTGATGGAAGAACTCAGCAGTTTGTATGCCCGCAGCTGAGACCTCTGAGAAACAGAGGTACCTATGTCATAGTCTAAGTACAGAAGGAAACCAAAGGTGTCTGGAAACATTAAGAGTTGTAAGTATAGATAACAGTAATGGATGGAAATACAAAAGACACAGATACTAGCCTTTTCAAATTTACAGTTGTGTAGCTATAGCAAAAAGGTCTTGAGTTTTTGTGCAAAGTTTTTGTGGATTCTCGTCCCTTATCCTTAGTTTCATGTGGAAAAGTTTTTTAGTAATGAAACTGAAGGATGCCAAATTTGTGTGAAATATAGGTACATGGGGGACTAAAACAAGTGGTATTCCTTGCGGTAATGCCTACTTGAAAGGTAAGGCTGTGAAATTTTATGGAATTTGTTTTCAACTTCCTTCCCTCCTGCCCACCCCCCCAGAAAAAAAGATATTTTCCAATACCATGTTATAAAATGTTGAGAAGGAAACAACCTTGAAAATATATTCTATTTTCTAGTGGTGGCAATCTAATCTTTTCCTAGTCAAGATATTTGATAAAATATGTCATTAGTGGTATTTTTTTCTGGCTGTGTTTGCACTTAGTTCATAAAAAACAAGCAGAAATTGGTCTTCTTATAGGAATTACAACATTCAGTTTCCTACTATCTTTCTAGTGCCTATCTACTCAAAGGATTCTTTTGTTTACATTAAAAATAATGAGAAAAAATGATTATTCTTGGAAGTCATAAAGTACAAATTTATGTACCTTAGGATAATTTCAAGAAAGTAATTATACAAGAAAAATGAAGAGATATCTTGGTAGAGATTGATCAGTGGGGAGGTAGTGGCATGATGTGTGACAGGCCAGTGTAAGGTCAACCAGAGACATGCTCAGTAGTTAATCCTGCATGAATATATTTTCATTTTCTTTCCTCTGTCCTTTTTAGTCCTATGGGTGGTTCAAAATGAGACATTAAGTGACAGTGGTCCTCCTGGCACTTGAAATAAGTACACTAAAAAATGTTTCCAGAGTATGCAGCAGGTAGGAATGAGCATACTGGACTACAGTTTGTCATGGTGGTACTTTACATGTTCATGCATGTGCTTCTGAATTCCTGATTGAAATGCTTTTCCCAAAGGCACCTGGGTTTAAATTATCAAAGGGATCTAGCTAGTCATGGATTTAAAAAAAAAAAAGAGCTCCTGAGACTGAGTACTGTAATCAAGCAGACCAGCTCTCTGTCTAGCCTAGCAGTCATATTGTCCAGTAAATATCAGACATAGGCAAATTTTCAGTACAAAGGAGATTAAGAGTACTCATAAATTTATATCACACTTGCAAGTGAAGGTAGGCTTTGTGCCAGGGTTCTGCGGGTGAAGAGTAAAGGCTTAATCAATTCTGTTACATCCTCCTCTGCACTTTGGAATTTTTCTTGAACTTATACCCACACTGGACATAAAAATTCATCTCAGATTTACTAGATTTCGAAGATCCACATGTGCGTTAATTCTTATGTACTACCCATTTATCAAGAGATTCTGTAGTGTTGATATTTTGAAACCTGACATCATTGCAGGATAGATGGCTGTTGATTTTAAATTATATGACAGAAAAATTAATGAATTTGTGTTCTACTTTTTGAAATGCTTTGTAAAGGCTGTCAAAGAGAGGCAGTAGTGTAACTTACATTGTTTCAAATATCAAAAGTATCCCAGGCAAATTAATATGGCTTTTACCTGCATAATCCTCATCTGTTTTTTTGTCCCCTGTATTTCTGTCATCACCAGAGAGTCTGAAGGCCTCTCAGGAGATTAGTGTGCCATGTAATTAGTTTTTTCAGAACCCATGACATTGGTTCATTCTGCATCATTCTTTCCTTCAGGTGCAAATTGTATGAGGTAGGCATTATACAGGGGAAATGGAGAGCCTACACATGCTTATGCTGCCCTATGTTTATCCTGGAGCTGGCAGTCTGAAAACTGAACTTGGTGCAGGAGGTGGTGAGGCTGGTGCTGGATGTGCACACCTGTGGCAGTTCTTTCATAGCTTTCTGCTTGACTGGAAATGAACTCCAGTTCCTTCAGTGAAAATCTGTAGCCTTATGGTAGAAAAGTCCATTGTGTCCCTGTCTTTATACCCAGACTTACAGTAGACTTTCAAAATTTTGACCAATGTATTTAGCAGTTTGAGGATGAAAGCAGAGAGCCAGAACATGAATGGCTTGGGGGGAGATAACAGGAAGCTTTACAGTAGAGAAGAGCAAAACAGTCTGATGTACATGCTTTAGTCCATGTTGACGCAGACAAGTTAGAGCTCTGTAAAGACTGAGAGTGCAATAGCATAAAAGTCATACATAGAAGTCTAAGAGGATGAGAATGTCTGCCCTCTGAGAACTTACAGAAGCAGATCGACAGCTAGAGCAAGAAAGTCTTGCAGGAGTCAATTATTCCTTCTGTTATCTTGCAAACATGCTAAAAAATTCACTACGTGTATAAATAGCAAGCAGGTGTTCAGGGCACCTTAAACTAGCACTTCACTAGCTAGTAAGTCTGGATGACACCATTGTTAGCAACTTAAAAGGCCATTTTTAAAAAGGTATAAATTATATCTCAAGAAATCGTATCACCAAGTATTTGAAATTATGCACAAAAATATACAAAGTGATATCCCCAAAGTAAAGGCACAAACCTGTTCAGAAAATGGCAGGATGTTGAGATCTGTTTTTCTGCACATTATGCCAAAAGTCCTATTTATTTCTTCCTTCAGAAAAGGAAGAGATTGTTAGTCTTCTTTCTCTCTCTCTCTGAAAGAGCTGGGAATAGAAAAAAATAAATCCTTATCAAGAACCATTAATTTCTCTTCCAAAATCTTTCAAATACCACAACTGAAGTTATCGTTAAAGTGTCAGTGTCAGATTTCAGTGTCAGATAGTCACTGCCTTTTCTATTATTCCTACTGCTGCCTACCTTGAAAAAAGCCTATTCACAATACATTCTTTTTAAAGATATGCAGCAAGATATTAAGGTGTCTTTCCATCTATCTCTTGTACTGTTTTTATTGCAATAGCATCTGGGCCTCAGGAACGAGCACTATATTAAGGTTAATTAAAAGAAAAAAATAGAAAAAGATTGTGACTGAGACAACAGTATGCATTTACACCATTTTTTACTGTATCATGTTTACCATTTGCACTTTAATTTAAGGAAAGTTAGCCAGAAGCCTAGTAGAAATATAAATCATAGCTATAGCTAAAGTATGAAGATGGATCATAGCTATATCTGTAGTTAAAAACTTTTTAAAAGGTCAGTTTTCAATAGAACGTGTGCTAAATTATGAACTGTGTGCTTAACTGCACAAAAGTCATTTTGGGTTGCATTCCCTTTCTCCCACAGAAGTGTTCTTCCAGGGTATGCTAAAGCTTTCAGTGGTTCATTCAGATGAATATAGGTCATTGCATATTTTCAAGTACTGCCATTGTCCCAGTGGTCTCTGTTAGCTAACCTAATTTCTTTTTAAAATATTTCCAGCTAAATATTTTTCCTTGTAAGTGTGGACACTGTGATCATCTGAGCCTACACCTTTGTTTTTTCCCTTGTTCGTTGTTACTGATTTTGAATTACAGGCTCCTTACAGCAGTGACTATCATTCCCTATCTGTCTGGAAAGTAGTTAACACATTTGGAGTACTACTGAAACTTTAATGAATATTACTGACTATGCAACTTCTTTACAAACTGAAGCAGAGCCACATGGCACTGAAACATTCATTATCACAAAGAAAATCATAGTACATAAGACATTTGCAAGATGCTTTCCAACAGGTCTCAACCAGTTGAAATGTGTTTGACCTAAGTGCTTGAAAATCTTGACTACAAAGGAGAAACACACAGTTCTTTGAAAAGAAGAAAAGAGGTATTTTGATAATGTAAGACATTCCAGTAGCAATGCTTTAACTTTCTTTTGATCTGCCTTATATTATTTGACAGTTGTGGTAGGCGAAAGAACCTATTTTTGATAGCAGGAGAGCCTTACTCTTCACATGTAGAGTATAAGCTTCCTGCAGGAAAAGATTGTATAAAGTGGTAAATTGTACAGCAATTACAAATATGCAGCAATCTTGTCATAAATAAAAAGTAACACACCACTGATGAAATAAAATGTTAATTGGTAATTGTTAGAAATAGGCTTTTCTCAGCGTGTCCTTCATGGAAAAAGAAAGATAACCAGTCTAAATAGCATGTCAGTGTTACTTTACCAGAGCACATGAACTTTATTTTTCAATCACTTTTCTGAATTATGCATATACTCTAGGATGTCCCTTTAAACTGCACTGTCACTGCTTGCTGAGTCCCAGAAAAGGGAACTAACTGTACAGAAATTTATTGTCCTAGAAATAGCCACGGATGGCACTGTAACTTCCAGACAGCTTTCAGACTGAAGTCTTATCTCTGTAAGAGTGTAGAGTGGAAGGTCTTTTTGCCAGTACCAAAGAAGGTACTCTGGTTCTTTATCGGCAAAAGAATTATGGAATGAAGGCTCACTGAATGCTGTGTCCCCCCATCCATGCTTCATAGGAGAAAGAAATCAAGCAATCAGCAACAGGGATGTAAATGTTCTTATTCCCTCTTGTTCCATTACAAAGGCATGTTTCATGTTTCAATCTCAACCTCAAAGCACAGGCGCAGAGTTAGAACAGAAGGCCACTTAGTCTGTCTCCTGTTTCTGACTGTGACCATGAAAAGATGCTTAAGGAAAATATAGGAGAAATAGAGAGTATGTCTTAATGATTCTTCCTCTGAAAGTGCACCCTGAATTTAGTGATTTATAATCTGAAAATTCATCTGGATCATCACGTTTAAAAGCTGATCATGTTCTTAGTGTATGAGTCTAAACACCTTCAGGAGCCCCCTCATAGCTTTATCTTCCACAAGAATATAAAAATCCCCAAAGCCTTTCTAAAACAATGCATTTCTTTTCCTAGTGACTCATTTCTTAACACTGTAATAGCAAGACAAGAAAAGGCCAGACTGTACCTCTCAAGCTGAAAGCTGCACTGGAGGTAAACTTTCATTGAAGAGCATTGTATTTTCTTGAGGTAAGAACACTTACATGGACATATTCTGCAACTGATCTCAGAAAAAAGACCCAACCAGACACTTGGGGTGATCACACCCTCTTGACACTACTCAGTAGGACTGCTTTTACACGCTGATTTTGACCCAGCTAGATTACCTTTCATCCACAGTATCCCTTCTTATTTCTTTGTAGTCTGCCACATCTTTACTATGAAATGACAGCTCACTATATTTAGGTTTATACCTCTTTCCTGGCCAGTAAGTTCTTTTTGATGCTGGTATCCTGATCATAACTGCTGTTTTAACATACTAGTGGTTCTTTTCCTTTATGCACATACAGCTGAGGTATTGCTTACTGTCTTTTTTTAAAATGAGTGTTTTTGAAAGCCATATTTCTGTAGATATGTCACTGACTCGTGATGTTTTCTTTAATATTATCTCTTGTTTCTCACTACTGTCACTTCTTAAAAAAGTCCTCTCTTCAGAAAATGTCCTCTATTGAGCGGCCAAGCAGCCTAAGACCTTCCTTCTAAGACCTGAGTCATCTGCCAGTTATATTTAATCTTATATTTTATAAATGTTTCTTCTCTTTGGGGCTGGAAGGATTCCATTAACGAACAGTTAAACCAGTCTTTCCCAGCCGACAGAGACATTTTTGTTTCTTTTTTTTTGATGTAATTTTGCGGTGACATTTTTCAACATAAAGTAAGGTTAGTGGATTCTTCTGTTCTCCCATGAGTTTCTGTAGTTTGGAACAACACGTATTCTTGCTTCTGCCACACTGCATATCTTTTCTCCAGATCACCTGTGATGACTTGCTCATTGACTCTTTTTAATGAAAATCCCTAATCATCCATATCTGTTTTTCATTTTGTAAATGTGCATCTTCACTTTTCCCTTAGCTGTTATTTCTTCAAACACCATCTTTTTCTGATCTCTGTCGTGATCTTCTGTATGAGGTAGTTGGTTGTTCTCATGATCTAGTCCCTTCTTATTTACATTGCCCCTTTCTTCCTGTGGAGCTAATTGCTCTTCTTTTCCCCTTAGAGTGTCTGCCAGTTTCTTCTCTTTCTTTCTCCACCCTGCTTTTTCGATCGGCTGTCTTTTCTTTTGCCTTGTCTTCGTAACATGAATGGGCACTTTTCTTTTTTTGGGTCTTTGTGTTTCAGATCCTTATATTTTTCAGGGATCTAAAATTCTTCAATCTTCCATGCTGTCTTTTATTTTCTCCTCTGTCATGTCCTTAAATCCCCTTTAAAAACTTGGTTCCATGTACCCATGGCAACAATCATTTTGGATTCTGTGACCAAAGCAAGCACTGAATTAATTTTGCAGTGTTTTTCTTGTTTACCAAACCACATAAAAATGGGGGAGCTGAATTTTCCTATCTGATGACTCATAACTGTCCATTAGAGCTGATTTTTGAGCCCTTTTTCTTAGAGCTGAGCGAAGACCTCTGAAGGAACAACTCATTTAGAAAATATATCCCTTTTTTCCTGTTTTCAGTTATTGTCAAAGAGAATCTGTTGGATTTTTACAAATTCTCTCACAAATAGGAATTATTTACCAAATGTTTTCTAGGAAAAGATGAGTTGCTTCTCGATCTATATATCTGGGTTATCCCTAATTTGATATTCCAGTAGTGTGGCAGGCTGTCTAATAATGTGATATTCAGTCTATTCTCCATCTCTTTGTTGTAAAAGACTTTCACTTTATGTCCTGAAATGGCCATAAATGCTGTTTTGACCAGGTTTAATTATAGTTCTGGAAAGCTGTCATAGATTTACTCTGTATACTCACAGATTCGTAAGAGTAAAATGGAACATAAATATATCAAGTTGAATTGCATTTGAAATTTCCAAAATAGTAATTGGTTTGGTGGTGTTTTTTTTTTTTTTTTTTTTTGTCAGTATTACTATTTTTCCCATCCCCTTGTTCTTCCATAATTGTTCTTCTGGATTCATTAACCTTGATTTTAAAATAGAAATGTATAGTTTTAAAAGCAATTTCCTAAAGAGTGCTCTCAGAGCTGTTAACACAAAACACTAGAGCAGGCTGAGGGTGGCAGAGCTAGCTCAGCTCTTGTTTGCCTGCTGCCCAGCTCCCTGCCTTTCTGTGAAGGATTTGTAGTGACGGGAAAATTCTGGCCAATGCGATAGTGCCAGGCATGAGAGTGCATGCGTCTGTTACTCTGGGTGGAGAAAGAAGGTTGTAGAAGGATTTCTATGTAAACTGTATTAAGTTTTGGGTTTCTTTCTAGGAACAAAATAGAAGGTTATGTTACCATATTGACAGGGGATGAGCCCACTGGAAAGTAGTGAATGTTTGTCTAGGATGTGCTGATATTTGGGATATTCTTCCCAGAACCTTTAGAGAAGAAAGCCAGCAATGGGCAACACATATCTGGGATGGTGAGGGAGGAAAGAGGATAAACCGACTTTGTTAGCAGCCATCTGTTACTCCCACAGATACTGCCGCCTTGTGCATGAGTGATTAAAAACATGTGAAACAATGCACTAGGTTCAGTCTGAAGGGACACCTTTGCAAACCCTTGGCAAACGCTACTAGGAAGCTACAAGCGTCCTTCAGTCAATAAGAACAGCTTGCTCCAGTCAGGGTTTGTAGGAGTGGAATGGTGAGAGCTGGTGGTGAGAGCTACTGAGCAACTCATCACAATGTATAATTGAATACTACATAGATTCAGAGCGCCAACTGGCATGTTCGGGTAACTACACAGGTGTTATATACATAGCATGCACATTATCAACTACAGAATTAGGAGAGGAATGCAGAAGTGGCTATAATAGAAGGACCCTTAATACTTAAGCAGTGATGTAGGTGTATGCAGGGTTGATTAATCTTGTGAGAAAAGGTGCTAGTGTGTTTTCTCATGTTAGCAATACTAGAAAGAAGCTGCTTATCTGATTATACAGATTGTGGAGAGGACTAGTTCTTTTAGCAGAAGACTCGCCTACAAATAAGATGCATCTTGACCATCTGTTGCCAGATGGGAGTGTTCTACTTCTGAATTACAGGCTGCAATGACATATTTAGAAAATGAATCTTTCATGGATAGATCCACAGCACAAAACTGTTTCTGATGATCCTCTTGATACACATGCTGAAGTTATATTTTTTGTTTACTTGGCCTTAAGTTATAGTATGGCTATATACTCCTGTGAACATATTGTTATTTAGTAGATAGCATATCCTGCAGTTCACACCCACCCTTAGTGAGGTGTCCCAGTTGCCTGAGTAAGTACATAATTTATCACTGAAAAATGCAAACACAACGTAGAGATTGTATTTTAGTTTTATTTGTGAATTTATTTGAGGAGTCTGTAGGATTCAGCATATGTACTTCGGTGGCCAGTGGGGGCAGTGTTTTGGTGTTCAGGCAGGCCCAGAACACATTGCTGGTCGGCTCATACACCTCCACCTACAGGTCTGCACTTATATTTTCCCCGTAAAAAATGTTCATGTTTTTTCTTTCTTTTGTTCTTCAAGATATTTACTGTGATTTTTTTTTTTTTTTTGTGAACAGGGATTAAAAAGAAGAAAAAAAATTATACGTAAGCTACCTGGGAGCTTTACAATTATCCAGTAAAATGTTAAGTCACTTGTCTCCAGAATTACTGTTTTAATGAAGTATAAAGATGATTATCATGCTTAAGTTCTTTGAAGTTTGTGTCTTTTTACACATAGCATTAAGAATAAATTAGGTCTTATGCAGAAGATGAGAATTGTCAGTAAATTTTCTCTCTGCAGAAGTAATGCCAAGTTTTAATGTTGCATGAGCTGAAGTGAACTGATTTATTTGGCCAGAGAGAAATATAACAAATAAGTGGAATCTAAAGAAATAGTATATAGAGATTTATAGGTGCCAGCCTCCATAAAATTTGTCTAAATGAGAAACAACTGATGACCAGATTGTCGCAGTGTCATAGAGACTCTCACATTGGTGACATGGTGCACTCTTTGTCTTTGATTTGGAAAAAGAAAAACCATACCATCTCCCATCTATAATTGCATCACATCCTATTGTCAATACAGAAATTGCTTACATATTCAAATGAGGAAAGTACTTAACATATTTTAAGATAAAATTTAAAGAATAGCTGCAGTTAAATGCTGGGAAGAAAACTGGTACTGTGTGTTAAGCCCAGCTTCCCAAAAGTCACCCTCAGGAATTCTGCAGATCAGCAGTTCTACTCAACCTGAGATGCAGCAATTATTAAATACAAATTAATTTTGATATACATGAAACCATAGTGACTTCTGCTTCTTCTTTGTGTATGCTTTTGGTGAACTTTAGAGCTGTTGATTTTTTTTCTGGCAAAAATATTTATAATTAACAAATTTCACAGGCTGGCGTGTGAACTAACTTTTAATTAGTACAAGATAGAACTTGGAAGACCAGAAAAATGGTCTAAAATCATATAAATGTTTTATTTTTGAATTATTTGTTCAGAACTTTTAGGACACAGGACCTGTATACACCAGGTTTAAAACAGACCCAACGTTGCTACCCTCTTGCATGGCCTGCGTCATTTATACCTCATTGGGCATTGGTTATAGTTGATTTTGCCTTGCCTGGTAAATCTACTCCTGACTGCACAGCAAGCTGTAGACTAAGACTAACTATTTTAAAGGTTCTACATATTTGAATATTTTGATTCTAAAACAGAGAGAAAGATGAAGATAATAAGCTATTCCAAGATCTATATGGGGAATTATTCCAGACAGTTATACTATAATTATTTTTGTGAGCATCTCCCTGCAGAGATTTCCACAATCATCTCCTTGACCGTGCAAAGGTGGCTTAGTATGTTCTTTCTGAATTGCAAGTGTTAGTATGGTGGAAGGTCATCATTACAGCCATGTCAGATGGGATTTCATGTCAGCACCAGGATTTTGTTCCTTCACTCCAGTGGAGTATTTTTTTAGGTACAAAGCTATAGGATTAAGATTTGCCTTGGGTTCACAAATAAAGTCAGTTTATGAAATTCTTTCATTAGTTAGTCCCGTATTAATTTGCCTTCTTGCAAAACAAGTGCATTCTTCCTTCATCTTCTTAACATAAAAATGACCTTGTTATTTCAAATAATGCAGCTTGTTGGGCAAAACCTAATCCTATCGCTACAACATAATCCAGGGAATCCTCTTCTTGCTGATATTTTTTAGTATTTGAAGTCCTGTGGGAAATTTTGATTTGGTGTTTGACAGGCTTCCAGGTCCTCTTAATGTTAATCTTCAAATAATGAATAATCTAAGAAAGAGAGGGATATAGTTTCTCTCATTTTTAGCTTTCATCTCTCATGGTAATAAGATTGCCTCCCAATACTGTTTTTACTGTTTGTTTTACAGTTTTAAAAAAACTCATTCTTTTAAATTGCAAGATGCAAGAGCACCATTTAGCTCTCAATATCATTACATATGCACACCCATCAGAAGACCAGCAAAGAATGAAGAAACAAGAGTCATTTGTGCAACATATGGGGAAATCACTGGGGAAAATGGTGTGATGGTATATGTTGCACTGCCTCTGATCCTGATAACATTCTCTTCTGCATTTCATTTACTTTTGACCTAGATTTTGTTGTCGCTTGGTAATTATTGAGGGCCTGGCAGATGCTGCAGGGACCTTGTTGGCTATGGATTAATACATTTCTGAGATGGAAAGATGTTTGGATGAAGTGGCAAAGTGAGTAACTGCCCTAGGCTTCAGAGAGAAAGAGCATCTGAAGTTCAGTACTAGGGTTCACCAGTTAGTAGCACTTATGAATTTTCAGGTAGCAAAAGCAGTTGAGTGCCTTTTCCTGCTCTCATCAAGGTGATTTGCAATTATTCTTCTCTTTTTTTGCTCTCAGCTGACAGCAACCTAGTCTTGCATAGTTTAGATTTCATTCACTTCACACTTTATTTTGGATATACATTAAAATGTTGACTTTGATCTCTATGGTCTGTGTCCAAATTATCTGAAACAGTAATTTCTCTCCCAACATCTTGACCATCAGTATGAGCTATGTTCTATTCCTTCTTCCTGCTATATACTTAAGAGATTGATAAAACATTCCTACTGGGGAGAATTGGCTCTCATGTATTTCTTTTCTTTCTCTGGCAGATCTCAAGCCTGAAAGGAAGATTTTTTTTTTCCATTTTATGATATTTTTGTAAGAGACAGTCAGTTTGGAAAAATGTCATGTATTTGGCTGAGTACAAACTCCCTAGCATTTTACTATTGAAAAAGGGATAGACTATGTTACAGGCAAACCCAAGAGACTTGTAAATCCCCCTGAGATTTGCTGAAGACAGTTTCTACTTTTCCCAGAGCTAATCGTGTTCATTATGCAACATTTACTGGATGGATGAGCAGGCAGATAGGTAGTGCTAATTTTACAGAAGCTTTTCCATGGAAAAATCTGCTTTGGGTCCTCACAAACTCATTCAAGTTTGATTTTTTTATATTTCACTGCAAGAAATGGTGTCATTTTCCTGTAGCATTAACACTGAATTTCTGAAATACTTACGGCTGGCAGGAATTAGTGTAACAGTAAACCAAAACCACAATTGAATCAACTCACATAAAACACAAAGTGAGAAATATTGTGGTTACATAGATGCCAAGATGTTACAGTAAAACACTTTATTTTCCAAATTGCCATCATAAATGATGGGAAGGACACATGAATAAATTCTATTAGCTTTATTATTTAATATTATTCTACTAATAATGACTTTTGGGAATAAGGTAAGACCTGATAAGGCTACAGCATTATTTTCAATCTATTAACATTCTGCTTGTGATTTTTACATACAATTCAGCTTCTTGAAATAATGAGAAATTTTGCTTAACTGTTGGATCAAATGCACTGAATGTGTGCTTAGATGAAATGCTACCTATTTGTATAAAGCTCTGCAAATTGCATCATCAGATTCTGATATCCTTTAGCACACTTATATCTCTGTCTTGCTGCATGTCAGAATCTGGTGATGTTTCCTGCCATTAAAACATTTTAAAAGTGTGTACAAATTGCATTTTATCAAAAGAAGTGGAAGATATAAGATTTACACTGACAAGTACCATTTATAAAACTGAAAACAGGTAATATAACACAGACCAAACAGCACACAAACTATATTTGTGCAGCATTTTCTTTTCAGTTATTGACTCCAGATGCAATAAAACCCTGTCTCTCTCCTTTTAAACATTTCTGTAGCAAGAGCTCTGGGCAGTTATGCAGAGCATATTGCCTTTAATCAGACAGGACATTCTCAGAGGGAATCCCCCCTGCTTTCATGCTATCATTCAGAAGGGTACTACAATATAGATTTTTCTGGTATTTGATTGTGGTATCTGATAGTGCTGGATTCCTGAAACTACCAGCTAGAAGTGTAGGAAAGTAGATATAACCTTTGTGAAAAACAAAAACAAAACAAAACAACAAACAACAACAACAACAACAACAACAAAACCCCCTACCAGTAAGGGGAGGAAGAGGACAGGAGGGAAGGAATACACAGCTATAATAAATCTATAGCAAAGTTTACTGACATTAGAAGTTGTGCAGAGTTTTTCACTTTCATCATGTTAGCCAGAGTGCAGAAGAACAAGAAAACACATGCCATAGATTTCATTTAACCCTATACTATCGCAAATGTGAAGCCTAAAGATATCTAAGCTGAATTCTAACGGAAAAGTAAGAGTACATGGATGAGTCTGCCTATGATCTGATCCCACAGATGTTGTATGTGGCTTCCCAGCTACTCAAAGTTTGGCTCAAGATCTTGAGAAGACTCTTTTTGTTGTCCTGTTTGTTGTTAACACTTCTCTCTGTGCAACTTGTTTCAGTTTGATCACTATGCACCATTTTACTGGGAGTCTATTTCTGCCTAAAATAGTGGCATAAGCTAGGACAATTAAAGCTTTCTAGAATGATGCATATGTATGCCATAAAGGGCCAATACAAGGCTCTGTTTAGTGTTTAGTGTATATGTACATATAGACGCACAAACACAGATACAGACTATATATGTGTATATATAACACAGAGATATAGAGGTAAAGAGAATCCATATGTATGGACACTGAAGCAAAACAGTGGGGTTACCAGGAATTACTCAAGAACTCTGACAGGCAACAAGAGCTCCAAAAGACAGTGGGGTGACATGCACTACCACTGACAGGGTGAGGTTGTAGGGGATCCGGGAACTTGTGTTTACTCTGTTCATGTAAAACTGCCTTTTCCTCCTACTGGTGGCTTTTTTTTTTTTTTT
>VXAL01019246.1:118764-140991 GCA_013399475.1 Chauna torquata
TTTTTTGTTCCCCTGCATAAAACCAAGGCAGGTTGCAGGCTCACAAACTCTAAACTCTCATGCTTTACATTCATGAGGAGAATTTGCCATCTTTATGAATAGATACTGATGATACATTGATAGGTACAAATGGTAGATACAAATGACAGTATCTCAGAGGAAAGCATTTCGTTCTTTTTCTTTCTGTTCATTAAAAAGTCATCATCTTCTCCATTGTCCATAATCTCTATGAAGATTTTCTAGATTTGGCACAAAAAAAAATGGTTTCCTGTGATGAAAATTTGTTTCCTTCATAGTACAGTGACCTTATTTTCCTGTTTTCCTTGGTAAATTGAACATTCCCCAGACACATTCTCTGTTTATTTTCCAGCAAGACACTTCATTTTTACCACAGTAGGAAGTATAAGTGTTATGCATTGTTCTAGTAAGCTTTGTTTGCATTTTAGTAGATTTCTTTTTTTTTTTTCATTCAGTGCATATCTTTACATCTTCTGAATTATCACTAAGTACTTCTTCCTTAGTGTTGATGGACTTCATCCATAAATGGAAAGAGACAGATGAAATAGAATATGCAATTTGTATTTCTAACTGAATCCCAAGTAACAGGGAAGCCTATGATAGAAAAGAAATCCTGTAATGATGATACAGTAGTGTCTTAGATCTACATGGCACATGTATAACAAACTATTGAAGGCGAGCAGCACTAGGCTCTCAAATTTCCTTCATACTGGCTTTCACCAAAAAAAGGACATGTGAGAAGACAGTCATAGAAATGGCAACTGTGAATAATACAAGTAGTAAAACAGTGAGAAGATTAGGGGGCTTCCTTTCAGAACTAAGGGTATTTGAGTTCACTTTGTGGCTCTGGTAAAAACGTGGTAATAAGTATATCACTTGATGTCACATTCAAGCTGTTAGCCCAAGTACTTCCTCTTCTGTTCTGAGTAATGCTGGAAGTGTTTAAACTCTAGGCATCTTACTTTTTTGTACTAAAAGTTGTATAGAACTTCCCACAGCTCATTGCTGATGTCCTGTCCAAAGAGCAGGCCTCTCTGTGAACCCAAAGGACCTGAGCCAGTAAGCCTGTCTAGTAATCACCTATAGAATTGATTTCCAGGCAAAATGCAAGGCAGTGACTGCTTTTTGTAAAAACATTCTGCTGTTTTTGCCATGGTCTAGCTGCCAAACTCCTACTCCCTTTACATACTAGCTAAAATTAAACAAAAAGTCACCCTAGAAACCTAAACATTTTTCTCAAGTTAAGGAGAGGCACTGTGGCTCCTTATAAATAGGAGTGTCTTGGGTCTCTCCAAATGGGATTAGAAACAGAGAGCATGTTGGTGACAACTGTATAAATCGAGCAAATGTGTGGGAGCAAATGTTCAGCATACAGCTGTGAAGTATGAAATTTAGCTGGGCTTCATAACCAGCCTTCATTCAGAGCTGTGGAGAGGTACTGCCCCTCAGACAAACCCTGCTGTCCTGAGCTCCTTCTGGAAGCTTGTGCCTGCAGTCTTTCTGCCAAAAAGGAAGAGAGCACAGAAGTGAACATGAATCCCTAGTCTAGCAGTGAGGCAGATTGGTGATTACATATGGCAGGGGTAGGCTTGTCTAGAGACTGATCCTGTAGGCTACTGTTAGGCATATCCCCAGAACAGCAGCTGGAAGCAGGCATGCTAATGCATACAGTGGGTTACTGCCGAAGTAACTGTTTCATAGGCTGCCTAGTAACTAGTCACATGAAAATACTTCATCCTACTAAAACAGAAGGACTTCTTTACCAAGACCTATTTATAGGGATGCTTGTAGCACTTCAGCCATGCCCTCACAGGTGGCTTGTTGCCACCTTGATGCCTCATTCAGGCTCGCTCATCTTCCTCCAAACTCATAGCAACAACCTCTGGAAAGGCAGATTCATATATGGTACATGTTTATCCTGTGTAAAAGATGTTCCAGGCTCCAGCCAGTGTCGGTCTCCATGTTATGGAAAAGGAAGTTCTGGGACACATCTCAGGCTCTACAGTTCATCCCCATTTTGGTGCATTGAGAGCTTTAGGCATTGATGGACACCCAGCTGCAGTGCTTAGCTGACATTAACAAAAGCATGTCTCTTCTTTGATGCTGTGCTGGAGAAGAAGAACCTTAGTTTCTCCTTATTCCTGAGATAACAGCTGAAGAGCAACCATGTATTGGTCATTAATGCTCAGAGCTTGTTCTCTTCTCTTCAGTGTACTGTCAAACACTCAATAAATAATAAATAACTACTATGTTGGCATCTGTTTAATGAGCTGAGCCTGTAGTCCCAACGTGCATAGCTGTGCTTGCACATCTCCATATGCAATATTAATGGTTATATTATATAACCATAAAAGTGGGTGTCAAGGAGTCCCTGGGATTCTTGCCTGAGTGAAGATTTGAATCCAGTCGAATATGTCCAGCAGAGTTTGGCCCTGGATGCATACAAATAAATTGATTAGTAGCAGAGCCATCATTTTCTATTTGCTTGATAAATAAGTTCAGCCCTTAACAATCTGAGAGAGATTTCAAGAACATATTTGATACTTCTTGCTTATGAAGCATTTTCTTGTTCATTGCTTTGAGTAAACACAAGCTGACTATAGATAACCACTGCTGTGTTTGACAGCACCAAAGACTGTGCTAAAAATGCCCAGAGTGACAGGGTCCCAACTGAAAAGCTAATAGCTCCAAGGGAGACCCCAGCTGGTGCACACACAAGTCTCACTGAACAGAGCAATATCTCTATTTCCATGTTTCTACTAGCTGACTCAGACAGGGATGGAGGCACAGTGTCAGACTCCCCCAGCCACCTTTGTGAGGGGAAGGGGACATCTGAGATGCTCAATGCATTGCTGGGAGCCAGGCTGCAGACACACAACAGTGTGTATTTTTCCAGTGTTGCTCAGAAGTATCTGCCTACTCTGCTCCCAGACTGTTCAGCTCTGAGCCTGGTATGAAATATGCACCTGCACAGCACAGGAGGGAGGGAATCCAAAGGCAGAAGCTAAAGAAGAAGAGTCAGCTGCAGATTACAAAAGCATCAGAGGAAGGAGAATCAAAGAGGGATTTGGGAGGACGTGGAACAGAAAGAGAAGGAGAAGCAGGGTATCAGAAGTACTACATGAGAGAAGCAGAATGAGGAAAAGGGAGTATGTGAAAGGGATAAAGAAAAACTGGAGGAGGAACACAAGGAGACAGGAAGGAGAGATCATTAAAAAAAGAGTGATGAGACAAGAATGAAGAACAGTAAGGGGCACACTTGAAAAAACAAAAGAGGGCTAAAGGACTCTTTCAGTATCTTCTAGGAATAGAAGAGAGAGAACTTTGTGAAAATTAAATAAAGCAATTTTTTTTTTTTTTTTTAAGAAGTAAGAGAGAGATCTAGAGGGGTTGCCTAGCATTTAGAAGCAGTTTGCTAATTCTTGAAGATGCTAACTCCTCTGGAGCTTTTAGTCAATTTACTGTTGCAATCATAGGCTGGCTCCTAGGATCGTCACATTCATGATGTGTTGCTTTCTGCTGGTCTCTTCCAGCAGCAGAGATTACCACTGCAGGATTTTCTTCTAGGCAGCTATTGCTTTCCCCCTCCCTCTTTTTTTGACAACAAATTTTATTTTTCTTGCAAGGAGCTAGGAAATGTTTTGTATCCTTGGTATTGAGAGGAAATATTCCGTGCATCCTTCAGAACCAGAAGTCTATTGTACCATGATTACAAGACATGACTTCATAGCTTGGTAGTTCCTCCTAGTCCTATGTTCCTGTGCTTCTGTAGAAGCCTGGTAGATTGAAAACTTTTAAGCGTTTGGCTAGTGCCCCCTCAGCAAAGGGCTCTGTGGTAAACTTTAAGAACATGCTTAAATTTCTTTGAAGTCAATGGAGTTAGAAAAGTTCTGCTGAAAAAGAGATACAGAATTTGTTTTGAAACCAAAAAGAATGAAGTAAGGAGGGATATAATTAAAACAATTTTAAGTACAAATCTTTGCATAGATACTGTTACTTGGAACAAAAATGGCTGGAATCAGTTTAACAAAATAGTCAAATCTAAGCTAACTTGAAGCTCTTTCATACTGGAATAAAGAAGCACAGATACACAGTCCTCTGTCCTGTTATAATTCTCACCATTCTTTATTTTAGTATGTTTGTGTTTTAGCCAGGCCTTTTATAGTTTGTTGCGGGCATGTTATTCTCAACTGTGTCAGCTTCTTACAGGTGGACACAATATACTTCATTTTCTTCACAGGTGAACATGATTTCAAACAGCAGACATCAGTCTCAGAGAAGCCGCATGACATTGCCATGCTTCATACTACTTGAGGTAAGAAAAACTGTAGATACATTGCTAAGGGGTTTTTTTTGGTATATTTTTTAAGAAAATGCTCTCAGCAGCAACTGATTTATATTTACCAACATATTTATGTTTATCTCCATATGGAGTGCTATCTGCTAGTTGGCAATCTCTTTTTGCAGCTGAGAGTAAAATTTCAGTCCCTGAAAGTGTAATTTGTTCAGATCTTTCAAAAGAGGGAATGAAGGGGGGGTCACTAGGCCTGCAATTTAATTTTAATGGATTTAATGCTCTGAAGTGCCAGAATCCAGCAGAGTGAAGTACCCCTGAGCTGAAGCCATGCAGATATTGGTGGATAAAACTTGATAATAATACTCCATCAGTCTAGAAGACTTTTCATTCGTCAGTCTTAAAGCACCTTACATTTGGGGTAAATACCATTTTTTCCATTTTAAAGACTGGGAGCAGTGGAACAGAAGTTTACAGTAGCTGTTCAAGGTCATTCAGTCTGTCAGGATCAGGAGACATTTTGGAAGAGTGCATATTGAGTAACTTAAGCTCCATTTAAAACAGTTTCCTTTTGTCTTGCTTTTATTTTTGAGACTATTCTCACTGTAACTACTAAGGCACTATAATTTTTTTTTTTTTTTTTACTCTCATGCTTATAGATCATGCTCATAGCAGAAATGACCCCAGTTACAACTGCCCTGTAGTGGAGCCAGAGCTGCAGCATAGCATAGCTCTGTTGGGCTCTATTTGAGCCACTTTACGGTGTATCACTCAGCCCCACAGCAAATTCAGCAGAACTTGACACCTGTGGGGTTTTGGAACCCCTGGCTGCCGTGGCTATATCCTGACTGTTACCCTAGCTATGCTAAAGCTAGCTTAGTTGGGGTTAGATGCAGCAACGGTATGGATAAGAATGCTGCGCAGCCATAGCTGTGAGTGTGACCAGGAGCACGCTCATTGCACTCGTGTACATGAGGATGGCAGGTAAAGCCCCTTAGTCCCGTGGGAAATCTTGTGCTAGTGTTTAGGTGTAAGTGCACTACACTCCAGTCACACAAGTTCTGTGGTGTGGAAGGAAATGTCCCGTTTCCTACTATTATAATAGGCACACACTCACTTCTTAGAGAATGGGCCAAACTACGTCATAACAAATATTATACAACAACATATATCATGTGGAACCCAGGAAAACGTTGGTGTGAAGGAGAACCTGACTGCCTTATGGGGTAAGTTTTACTTTGGCAGCTCGGTTTAGGGTGGTTGTGCCCATTTATACCTGCAAAGGTTTTGTTCCATTTTCTATTTAAGGCATTTCTACATCCAAACATTTGGATCACATATAAAACTTGGGCACCATGTAGCTTCTCTTTTAATGCATGTTACTTGTAATGAAAAATCCTGATGGTTCTTCCAGGGTTGACAGCTGATTTGGTGTGAGGGAGCTTGAGGGAGAGAACCAAGATGTATTTTGAGCACAACCTTTCCTGGCTTAGTTGTGCACACTAGTATCATTGGATTCTGTGGACTACAGATTGAAGTAGAACATCTTCAGATAAACATTGCTCAGGGAGAGTGGGGAATTTTCATTCAGTTTGCTAGTCTTCTACAGACTTCTCGTGCTGTATTGGACATGCCACCTGGGGCTTACTACAGAGACAACTGGGCATTGTTATGCCTAGATTCTAGGCCACCTGTTCAGCAGCAGTTAAATCGTGTCCTGGTGGTTTCAGTGATGCCTAATATTGGATTTTAGAAGTAAAAGTTGAGGGGCATTAAGATCCATCTGTGGATCTACTTCCTAGAGTCTCTGTGTCTTAGTATCCATCTCCTTACCTCACACTGGTACTGGGAAGCCAGTGCTTTGGTTGCTGTGGGATGCTCAGAATAAGATACATTTAGAGACATCTGGTAGAGAGAAGGTCATGTCATGAACTGAGGAAGAATATAGCAACATGCCAAGGAAAAGTGCATGGCATAAACATTGTGACTTAAGTGACCTTTCCTGAAAAAGTTTTCATCCTCCATGGAGTCTTTCTTCCTTGGTGTTTAAATTACCGCTTGCTATTATTTATTTATTTATTTATTTATTTATTTATTTATATCAGCACATTTTGGAAGTTGCTTCCATGTGGATAGAAAACTGCTTTATCGTCTGGTATTATTTCTGTCACATCACTTCAGCTAGTTTTGTAACTTGGCAATTTATTTCACTCTTTTCAAGTAATGTTTGTGATCCACTGTGACATAAATCATTGCAGATCCACTGGCTTTTCTTGCCTGTGCTATGTCACGCTGAGACAGCATCAAGATGCATGACCTCTGTACCATCAAATCTGATGGCGTTAAGGGATCCAAAAACTTGATGATGTCATGATAATATTATGTAAGTTTATGTCATGGAATTCTCTATAGAGCCAGTACAGAGCAACTGGAGCGGTAGATGGGGATCAGGGGACATGATTTCTATTCCTGAATGTTGGAGAGAGTCATTCAGCCTTATTCATGTTCTGCTTCATTATTTGTAAAATCTGAAGAACAATTCTATACCTACATTTGGTAAGATACACAGGTAGAAGACAACAGATATGCCGTAGCAGTACTGTATTCTATAATCACTTGTTTTTACCATTGTTCTCCAAGATGACAAGGTAGTCCAGATGTGTAACAACTGTAATTGTTTTGTAAAGTAACTGGATACGAGAAATATGTAATATCTGAGCACCTGAGTTGAGGTATTTGGGTGGTGAGAAGTAAGGTCTGTGAGATGCCTCAGCCTTCTTTTGAAAGCCTCACTGTATATTCCTCACTTCTCTACCAGAAAAAATTAATCCACCCACATACATCGAAGACGTAGTAAGGCAACAATTGTGCTTACATTTAGACAGCAGCTGGAGAGCAAAAGAAGGTATTGGGTAAGAGTTCAAGTATCTGCAACCATGCAGCCATACAAACAAGTCCTCTATGCTGATAAAACAGAATAGCAACCACCAGATGTGGTGGTGACTGTCACTTGATGGTGATTGTCTCCCTGTGGAGACCTGATGTCTGCAGTGTTTATAAGACTGGGCTGTCTGTCAGAGAGACTGTTTTTTGCAGAGGCACAATAGCTAAAGTGGCTGTGTACAGCTTCCCCAGTCTGTATTTCAGGAGTTTATTTTTCATGGGACACAGGAAAATTTCATTTTTCTGGAAAGCTGTGAGCCTTTATTTACTTGGCTATTAAAGCATTTGAGCAGACATAAAAGGGATACAGGATATGACACAGGACTGTACACAAGTCCTAGCTTGCTTCTTAGAGAAGCATCTCAGATGCTGTTTCTCTCCATGCCACTGATGTCCTGGCAGCACTTTCTCCTGAGTTCACCAGCAACTGGGAAGCAGGGAATTAGCCCTCAGCCAGGACTTGGCCAGGCACTCTGGGTTGGGAGGCAAGCAGGAGCAGCACAGCGTGGAGCAGAACAGCTGAAGCTCTTCAATTCACAAATGATAGAAAAGATACACCTGAATATTCTATCCTCTTTTCCAGATACTTTCATTAGTGCAATTCAAAGAGATGAACCCTCTTTTTACCTGTTGATCCTAGTGGATGGAACTTGGAGTCTGTATTCAGCTGCTTAAGCTGGAGGAAAAAAATGTAAATTCTGTGATTCTGTGAAAGCTCAAAAACTAAATCTATATGACAGAACCTGAGCTGTGCAAACATCTGTTATTTCCTGTTGCTGTCAAGAGCTTCTGCTGGTTCAAGGCATTATTTATGCAATCTCTTTTGTCTTTGTTTTTCTGTATCAGATGTTGAGTTCTTATTGCATGTCATTGTACTTGGTTATTTATTGTTTTCCTCCGAGCACCTTTTCCATTAAAAAAGTTAATGTAAGCATCAGATTTTGAGATTAATCTCCTCACAGCCATGCAATATCAAAAGTTAGTTTCTCTGGCAATACCAGCTCAGGCAGATCTTATGATAGACCACAAATTTGGATTCCAAAGGCCCATGAGTGTCCAAGATCACTGTTCAATTTTCCTTTGATCTAAGTTTTCCCAGCCTTTTCCATCCTTACCCAAACCCTGTATTATTTCTGCCTTCTCTGGGAAATTTTAACTCATTTGTTGCTTAATGAAGTACCTTTTTCTAACACAAGCACTGAAAACAGCAGTCCAGAACTGTGAGGCAACCTTAACTCTCTCTTTAGTGGAGGCACTTTAGACATGTCAGTTAGTTGTCAAAAATACCAGGTGGTTTTAGGCTTAACTACCCTAAATCTGATAGTAGTAATCTTAAAATGACCAAGTATCATCAGATGCAAACTTCTACTATTCTTGCAAACCTCTGTGATTTTAGGTTTAGGTATTATCCTATGAAAAGTATTAAGTGGTGCTATTTAAACAATCTGTTTCATCTTTGTTGTTGTTGTTTTCTCCCCCGCCCCCAGTTATGCATATAGATATACTCATTGGAATCTCTAGAAAAGATATAGTTCATTCATCCTGTATTCACCTTTAGAAATTACTGAACTTACCTTTTTTGAACACACGAGTTAGAATATTAGTAACTCTGGCAGTGGGCAGATCCTTTAATATATGCGCCTGTGAGAATGTTATTGACTTCTGTACTTCAGAGAGGAGAGTTACATTCACCAACTACCTCTCTAAATTTTGTGAAAAACTTACCTTAATGCGTAATGTACTTCTGAATTCTTAGCAGAGGGCCCTGAACTGTGCTTAACTATGCTGATAGGCCTTGTCCTTTTTTTAGTTTTTATTGGGGATATGTTTTGTAGCAATACAGCAATGTTTTTTCTTATGTTTCTCAAGAGATCCTGGCTGACATTTCTCTTTGCCTTGGTTATGCACTCTGTAGAGCTCATTATGCAATTTATTCTCCACTGAATTGTGAGCTTTCTCATAGCTGAGAGTCAAGATGACTCAGACAGTTTACAGCTGATTCAACAGTAGGAGGTCAATCTTTGTTTCTCCTTTAGCCTTTGGGTTCTAAGGATTTATTTTCTGCCCAAGAAGGGCATTTTGTATAATCTCTCTCTTGTGCAATTTTCAAGCCTACCATTTTCTTCTCCTCTTTTTTTTTTTTTTTTCCCCCTGCTGCCAGTACCTAAGTAGCTTGTCAACAGACTTAAAAATTGTGACCAGTAAGGCAGTTAGCATAGGATGCAGAGACTCATGTCATGTGAATGACTGAACTGCAGTTGTATGAAGTTGTGGTGAAGCTGGAATGCCAACAAGGAAGTAAATAAAAAGCGTTTCATGTCTCCCGTTTGAAGTACTGCCTTCAAAGTCACCGCTTGTCAAACAATCTTTATTTTTCTTTGTAACTTTAAAAAATATATTTCTTTTTTAAGTCTTTTTTTTTTTTTTTTTTTGCAATGGACCCTTAAGATATTCCACTGAATACACTAAATGTATATACTGGAGTCTACTCTTAGACGCATAAGGTGTTTTATGCCACTACCAAGTGTATTTGTTGATGTTCGTTTATTTGTATATTTATTTCCATTCCAAGACTTGAAATCCTCTTTAGGTATGGAGTAAGTTGCCTGATAACTTTATGCTTCAATGTGAAATGAAACCGCATGTAAGCAGGGAAGTGCAATATTAAAATGGCATGCAGATTTCTTTCTAATAATATTGTTATGTATTGTTGATCTCTTCTCTGTGATTTAGCTCTTGACGTTCTGCATAGCCACTCAAATGCAAAATGTAGATCCTGAAAGGAATTACAGAAAGTACCAAGATTATGATAGCAGTTCTACCCCATTAATAGTAATAAAATAATAAAATATTCCTCAGGTTTTTGATGATGTTTTAGGGAAATGAAAACCATTTTAAAGCAATGAAGTGCTTTGAATACCATACATAAATGTGAACCATCAGAATAGGATTAAATAAACACAGTCTTTGATGGAATTGAAATTATACAGAAAAAAAATAAGAAAAATAAAATAAATACATTTTAGGTGAAAACCCCACTTACAAAATATCCTCCATAGATTTCAGTGACTTTGGCTGTCCTTGGCTTGCTGTTTTGTGAAAAAAATGTTCCTTCAATTACAGGTATCCCTTTGGCTTGTTTTGACTTAGGGAATTTTTTTTTATTATTTCTTGGAGCATCTGAATTGGGGGACATGACTGTTTTTGTTTTCAGATCTTGCATCCCGTTAACTACTCCTGGCTTATGAATTCAGCTACAAACACAAACCCAACAGGTGACTCAAAGAAGTGGTTTTAGAACATGTGAGCTTCGAAGGAGGGAGTAAGTGAATTGCTCAGGCAGTCTTTGCCATTAAGTTTTTCCAGAACAGTATAGAGATCATCTTATAGAGCATGTGTCATGACTGACTATCCAATAACCCCATTCCAAAAACAAACAACCAAAAATTATTGGACCTTTTAAAATCTTGCTGAATTTTATATACAGATCATTTGACAAAGAGCATGCAGCAAAATACATGTCTAGAATCTGCGTGCTAGTCCTCCATTCCAATAGACTCTCTTCCTTTGCAGAAACAGAAAAGTTTGCCTGCTTGGAGTCTGAGCCTTGTATATGTTATTGCCAAATATTAATCAGCCTGTATTTACTGCACTGTTCATTTAAACTGCTCTTGAATAGAAATTACCTTACATGAAAGTCATTCTTGCACAATTCTTTTCAATTGGTAATTTCTGTAGTTCATTTTAGTAACATTTTACAATGAAATATATATGTACCACAATGCACATCTGTTCTATCATTGCTAGACAGGAGTTTTCCACTGTTAGAAACAGTCCCCAGGGAGGCTCTGGCTATTTGTATAGTATTTTACTTTCAAGAAAAGTAACACGTTTTATTTGACAATGCATTGAAAGATTAAACTTCCAACCATATCTAACAGGAAGGTAAACATTCAGAGAGAAGAGGATTTCAACACTAGTCATTCACTGGGAGCAATGCAACTGTGAGAGAAAGACCTGATGCTGATGAAAAGCACTAATTGTGATAATGAAACTTTTTAATATCTTCTACTGACAAGGCAAGCATTGGAAAGCTGTTGCTTCTTTGAATTGGATAAAGCAGAGTAATTCATTAAATGTTCTTTATTTGTAAAGTAATCTTCCCAAGCAATTTCTGAGCTTGGCTCTCATAAACCAGTAACACCCTAGTAAGCAATTTCACTGTAGCAGATAATGGTTTAAGTTGTTAAGCACTTGCGTAATAGTAAACACGATGCAAGCAAATGTCCCACATGTAAGGGTTATGCTAGTCACACCCGGCAATACAGAAAGGAGCCAGCTCCCTTTCTTTGTTCATCCTCACCTGCTGGTAATGAAAGCAATTGGAGCAGCCAATAACATTAAGTGGGTACTATTCCTCCTGCCTCTCTTAATGCCTTTTTTACTTATAAGAAATAGATCAAAGCACAAGAAGGCAGAAAAAGAGATGCTAAGGAGAGCAGGATCCAGCGGAGATAATCTGAGGGAAACTAATCCATGAATGAATTTTTCTGGAATTGTCTTGAAGTCTGAAGAGATTTCTAGATTCTTTTTTGCTCTTCTATCTGATGCAATGACTTTTCCAGCCCTGACCATGAGAAATGCAGGAAGAAGAAACTTCCCAGCATTGAGTGAATGCACTGTGATTTACCTCTCCCACTGGCTATCCTAGAAGCAGGGAAGGAAGCAGGAGTTCTGTACCTGTTGGATATGAACTTTCCTTTGTCTGTAGGATATATTTAGTACGTGTAGGGATATAAAATCTGAAATTGTGCTTATTTCTCTGGGGTGGCTTTTTCTTTTTTTGCTAACTGAAATTTTAACTGAAATTTACGTGTTTCTAATGGAATTAAACACTGGACATTAGGATGCCTAATAAGCTAAATAATTTGCTTAAATCCAATTTGGATACTATTCTAGTTACTACAGAAGCAGTATTCAGCAAGCTGGATATTGACATTGCTCTATGAAGAAAAGGTTAATGACATAAAAATTATGTGTCCTAAGATGGTTGTATCTTTTTAGCAACCACCCACTCCATTTCCCTAAGGTTAATTTTCATGCCAGCTTATTGAAAATCTGATCCTGTAGCCCTTATGTTTTGTCCTTAGGTCTCCTACCGCTTTTAATTTCTCTGAACTAACAGAATTCTTAAGGGGAGGAGGGGGGAAGACCAACTGCTAATAATATTTTAATGTCTTTCTATGTCTCAGACGTACTTCATATTTACAGCTTTACCACACTATAGTAAGTTCAAAGTAAATTAACCTTAGATACTTCTAAGAATAATAGGTTCTGGCAATGTGAAGTGAGCAAGAACTGCATGATGCTTTAAAGCTGTTAGAATAAAGTCACTGGGTGGTTGTAAGAGAAAAGAGATACGGTTAATAGTTCTGGCAGCTATCAATTAATCCTCTCCAAAAAAAAAATCCTGAAGATATTTTATGTTCCTTGAGTCTGTCCCAGCGATATGGCCTTCTTACCCCTCAACCACCTGCCAGGCCTGGGAAGAGTATCTTGCATGTGGCAAGCCACGCTGCCTGTGCATAATCAAGTTTTCTTTATAGTGTCCTGCTGTCATGCCGGTACACTATCTGCTGTGTGAGCTGTTGAGCTGCTGCTACCTTTTAATCCTTTTGCTCTGGCAGGAGCCTACAGAATGCCCCACTTGCTGCATTTTCCCACAAGAAACCTGTAATTTCAAATTCTGGTGTGCTTGCCAACTTTGTAAATGTACCCTTGCGCAATCTCTCTCTCCCCACTTCTTTAATCATTTTTGCCCACATGATCACTTGCTACTTCCTTCTTTTAGTACAATCTGTTGTCTGGAGTTAAGCTGGTTAGCTAGATGAATAAGGCATTGAATGAGTAAGGATTTCCAAAAGCAGTGATCAAAGTAAGGACCTGTATATTAACTAAACAAGCATCTATTTTGTTACACAATAATTTGACAGTGTCCCCTAATTATATCTTACCCTTTAGCCTAGCGATTTCTTAAACAGAGTATTTTTATATGAAAAACAATCCCAAGTAAGTAAATTTAGCTAAGAGCTTGAAAACTTTGGTTATTAATAATTTATGATACCAACAATAGCAAGTTACCACAAAGGATCTTCAAAACCTGGTTTATTTATTATTACTCTGGCTCTTTACCTTTCCAGCTGCTCCTTGCGGTTCAGGATTCGCTTCTCAAAGCAGCAAAGGCTGTTGCTCTTTCAGAAGTGACTTTTCAACTGTTGAAGTTTATTTTCTTCCTTGCTGCCTTCCTGAGTCTTCTTCTAATGCTTGACAGTATACTTTTTGCCTGGAAGGTGATTATAGTGAGTAATGATGACCAAGTCAAAGGAGTAGCATCTCTTTTTTTTTTTTTTTTTTTTTAAGGACCAATCCTGTAACAGGTTTTATATAGCAACTTATTGGAGCATATACATATATATACATGTATAGGACTTTCTCTCTCTAGAAAGGGAAAAATTAGGAGATATCTTTGTTGTTACCAGTGTAGGTAAGCAGATGGGCAGTTTCACTTTGTACCAATTCACCAATTTAGAGGAGATATGGTTTTATTTTTAGATATGAATTACAATAATCAAATGAATTACAGTAATTGCAGTGAATCACCATTAGAATAGGTCATACTCATTAAGACTAACGATTACAAATCTGTGGATTGTAGTAAGTCAGAAGTACTTCACCGAATCACAGAATCACAGAATAATTTAGATTTGAGGGTACTCCCAGAGGTCATGTAATCCACCCACTTATTCAGAGGAGGGCTGACTTCAATACTAGGTCAGGTTGCTCAGAGCCCTGTCCAGTGAAGTTCTGAATATATCCAAGGATGGAGATACCTTGATAGAAGGAAAGTATCTGGACAACGATGGATGGAAATGGATGGCTCCTGCAATGTTTGTTTTCTCTGAGCGACTGGATTCCTACAAACGCTTTTACTACCTGCAGTGTGAGCAGGCCTAATGCCTTAAGCAAATGTTGTCTTTTTAGTTTTGCTCTGAGCTTAGCCTTGTAGCCACAAGGGATATTGTAGAGGTGGCGTTCTGCAGCAGGCGGGGGCTTCTCAAAGTGCAGAGGCACCTGTCCTGCTGCGGGCATGAACTATGTGGCTTTGTGAAAAACACCAGTGTGGGAAATGGCTGCGAGATGTGTCGTCACTGGCCTGCTGATGGTGTCGCTCATGGCAGTAGCACAGGGCCACACGAATACAGAGACAGAAAGTCTTTGTAGCTGTACTTCTTATTAGACTTCCAGTTTTCTGCCTTTTCTGGAAGCTTATGACCAAGCTATAAAAGAAAGGGCATTTTTCACAAGGATTTGTGTGAAAACATGAATGTAACATCAGTGTCCTAGTGTTGAATGGAAACACGCAACACCCTAGTTTCTTGTAGCTCTCTGGATCGTGAATGACGAGGGCTACACCACACCAGGGTATGAGAGAGCTGTGTCCTGGGTGATGAGTATTATGAACTGGACTTCAAGTATTTTTAATATTTAAAAATTTCAAAGTAATCTAAGACAACCATCTGCTCTATTTCTTGCTTCATTGAACAATTATCTGGTAGCAATGAATATTGCCTGTAATTCTGTTTGGTAAATTCCGTGGGATTTTTTTTTTTCTACATTGAAACACAGGCTTGAGGTACCCTGAACTTGCTCTTTCTGTGCTTTTCATATACTTTTAATTTTATGAAGGAATGGATAATATCGAGCTTGGGAATGGGATTTTAGTTGTTATACTAATAAGAAATGTCTGGTATAATTTATAAGAACGTAAGTAGTTCTACCACACAACTGTGTGAGCTTATCCAGCAGAAACTGTTACAGAGGATGTATTGGACTCCTGCCAGGATAAGCTGCATACATTTAATGATAACCAGAGATGGAAGTATGCAGTGATTATGGTGCATAATTTATGATATTAGTCTATTTGTCTTTCCCTTTTGAGAGAGAGTTAGTAAGTCGGTTAATTTAATCTTATGTACAGACTTGTGCTTGAAAAGTGTCTTTGGAGTCTTGTATAATTTACCTGTTCATGATACTATGGTTAAGGGCCAAGCTTGGTTATGGAGAGAGATAACTGCAAGTTTTACTATGCAACTGCCCTTGAACTGATGAATCCTCAGTGTCAGAAGGAAGACCTCACATTTCCTTGCAGACTGCATGCCAACTTGACAGTCTAATTTCTTTTACACACTTCTGGATGGTTTTACCTTCTTCCCCCTCTGCATCTCAGAATATTCATTCCCTAGCCATGGAATTAGCAAAAGATAATGATGGCAAGTGTGCAGAACTAAAAATTGAAGTTGCATTTCTGTTTAAGCATGGAATTTAAAAATCAGAGGTTGGATTCATCCAAGTAGAGTCCAGGTTATAAAACATCAACCCTACAAGCGTACAGAGGATAATTTTTCACACAAGTTTTCCTGCAAATGAGCAAAGTCTCCTTTAGTTAACACAGAAGTGTATCTCCATCTCTCTGGTAACTTCATCTGTTGCTCACACGTCTCTGAGCAATTTGTTTATTGTATGTTTAAAAGCACTGTGTACTGCTATAGTCCAGTTCCTGTAGGTGGCTAAACTGTTGATGAGAGCATAAATAACCACAGAAAGGTGGCTGGATGGGCTGAGCATTTCTTTTCTTCATGCTTGTGTGCTTTCAGATTGACAAAAGTTTCATACTGACAACACAGAATCTTGATGAGTGGGCAAACATTTACTTTAAGCACAGCCCTGTAATGGGGATATACAGAATATTTAACTGATAAATTGTATTAATTGGTCTCACTATTTACAATAAAAGATATACAAAAGAGAAGGCAAATTACAGCACAGCAAGACTGCCATATTCAAATGAGTGAAATTAATTCAGTAATATGTAAAGGGAGTTTTTCAAATTGGTCTGTAAAACCTTCAGGCACTGTGCAAATGTCTGAACTAATTTTGGAATATATATAAATCTAGCTGTACAGATGCATATACTGTACTGCATAGGTCAGGTCCATCTGAATTTTTTTTTTCCCCACTTGACTACTGCACCATGAATAAGTTGGTGCTCTGCTTATGTCAGCTACTGATTTGGTAATCTGTTGTATCAGTAGTCCAAGGTATCACTGATTACCTCTGAACAGGGTTTTCCTTTGTCAAAGAAAGTGTTAAGAATGATGATATTCTGGGTGAATGAGATGAGTATGTTTATTCCTAAATCTTGAAGTTATCTGTATTATTCTTATTGAACCAATTATGCCAAAAATTGACAGGTGTGCAGAGAGTTTGTATAACACTGCAGTTACTGAAAATGTGTTTATCAATGATGATAACTTTATAGCTGTGGTAACAGTTTTCTAAGTGGTAGGTTTTTTCCTAAGTTTATCTTAGGTTACATTAAATAATCTTTGTAAGACCATTCAGTGTTTAGTTTCATTTCATGTTGACATAGGAGTGTTTTGTATTTTTTTTATTTTGACAGCATGGTAGTAGAAGTGCTAATGCAGGCTTTAGTTTTCAAGATGTACAGGGCTGTGGTACATAATGTGCCTCTGGCATCCCACATTTGCTGTTCTAACCTACGAAGAACTTGCATGCAATAATACTTTTCCTTAATTCAAAGATAGCAAGCAGTTTTATGAAGACTAATTATCTTATCGATGTAAACACTGACTAGGCAACTAATGTGCTGTGACTGCTACTCATTATATCAAACTCAATCATTTCATTGTTGCCTTGTCCTCCTCCTCATTTGTTTCATCTCCATCTGCTTGTTCCCTCATATACTGCATTGTATGAGGTGCCCAAGCTTACTGGGGCAAAATGTTGTCTTCTGTGGAAGTAGGTTCTAGCTCTGCATAATACTGCAATACAAATGCAGTATCAATGCTTATGCTGCTACTAATTTGCCTTTTTTTTTTTTTCCTCCCTGTGTGACTCATGAGAAGTATAATTCCTGTTTTGGAACTAGTGATATGCAAGTGAAAGTTAAGAGTAAAATGGATCACGTCTCACTGCAGCCCTTAAAAAGATGGGTGCTAGTCTAAGCTAGCTAGTCATCAAAGCTTGTTTCATTATTATCGCAACTGGTATCATCCGAAGTTGGTATTTCTCAGGATGGGATGAATGGCACTTTCAGAGGATGATTCATCGTGCCCTAAAGTTGTAGAGCTTAGTCACCTACTGGAGTTGTCTCTCTATGCGAACTACATACTGAGACCATATGAAAAGCTTAGATTAGGTGCCTAACTTGTCTGAATCACCTTGTGGGTGTTCTGGGGCAAGACCCCATTTCTGATTCTATGTTGTGCTCCACCTGCTAGAAAATGATTTTCCTCTTGAGTTATGATGGTCCTATAAGAATAAATTTTAGTAGTAATTGTCCCAGGCTTTAGGATTTTAATCACTGTTGGATGAAGTTTCTGAAAAACCTTTCCTCCATTACAGATACCCCTTTGCTTCCCCAATTAGTACGTGATCAATGCACTTCTAAAGTTTTTATGCAAGTAAGTCTCTCTCCTGCTATTTGCCAAGTTTGCCTGGATAAGCCAGGAGGTCTCTAACAATTCAGTCAATTCTGTCTCTTCCCTGCTGCTGTATTGTCAACATAGATGCGATATTCCTTTCTGAATGGGCTGGTTTAGTGTAATATGGAGATACAACAGGGAAACATCCGTGGGGTTGCCAGACGCTATCACTCTGATAAGGCATGAAAGAGAAAGGTAAAAACAGTGGGATGATTTGATATCAATTCTTGTTGTTCTTCCCATTGGGAAGGCTTTGTTGACCTGACTGAAATTCTTTACTGCCTTTTGTCATAGCAACATTTTATAACTAGCAAATTCTTAAAAAAAAAAAAAAAAAAGTGATGATTTTTGCACATGAAATGTTGGTGAATTTTTTTTTGAATTGGAAATATGTCCCTGTTATGAAGGTCATGATTTCAAAGTATTACAAAACATTGAAGCTAAGGTTTCTCTTTGTCGGCACTGTTCTACGTAGTGTGTCTTGAGCTGATATTGCACTTAAAATTAAGTAACGAATGAAAAGAACAAGATAAAACTATGAGGACTATCAGGCGAACTCGTGCTCTGAGATCAGTGGAACTATTCCCAAGAAAGTTAGTTTCAAAACCAGTCTGTTTGTCATCAGATTTTCAACTGACAATTTTACCAATAGCCTTCTGAAACAAAAATTGTTGGTTCTGGTCTTTTTTTCTGCCATTCTGCTGTCATTGCATATCCCCAACATAAATCGCCAGGGAATACTGTAATTGCAGAATATATTTAGCTGACTGCACTAGTCACTGGGGATTGTGTTCTTGTGCTTCTGTTTTGTTTGATTTAATACATGCTTGCATATTTAACTGTGCAACCAACAAATGTCATGTTCATTATAATAAAAACTGTAGCTCTGGTTTTACTTGATCAGCTAACTGCATATTCATGAAGGCAAGCCACTGATGTGCAGGCCATGCTTCTAAAGTATGTCTGCAACAATGGGAATTTGTTTATGAGTATTGAAATAAATATTCGGTATTATTGTCTTTTTGCCTTTCGTAATACTCTAAGCATCATTTGGAGCTTGGAGCTGCCTTACCTATGCATTCCTAAGCATTTTAAAAATTCATTACTGTAACATCATATTCTACATAGTGCAACAATCAACTTTTATGAAGAGAACAGTAGCAAGCATCAAGTACATGTATGTTTTTTAACTGGTGCAGAACCTATTCCAGATTTTAATTTATCAGCTACAAGAAACTGAGCCTTTCAGAGTGTTTTGAACCAGTCATTTGACAATATGCAAATAAATCATCATGCCATTAAAATAGCAAGGATAATGACAGAGCAAGAAATCTTTCTCAGTGCCTTACACGCACTATTAGTGCCTGTGGGAGCCTTGTGGTGATTGTGCGGTACTGCCAGAAATACCAATCGAGCACTGTGTGTAGGCACAGGAGAAAGGAATCTTGCCTCCTTCCAACCTCTGAGAAATTGTTTGTACAGAGCCACTCTGTGGCCCATGAATGTTATTCTAGAAACAAATCAAACAAACATCTGTATTTTATGTTAACATGCCAGGTAGGAAACCTACATTAGATTGCATCATCCAGACTGTGCATGAATATGTACAGGTCCGTAAGTCTGATACAATCCATTACAAAAGGAACTGTATTATTGCAGATCTTGCAGCTCAGGAGATGAAGCTAATAGTAACAAAGGCAGACAGTAGATTGGAAGTGGGCATAAAGTCACTTTAAACAGCTTTCTCCAGTCCTGGCAAGATCCTCCACACAATTTTTAGATGTTCCTCTTAGTCAGATATGCCAATAGGCAAATGTTTGGGGGCAAAAAGGAAAATGTGCTCAATATATGCAACGTCACAGTTACTAATATTCACAGTTTGCCTAACAAGATTAAGATTTGTCCTAAGGAAAAATATCCTTCAAAATGGGGAAGAGGAAGAAGGGGCTGAGAAAGCATGACAGTGCAAGAGCAGGCCTTACCTGTATAAAAATAAATTCACAGTTCTTCTTTATTTTCAGAAACAGTCATAAATATACAGAGGTTTCAAAGAAAAAAATCATTGAAATTTTTGTTTTCTTTCTGCTTTAAATTTTTTTTGGCATCTGGTCATCCACCCTGTAGTTGAGCCCCTTGATAATCAGTGAGGTGACCAGACTACTTTTCTCGCATATTAATCTTTGCTGTAAAAATTGGAGTTTGGAGAAAGGGAATAATGATTTCCCATAATTCCTCTGTGAAGCATCAAGTTGCCCGTTACTTTTGAATGAAAAACAGATCCTGACATTTTCTTTCTTTTCTTTCTTTTTTTTTTAAATTTCTTTCATCAGTAGTCTGAGTCTTCTGTCAAGGAAGTTGACTGTAAAACTCCTCTGTGACTTAAATCCTGTGTTCTCTGTTTTGCAGTTCTGTTAGCAAACGGCAAGTCCACCTGTAGTATCTGAAGCGTGGGACACTAGATACAGCCAAATGACACTAGTGAACATTGTGTCTAGTAGATTTATTACTGCTTGTTGCACACCATATATTTAAATAACTGGAAGCCTAAATAACGTCACTGTTGTAGAGTGAAAGAAAAGCATGAAGAAATGCTCTTCCTCATCGTAATGCCTCTTAATAACTTCTTTAATAGTCTATGCTTCATTTAATGGCAGTCAATATATACTTGCTATCATTTGTGTGTTAACACAAAAGACAGAGCACTCAGGATACGGATGTATTCCTGTACGGCCAGGAGTGTTAGTAATTTCTTTTAGCCTTAACAACAGGAGGCCAAGGGCATTTCTTACATCTACCTCCTGGCAGGGTGTGGAGAAGATAGAGTCAGATTCTTCCCTTTCAGATCCCAATCATGGGAGGAGGGGCAGTGGGCCCAGGATGGAATATAGGAAATTCTAGTTTAATGTATGGAAAAATCATTTTACTTTTCAGTGGTTGGACAAGGGCATGGGTTGTCCAGAGTGTCTGTGGAATCTCCATCTTTCATCATATTTAGAGGTTAATGACATGGCCCTGAGCAACCTGATCTAACTGGACCTGCGCTGACTAGGTGGTTGGACTATGTGACCTATAGAGACTCTTTCCAAAATCCTTCAGGGATTTTGATAGTAGCTTCACAACACTTTGTAAAGCAGGACTTTTTCTGCCCTCTAATTCCTACATGCAATAGCTTCCTTGGTATAACTATAAACAGAAATTTGCTTGTAATAGACAGTAAATTCAGAAGTGTTTTATTAGCTGGTTACTCACACTGCAGTGTACTGTACCGTAGTCATGATAACCCTGCAGTGCTGTCAGTGTTCGTCTGGGGCATCCACTCAAATACAGCTGAGAAGCTGAATCTACCGCTCACTGGTGTCCTGCAGTGACTTTGGTCTTTGGGTCAGGCCTTATAACCTAACAATGTGGCTATTTGTGTGCAACCTACAGGATGTAATTAATGTTTTTATGTGCATGGCAATGGAAATTAGACTCTGCACTAAAGAGATGGGGAGGATAAACTGTGTGCTAGGCAGAATTCACCACAAGATGTCTCATGTCTCACTACGTATTATTCACAGAGGTACAGACCTATCCAGTTAAGTCTGGTAAACGCAACGCAAATGGCATGGTTTAGATTATTCTGGGGAGTATGTTAAGAACACACAAAAATAGACTAGATGTGTAATCCAGACATGAAGAGCGTGTTCTTCAAGGGCCAAGTAAAATTAAATGCATGGAGACTAACATCACTGAAGACGAACAAAACTCTCCAGAAAGGGGAGGAAAGCAAACAGTTAAAACCAAAGTACAACACCGGAAGAATGATTACACATTAAAAAACAGAGCTATCAAATCCAATTTGTTATTTCTAACAGCCTTTGCTCAGTAAGCCAAGTGAAATCTTTAAAGCTAAGGGATCTCTTAAAGACCGTTACCATCCGTAGCACATTTTGGTGTGGGAATGGGGGTACCTTAAATAACTTCTTAGCTGTTGGCTTTCAGAAGGCAGACCAGAGCCCACACACAGGTGGATCTGTGCAAGCTCTGGGCGCAGTCGTTTATTCTTGAGTGGGTGTGCATGCATGTATCGTGAGGTGGAACACTTTGGGGTTCACATATGTGTGATTTCTCCCAGCACTGAAACAGACTCTCCTCCTCTCTGGGGATGCTACTTGGGCCGTGACAGCTTGCTATCCAGCTGCCCGTTTTCTTTGTAGCTGTTAAGTGAAAGCTTTAAACATGAAGTCCTGTAAGAGTTACCCATATAGCGTGGAGTATATGTTTCCATTTCAAGGCCTTTAACGCCACGGCCAATCGCGACAGTCCCTTCTCCTGCCCGGGCGCGTCCGAGTTGTGCTCGCCGCCGGTGCCGGGGCAGCCGCGGCGTGGCCGTGCCGGGACGGGGCGGCGGGCAGCTCGGGGGGC
>VXAL01019246.1:144945-155206 GCA_013399475.1 Chauna torquata
AAAGGCTGAAAACAACTGCAGCTTGTCATGTAACAAAACATATGTCCTGTTCCAATGCAATACTATTTTTTTGTGGAAGATCTCTTAAGTCTTGCCTTTAGACATAGGTAAAGCAACGCTTTGAGTGAGTAGATGTGTTTACATCAGGAGTGTTAGACAGACTAACAGTAAAATGTGCAAAATGTAGATGAGGTTGAAATTGCTATCAGAAGAATGTAAAAGCCCTAAGTAGGAAATTCCGTGATGGAAGAATGAGACTCCCACAGAGGCAATACTTGCCATGTGCTTGGGTCCTCACATTTGTCTTTGTGACTCGGGTTGAAAGAGTAGTGCTGGCTGGGCATTCCATGTTTTACTGAATGTAGCACTGATATCTGGAATTCTCAATACTTTTTTATTTATTTATTTTTAAATAAAATGTAAAGGTAACAAGCAATCTACTCTTGATTTGAGTTAACTCAAATATGCAATAAGAAAGAAGTGGTAGCTGAGAGCTCAGTGCTATTTAAGCCATTTCCCAAAGTGCCAGTTTTTGCTCAGTGGGCTGGTTGCTTTTTTAGACTTCTTATCACAGATGTAGCTTGGGAAACATACGTCAGTTTAATCCTTTAGCTTCCAGTTAGAAATGATTTGTAAAACTGTTTTCAGAACCTGGAGAGTGATCAGTTCTGCATTACTTCTTTCTGGTACATCTTATTAACTTTGACATCTCTAAAATACTATTAACTGTTCTCAAGGATTCTCTTAATGAGTCCACATACTAATATGCATCACCTAAAATAAAAAAAAAAAATTAAGCAAATGATTGGTGTAAAACTCAATGTATTGGACCTGTGATGTATGCTGACTAGTTTATAGAAGCCAGGCGGAGATAATGACACATTTTCGTTATGATATGTAAACAGTTTTATTATGCTAATGTTGTTTGTTTTTTATGTTGGAGTAACAAGCACGTGATTATAGTACTTATTCATAAAATATACTTTTATTTGCCTAGATGAATTCCTAGCATATTCATATATTCTCTGTAAACCAATTAAAGACTAATTTGTTTCAGCATAATCCTCTTAATATCATCATTGAAAAAATATCTGCAATTCAGACAAAGTATTGTATTTTTTTTTGGTAGACTGGATGAATCTTTAGAATGGCACATCCCAAGCAAGGAATGGATGTAAAAAATCAGACATCCAGCCTTCAGATTAGCTTTAGTCAGTAACTTTTTCCTTACTGGACATTTGAGAAACCATTTGCCATTTTCAAACATGGCAAAAAAGCGTGTGAAGTGAGAAATGTAACATTGTTCACATATCAAATTTACTGTATCCTGATGCTTTAAGGAAAACCAAGATAATTCTGTGATTAATGGGAAAGAGAAGCTACCTTTTGAAGGATCAGCACAGATTTCATATGTCTCTCTTTAGTGTCTTTGCTGATCTCTTTGTAGATCTAGGCCTGAGCAGCTCAAGACTGTAGCTGAAGGATGTGCAAAGACCTGAAGGAGAAGTGCTGCTTGGTTCCAGCGCAGAGATGGAGCTGATATGATTGGGCATGCACCTATCTCCCTCTTCCTTTTTGAACCTGTTGTCCTTATTTTCCTTCTTGTACCTATGATTCCATGTGCTGTGGCATCAGGGACTGATCTGATTTTGTCAGACTGAGGTTTTCAAAATGTTGTTGTCAGAGTAGGTTTTAGTTAAGCTGTAGTTCACTTTGAAACTATTCTACTCTGATGTAACTTAGTGCTGTACAGGAGAAAGGGTGCTGGCTTGGGATCCATTTCTGGGGCATCAAAATATTCTGTTAACTGTTTGTTATAACTTAAGGAAAAAACACAACTTAGAATTAAAGTTCTGAAAAAGATATATTTCTGGAAGCGTCCTCTGGGAATTTGCTGTACCAGGAATCTGTGAATTCCCCTCATACCTGGGAACTTTAAATGCTTTTCATTCCTGACCTCAGTCAGAAAAAAGCACCACCTTCACAAATGTTTCTTCCATCTATTTTAAGCTGAGTTATTCTGCTTCTTGGCTGATACCAAGTTACTTCAGCTTCTCTAGACACCTTGATACTATTGGAAAAAACAAAGCATGAGGGCAGAATAAAAGACTTTTCTGTTGTTCTGCTGCTTGAAGTAGAAGTGGCTTCTATGCATCCTGAAGGAGACTAAGCTGTTTTGTCACTTCTGCTAGAAAAAAAAAATCAAGAAAACTTGATAAATAATGCAGGGATGGACAGTTGTCAGCAGCTCTGTGTTACAGGGCAAAAAATTCTAAGAATACGTAGTGAGGTATTCAAGTGTTCATTTTTATGTACATCTTCTAGAGCAAATTAAAGGAACTGCCCAGCCAAGTGTTCAGTCTGTCCCAGTGCACTTTTCAGGAGCAATAAGCTCTTTTGCTAGGTATCTAGCTGCAATATTTGAACATCTCCCAGTGCTGTCTTGGAAATTATAATGATAATGCAACAGAAGATTAGAATTACGCACCCAACCTCATGTGAATTGGGTAGACCAATTTTATCCTCTGAAATCAAGTAGAAATAGTTTTACTTGTATGAGGAACTGTCTTCTGCCTCTTGATATATGACCTGTTTCAATAGTCCGGGAATATCTTTGATTAGCAAGAACTTATTATGTGTCCTTTCTTGCTGGCATATTTGACAGCTGTTAAGACTTTACATGAAGAAGCAGTTCCAGAATACTTTGTTTACTCTGTGATCAAGTTGTTCCTGAAGGGCCCTTTTGTTCTCTGTCTTCGTAATTCTCATTCAACCTGTGTGCACAGGTGCAACGTCTTCTCTTTGATAGTTTTCTTCTTCCATTTTCACTTTTTTTTCTTCTGCTTTTTTAATGTGCAAAAGTTGAGGACGTCAGAAAGCCACTTTTTTGAAAGAAGGAAATGCTGGCAGAAGATGTTGAAGCTAAGGAGCTATTTATATCATGTTCTGCTTTTGTGAAAGGATAATTACATTGCAACTTTACCTAAGAATAAAAAATAAATCACACAGTTAAGATCTGCACTAACTTTGTATACCAGAGGTCAATATTGGCCTTTTGGGGCACATAGCAAGACAAATACATGTTTTGATAGTCTGCTGCTGTTTTTATTCCAGCATATGACCACTAATCCAACAGAGCTGTACCAGGAGAAACAATAAATATTCAGAACCATCGTGGTTTTTTTTCGCAATCCTTTATCTGTCTGTCTTCCTCTTGTGCTGTGATGGCTTACATGAACAGTGCCTGCAGAAGTAATGTTTGTACTTCCAACTGAATTTATAGTTTTGCTGTGCTTGCTATGCACGCTGCTTACAAACACTAACAATCTCAAGTCCATATGCTTCAACCCGTGATGGGCTCTCTGGATGTAAAGTGGCAAGCAGATGTGAGCAAGGCAGACAGGGTTCTGTTTGCAACAGCTGAATGCCTGCTTGTCCTATAAATGATGCACTTATATTTAAGTGAGAAATTGTTAATCCAACTGATCCTGCACCATACGATTAGGGAATTTGTATACATTTTTTGTAATCTGAAACAGTAAGCTTGAAGTAGTAATCAGTTGCTACACCAAGCAATTCTTGCTCATTGTGCAGTATTGAGGACATATGAGGGTGTCCATATGATGCAAAACCAATGACCAGCAAAGTAGAAACGTAAGTAGCTTTAGTTGTGTTTTCCAGCCTTAAGCAGTGTGATTTTTAAAAATCTTTACAATGTTCTTGCAGCTTCTCTTGGATACATTGAAGTGCTTGACGGCCCTGCTTTCATCACGAAAGTTTCTTATTTAGCTAAGGTGTGGTATTTCATAGAGTATAGATTCAAAGCCTAGCTGAGGTGGATATACCACACCTCCAGCACTCAGAAAACATCCCATGGCATGCTGTTTTAATGATGAATATCCTTTGTGAACATACTAGTCTTAATACTCACGCATAATACAACAAACCTGGCATTGAAGGAGTAGGAAGGCAAAACTTATAGCACTTGCTATCTCTGATCAGCAGCCTGGGTTTGTTCAGATCACTTCACCTCACCTGCAGGTGCAAATATAATTATATTCAATGTAAAGCATTAAGAAATCTGCAGTAGAAAAATGATGGGATATATATATATTTTAAATGGACTTGAAATCTAATAAATTGTTCAGTACCTCTTCAACACTGAATCTTGATCCTGGATGCTATTTCCTGGGTAAGAGGCACCACGAATCTAAAAAAAAAAAAACCCCTCTGGTTAAACTCTGGTGAAAACTCAGTAAGCTGTGAATTCCACTTCTGCTTACCATTTTGGACAATATACATTGTTATCTCTAATTTTGCATGTATTTTATTAACATATTGTAATTACCCAATAAATAATCATTATATGATAATTTCGTTAACATATAATGTATATATATGTATTAATGTACAATTAATTATAAATGCAATATAAACGTGTTCTAAGGGTTTTCTTCTTTATGAATAGCATTCCTCCCTCTCTGCAAATATTACTTGTTGCTTTTCACCCATATAGGGTTAAGGAGTACGTATGAAAGCATTCATTCCTAAACTAATTAGAGTATTTCTGGGCGAGAGAGAGAAAAAAAAAAAAAAAGCTAGCAAGAACAGAAGTCAGCCGAACAGTATCCTGCTGTTCTGATTCTTTTTTCTTTCTCTGCATAACATTTTATAACACCCGTTACTTTAGGCTGGTAGTTCTCATGCTGTCTGTAAAAGGGATCTGAGTCATACTTTTTTTTTTTTTTTTTCCATTTAATCTCTGAATAATATTATGAGGATTTTCTTTGGTCAATTTATAGTTTGTCTCTTTGTAAATCAAGAATTAAGTATAAGAATCAGTAAGTGGAACTCGGCTTCCCAGTATTTTGGGTAGTAGTAGGGATTTCTGTGAGCTGTCCATACCAATTTAGGGCTCAGACTTGACTGCGTTAATTCTGCTTAAAGATTTGTTAATTATGAGTCAGCTGAGCTGCAGTAACCAACCACGTGCCAACCTGCAGCTTGTGGGGAGGATGAGGTGAAGTATTTTAATTTGATCTGCTTTAATTAAGACCGACCAATGCATGTTACCTTTTTGGATGTTATGAGGCACGTGCCCGGCTGTCTGTTAACATGGCTTTGCTGACAACAGGGACTCCTATGGTGAAACTGCTACTGGCTGATGTCCGACCTCCCAGTCAGACAGTTTTAGCACGTACTAGTAGTTTGATCATATTTCCATAGATTGAGCTTGGTGTCCAGGGCCTTTCCACATCTCAGTTTCTGCCTCTCCTGCTCCTACGGTGGGTGTCCATGGACCTGTCGGGGTGTATCAGTGCTGTGCTGTGGGGCCGGTCTCAAGGCTGTGGCTGTTGTGAGTTCAACAGATATGAGTCCAAGCATCCGAGAGGCCCAAGGAAGGAGGCAAGAGCTTGTGTTGCATCGTACCACAGGTATGCTTATGTGAGTGATGGTGAGGGTAGCCTGGCTGTTATGGTCCTCTTTGCCAAATGCTTGTGCTTGGCTGATGTCAGCACTTCAGTTACTCATGGGGATTCTTTCCAGAACATTTAGCAAAGGCAGATGAGATTTGTAGGCAGACTGACCTTGGGGTATGTAAGTAGTTTGTGGACATTTGCAGCTGGCAGAATGAATGTACAGAGCTGGGCTGTGAGCTGTATCAAGCTTTGACTTGGTAAAAGGATCTAACCACCCAAGCAGGACATAGATTTAGCCTTTACTGCCTAGCTGCCAAGCGGTAATTGTGAAACTAGGCTTCTCTGTGAAGCACTTGGAGATTTGTGTATGGGAAGAATTGTACAAGAGCGACGTATGTATTAATTGTTAACTAAATATCTTAGTATTGGTGGAATTTTATCACATGCTTCAGTGCGACCTAGAATAGTAGGGCTTTCCCGAGATGGAACAATCTATGTGAATGAGCATGGTGCTAATAGAATCTTTTTTATGGAACCATTTTAAGAGTCAGTATTGCAGTTTTACTAGGTATTTCTTTTGTTTATGAATTGAATTGTGATGGTTGTGTGATTTCTACAGTGGAAGAAATCATAAAACAGAGACTATTTCTTTAAAAAAAAACAAAAAAACAAAAGCAAACTCGATATATTTACATATGTGTGAGTGCATGCACAACATGCAGCCAGAAAACAATCAGATTTAGATGGTTGATTTATATCCATAATTTAATTCACGTGGGTTTTTAACCTTGAATGCCAACAGAAAAAAAAAATGCCCAAAGGAATTAGCTCACCACACCAGAATACATAAGGAGGTTATCATATCACTGAACACGTGAAAGCACCTTTCACCACAACATACTTTGAACTTCTCTTTCTAGTAACAGCTTAAGTTGCTCAAATAATGAAAGATTACATCCAACACTGATTAAAAACACAATACATGTAAATACATTTACATAACAATTATGTATTTTATCAAATACTCCTTTATTGTCTTCACAGAGAAGACCAAATGTCAGCTCTAATAAAGTCTGCCTTGAAGACAGTCAGCGTCAAAACTTCACAAGATCTAAAATTGTTGAATAGATTCATTCATTCTTAAAATACTTCTCTCACCAGTTGAGTTTTTTTGGAGATATTTGAGAAAGCCAGAGACATGTTTACTATTATTTTACAGTTCTATGCAAAGGAGGTGATCCTTGTTAAGGGAAACCAGTGTGCACTATTTTATGAGTGGAAGGAAATACAGGCACATATTGAAGAAGAAGAGTAGAAGAGTAGCTGGGCTTTTTTTTTTTTTTTTTTTGGCTTATAGACTTTGCAGTTAGTTTTCAGAATACCATTGCATGCCTAAAAGAGCTGTTTTTATACTCTGCTGTCTTCACAGCAAAGTATACAATCTCCCCTCTGTCTTGTAGGCATTTCCTGTACTAGGAATTTTTTGCTAAAATTTCCCACTCTTGGTGCTCCTGTTTCAGCTCATTGGCTGCTGTGCTAATAAGGGCACTTGGGACTTCCTCTTAATTCAAGCACTGCATTGTGTAAACTCCTAAACAGGGTTAGGCAACATAGTGTTGCCAGCTGCACATCTGCAGCCATCTGGATTTGTGGCAGGAGCACTAAAATAGACATTGTGTAGCAAAGTTGAAAGAGTGATGAGAGTGGTGCAAATCATATTTGCACAAAACTGTAAAGTAAATGCCCTGTATTTGATCTGCAGTATATACAGAATCATTATTGAGATGTTGCTTTTACATACATGTGTATCAAATAAAGACAAATGGGATATACTCCGTGAAAAAGCTTGCTGCCTACTATTGCATTGTTACAAGAAGAGATAAATAATCATTAAAACCTCTGATACTCATAAACAGTTCTCTGTTCCCACTTCTATGTCTTCATTAAGATTCTGCTTCTAATAAACATCACTTGACTATATTCATTTATTACAATAACAGTCTTAGGAGAAATAATGGCACACCATCAAATTACAGCTTTTAAGACTGAGGACAGAGAGTCAGGTGAATGGTCTATCAGAGTTTTCTATCTGTGCATATTAGTTGTTTGGTGGGCACCTGGTTGAGGGACTTCAGATTTCTTTTCCTTTCTGATCCTTTCTCACTGATCAGCATCTCTGGTGACCATTCCTGGAATAAAACTCTGGGTCTGCTTGAAGTCAGTTCAGGTTTGGAACAGTTTCATTTGTTTTGACGGCGTGTCATGGAATGGTCAATACAAGTTGCAGTCCCTACTTTTCTTTGAAAGCTTTGTTTGTTCATTTGTTTGCTGGCTTTCGTGGGCACTAGAAATGTGGGTTTACTACTACGTAGTTTTACTGCTGGTTTTATGTTGAATGTACATATTTTGTACAACTGGTGTGAGACAGCTCAGAATGCAGTCATAGTTCTAGATCAAATGCTTTGCACACAATGGCTCTTAAAGTGTTTTTTAACTCATTTTTGATGGCACCAGGTTCCTTTGCAGTAATTGCTCACAGTGTGAAGACGATGAAGTATTATTTAAGAAGAGTGACTTTAAGGTAATAAGCTTACGAGAGTCAGCATTACAGTTTTGGACTTTCTAATTTACTTTCTAATTTATCTGACTTGTTAAACCTACTTCCCAAACAGGTAGTACTGCTCCCTTGTAAAATTGGTAGAGCTTCCTGGTTTTATTTTATTATCTTCTTGGGATGGCATTTGTAGCTAAAATCTGTCTCCCTATTTTGTCTGAAGTATTGCTTTTTATCTATGGTACCGTAAGTTTTCACAACTAATCCAGCCTCTATTTAGTGGGGATGTTATCTTTGATTTCAACTGGAAAAAGGTAATGACCTTAATGTATTTGGTTGGCTTAAGATAATTGTTGAGGAAGAAAAACTTATTCAGAGGCCATTATAATTAGAGTGGAGCTAGTTACGTGCTTTCAAAGAAAGCTATCTTATTGTGAAGGTAATTTTTAATAAAAATTATGAATGTTTTATCAAGCTATCTACTTAAATTTATCATTATAGATCAAATAGCAATGGACAATAATAAACAGAAGTTGAGAACAATTACAGGCCTATGTTTTGTAGACACATATTTTGCCACAGTAAGCCAGAACACAATTTTTGTGGAATCTTACAGGTATTAATCATATGTGCAGCCTGTTTTATCACAGTTATATTAAAACATCAGGGTGCTTATACTGATAGAGTATTTGGTCCTTTGGTTTCCGTTGTTTGATGACTATGACATTTCAGTGAAAGTGGGTTTCCTTGAACTGATCTTGGGAATAATGTCTGCATAATGTAGCTGGCCTTGAGCAGAAGTGAGATAGAAGCAAGACGGTGTGAAAAGCAGGAAATTCAGATAGTCTCCTTCCTCTGAGCCTCTGAGAACAGTTGGCTCTAGTCATATACTGACTGTAAAACCACTAGTCTGTGACCAGAATCTTTAAGAGATGCTTTTACGTGATCAGTTTTTATTCAAACAGGGATGAAAGACCATTTTTGTTGAATTTTGCAATTGAATATTCATCCTGAATAGGAAAGTGGAGTTGTGTAGATCACCTAGGGTTTAAAGACTGAAGTAACACAGCTGTTGGAAGTGATCATTGGTATAGGTATCATTACCACTGGTATTGTGCTCGTCAAGGAATAATGCTTTCAACATGCAAAGAAGGGTTAAGAAACAAATCTCCCCCAACAGACAGAAAAAATAAATAAATATTGTTTTCTTGGATAGCCAAGAAAGTATGAAGGGGTTTACCAAGGCCAGGCCATAGGGAGCCACAGTCTTTTTCACATGTATCACATGAAGTCAATTAGAAGATTTCGTTGATACAACTGGGTGCAGGGCTGAAAATCACATCTCAGTGATGCCATCTGGAATTCACCTTCTAGTAAGGAAGATAAATGGTAGGGCTTTGAACATATTTGTTTTTCCTTTGCAAATATTATGGTATTTTAAAGGTTGAAGCTAATCATCTGAAAAAAAATGTGCTGAAAATTTTGATGTAAAGTTGCTTTTCAAAATTGCTAATGAAATAATTATGTGTAACAACAACCTTTTTCACATATCACTGATAGATCCAGAGCCTAAAATTAATTGCTCTTTGATCAGATTAAAACTCGTCTTCCTAAGTAGGTCTGTTTGATGAGGGAATTACGGAGCTTGGAAGCTTTGGTTAATGGCATCTTCACTTTTTTTTGCAAAAGGAAAATAAGAACTTAAAACTTATATGAATTCCTCATTTATATGCTTTATCTGGAGTATTTCAACCTGAAATAACTTCACTTTTTGGAATATGAATTGTTGTTTTTGTTTTTGTTTTTTTTTACTGGCTTTTAGAAGGCAGTTTTGAATTGATTCTTTTCTCTCCCCATCACCATTTTCAGATCAAAATTGCTAGTTTTTTTTAGATGTTGAGGATTTTCTCTAAATTAAAATTTCTTGCTTTTGGATGTTATTTTTTAAAATTAGAAAAGCTTTGTTTCCTGGGGGAAAAAAAATTCTCACCCAAGTCTGTTGGACTCACCTACCTCTTGGAATGTGTTCACCAAGAAAATTTGTTTCAGTAACATGAAACCATGCCAGCAGTTGGATGATTTTGGAGCCAGGTGCCAGACACTTCCTTGTCCCTCAAACTGCTGGGTTAGCATTACTGAGCTTGCTTTCCTGGTGTCCGGGACATTTCTAATCCTCTGGAGAACTGCCATACAGAGCAGCTAGGTACTGTTCATGTCTCAGTGATATAAAATGTTTAGTAGACATGAGTAGGGGATGCAGGGCTGGTGCCCCCCCCCCCCCCCCCCC
>VXAL01019246.1:155314-165682 GCA_013399475.1 Chauna torquata
AGGTGCTGCTTGCTTGCCCCTCTGCAGAGCATCAAATGCTGGATGAGCTGTCATGCCACGGCTCGCCTTCTGGCCCTCTGCAGTGGTGGCACAAGGCTGTTCTCTTAACTGCACTCAGAATAGCACTCAGAAAAGCAGGGTCCCAGTGACTGCTTCTCAAAATGATTTTTTACGTAAGCAAACTTTGCTTGGGCGTTGTGTGTACGATTCCAGCACTGGTGACGATGCTGCCATGCAGACACTGCCTATCAGATGACACACGCATACTCTGGAGGAGAAGGGGTTTACATATATGATCAACTGCTCAGGTAGGGAAAAAGAAGGGGGTGGCGGGGGGAAAGGAAGCTTTTAGAGACACTGTACTTAAGTATTTCATTTTTTCTATCATAAGATAAAATAATGAATCAGGAGAGAAACTGAGAAGTGAGTGACGAAGTTGCTGAGGTCTCTGGTTATGTGCTCCCAGGGTTCCCTCGAAGCTCCCCGGTTATAAATGCTTGGTTAATATGTGCCTATCACTTTCATACAGCAATAAAATCTTTATGAAATGAGCAACTTTTACAATTGTTACATACTGACTAAGCGTACAGTGTATCACAAACAGCAGTAAAGAGTATCCCTCAGAATTAACATTAGTGTTTCATGGCATATAATCATACTGCAAAGAAATCATTAAAACAAATAATATTAGACAATTAGACATATAAACTTATACTGATATTTTTCTTTTGTAAATGGCCATGAATACCAAGAACAGTATTAGAATTTTTATACTTTTCTTAAAAAATGAAGAGTACATTGTTTTAAAACAAAATTTACTGGAAAAAGAATTACTGTACATCCCNTTTCCTAGATCATCAGAAGTTGCTTTGCAGTATGGTGCTATATCTTCATGCTGGATGCAAGAGGGATGTTTTGTATTTAATCAATAGCAGACAGATTTATCTAAGATTTATTTTTTCATTTGCTTCAAAACTACTGGTCATTTTTTACTATAGAAAATGTGCTCCTGTGGAAATCAACCCAGGCATTTGCTGTCAGTTTAAGCAAGCAAGAATCAATGAGAACAAGAAAAACACAAAGAAAATGGCCTCAAGGGAAAGCTCTGCATAATGAACTTGAAATTGCTGCTGCTGGAAATGCTGTTGCTGCTTTTCCTGCCAGGGCTGTTACCTCACAGAGCAATTTTAGCTTAAAGCAGGGAGTGAAGCTTATCTACAGTATCACTGAAGACCAAGGTTTATGCTGGTAGATTTTCAAAACTTCTAGAGACCACTATGCTCCATGGTACATTGATGGCATTTTTAAAGGGGAAATATGCCAGAAATAGCCCATGGACTTGCTAAATGGTAAGAAGAAAAGAGAATGAACAGGAACAACAAAGCCTATGGAAGCCATATTTTCAAAAGAAGTCTACCCCACATTTTTCAAGTGGGAAACTCATAAGTGAAGTTAATGGAGAGGCCATACAACTTAAATGATAACAATTTGCCTACACATACAGAGATAATTGCCAAGATTTTGTTTCAAGTTCTTAGCTTCCCTTCTGCCTGGGAAGGTAGTATGAGGAAGTTCATTTTAGATTGAAAGGCAGAGCTGTAGGCTGAGTGAGATCTCCAAAGGCAAAATCCCTTGCCATGTTATTCCTTGCGGATGGTCTCACAGAAGCTTTGGTTGGGGTTTGAGTCTTGCCTAAATGAGAGAAATAGAATGAATGAAAAAGAGAAATGAGAAGAGAAATTACAGTGCACGGTGTTGTCAACAGTTCTTCTAAACTCAAGCAGTTCAGAACATGGATGAATATTTAGTAGTCTTTTTAATGCAATAACTGCTTTTCACTGTTACTCATCCATCTGAGCGGTTGCTGTAGCTACAGCATAACAGAGAATTGGCAGAAAGGGAATCGTGTATTCTACCATATTCCCTGGCCCATATCAAATATTTCATGAATGTTTATATATCCTAAAGCAGATGTTAGCAGGAAATGCCTATGAATATGTACAAATCTTTCCTAATCCCAAGTAGAGATTGTCACTATTATCAACCTTAAGTTTCAGGAATTTCTTGTTTAAATACATGATTGTACCCTCAGGTATCTTGTCATCAAATGCATGTTTATTCCTAACTTGAATCCTGGGGTTTTGCAGAAAGTTACATCATATGTGAGGGGGTAGTCCATAAAATAAACCTCATTAGTGGTTTAGTACTCTAGAAGTGCTGATTTAAGGTCATTAATTTGTATAGGTGCTGGCTGTTATAAACCTAATGTAACACTGGGGGAATTTTTTTATGGAGTCAGTTTACTGGAAAATCAACAAGGTCGGAGCTGCTCTAGCTCTGATATTTGGAATGTGTCAAGTTTCACATTTCAAGTTGAGAAAACTCAATGTAGAACCAAGTTAAGAGTATATTGGAAGGATGATTTTGGGAAGGACAAATTAGATTTTTAAATCGGCACGCATGCTAAAACTAGGAACAGTTTGCCTGGATTCGGAAAAATGACAAACACAGAAAAAATCTGAACTTATTTGGGAGGAAGAAATCAGTGTAGGCAATATGTGCTAAATGCTGTAAGCATCCTGTTCAGTAAACAAGGAAAGGGACAGGTATTGTGTGGTTAGAAGTAAATACATTGCTAGTACAAAGCCACCATGGAAATAAACCAGCTAATAAGTTAATCAGGAGCTAAGAGGTGAAAGAAGAAGAAATATTAATTTTAGATCTCGGATCTCACTCCTTCCAAACTGAGTTCCTGTCTGTTGAAAGGGTTGTCACATCACAGGAAGGATACGATTGCCATGGAGATGATTAGGAGAACTTTTCCTGTGATTTACATTTTGCTGTTGTCTGTGGTTAGTTCTTATCCTTTCTTTTTATCTAAGCATGGAAAATCTGAATGCTATGAAGCATGTATTAATATTAAATATCTTTATCTAGGGTGATTTTGTATTCTTCCTATTACACTTTTATACTGTGAACCAAGACTAAGGGCTTTCTCCACAGTAACAAAGGGAAGCTGTAGTAGAACAGGGACCTGATTGCTGCCTGTTAGAGCTTAGGCCAGTGCCTATAGGACAGTCCTTCATGTCTTGCTGTTTTTTGTAACAGCTATGTACATTGCATTTTTACCTAAGGACTGGGAAAATTATTTGTGTGTGTGTATATATATATATGTATGTTCCTTAGAAAGTAGAAAGCCTGCACTTAGTATTGTTACTGTTCGGGTAAAAATTGTTCTTTTCTTTGTACTTCACATACTGTAGCTCTATGTCAGAAGGTTTTCTCAGCCTTGGGGAAGGATGTTCTCTGCTTTTAGAACTGTTAAAATATCTGCGAGCTAAGAATTTTAATATATATTATATATTATATTTTAATATATATTAGTCTTCAGAAAATCTGTAGTGATCTACAATAGTATGGACCTGTCAGATAGAAGAAGGTGAAAGATACCTCCAATATCCTCACTTTTTTTTTCCACTGCAAATTACATTTCAGTACCTGAACATGCGTAGCTCTGTCCAAAAGGTTATGTTGCAAGAGCTTTCAGATTCTCCAATGCGTTCTTCACAGTCAGTTTTGGAGTATTCCAAAAACTCTTTGCTCTGAGACTTAGCACAATGCACAAATAATGCTGTTGCCTTAAACGTCATTTGTTGACTTGTTGCGACTCACATATGGAGTGCAGGAGGTAATGCTGGTCCCTGTGATAGAGGAGATACAGAGATTATTCCCTCTTGGAATATACCAGGCATACAAATCATAGTAAAGGGCAAGAGGGAGATGGCTGTTCCTTTCCTCTGCCCTGTAGAGCTGATTATTGCTAGTGGTGCCAGAGAAGAAGGGGAAGCAATTGCGCTGGATCTCCTGGGACCTACTGAGATTGAAGATTTTCCTTCCATTTTTGACACATCAGTTGGCTGATTAGTGAGATGAGCAGTGCTTTTGCAGGAGGATGGAGGAAGGGAGAACAGCTTATCTGAGGATGGAGGAAGGGAGAACAGCTTATCTGAGCTGCCAGTACAGAAAAACACAAAATGTGTATTTATTGCAAAATTCCAGAAGGATTCTATCAAAGTAAAGCCACAGAAGCACAGAGTTGTGCTCACAACAAATGCCTGTTGTGCTCAATGGCATATCCCACTCAGATTACTTCTGAGGGTAGAGCACTAGGCCTACTATAGCAAATATTTTGTCATTGCTGAATTCTGCATTGTTCTGACCCTTGCACTCATGTACGCACTCTTAAGAGCCTTTTCGTCCAGCTAAGAACTTGAATACTGCTCTCTGCTATTCTTGGAGCAGTGGGTTTTCTTCATCCAGGTCATCATCAAAGATGGGAAATGTAACAAGGAGAAATTGTTGCTAGCAACAAGGACCCAGATACAGCTGATGAAGACAAGTTGTTGGAGGTGACAGTCTCCTTTTGTATAACTGAATGAACAGTTGTCTGATTTGCTAACCCCAGCTTCCCTGCAAACCAGAAGGAAGAACCTTTGGTCGTGATCAGCAGATTCAGAGACTCTGCTCAAAGCTGGAGAGTTGAGCTTGCTGGCATATATTCTGTTTGTGTTCTTACAAGAGGTTGAGTGTTGTATATCACAGATGCTTTCCTTTCACTGGATCCTGCTTTTTCCTAGAGTTTGGAAATCTGCAATAATTTCGCTGACAGCTATTGGGTTTGGGAGGGTGGGAGAGGGGAATCAGTTAAATGCAGAATGTTCATATTGCCTAGTCCTAGATGTTTCATTATTCCAGAGGAAAGAAAGGAGTTACTGTGACTCACCATAAAAATCTTAGTGTTTTAGTTCTCATCTTTATGAATCATATTAGATTTTTTTTTTTTTTTAGTTTGTTTTGTTGTTTTTCCTCATGAGAGCTGTAGGAGTCATTGGGCTGAATTCTCCTTATCGTTGTCACAATTTTGATGAACTTGGATTTAAGGCTGAGTTACATTTCATAAGTGTACTAATTTATTAACTATAGGTGATGGAATTGTATTTCAGTATGCTGAAAATTTTCTTGCATCAAAGTAGAGAGTGAATACTTGTTAGTTCAGGTACTCACATTTCTGTTTCATCTAAAAAGGCAACAAGGATCTGAAGCCAGTATAAAGTAATAGATGATGGCTGTTTCTCCGACAAAGTGAAGTTTGCTTGATAAATGCCACCACAAAGTTATTTTGTTATTTGTGCCACATTATTTATGAGAAGCACTTTCCTCCTCTGTGTATCACAATTTAGCCAAAAGTCATCTGTGTAGATCTAAGAATAACTAAGGTCTTTAATTGCATTCTTCTTGTTGACAACAAACTGCATGTGAGATGTTGCCCAGAGTTTTCTTTAAATTTTTTTTTTTTGTAAACAGTACTGTGTGTAGAGCTATTCAGATCTGTAGTGATATACGAAAAGGTTTATAATTTCCTGTTCAGTCAAAGGTTTAGAAAACCTAGGCAATGAATCTGATTTGACAACATTATTTCTTGTATTTGTGTAGCATTAAGGCTTCGATTTGCTGGTCTTCATTCCTGTTTATCAAAGTGTGGTGTACCTATTGATAAGCTTTACTGCTTTTCATATAGAAGAGAATAAGCACCTTTTCTTTAAGTCCCATAGTGAACCAAAGTTAGAATACAGTACAGCAGTCAGTATTTGACCCTTCTGCTATACCCATTTTGATCATATCTGTTCTACCTATAGTAAAGCTTTAATATCATAGGCTTAATACATGCTCACAGTTTGTCCTTGGGTATTAAGGCTGAATACCATAGTTGTCATAAGTAAATTAGGGTTCATGTTTTCCTGTACAGGTAAACACATCTCTTAAAGGGGATATTTTACATTCACTATCTATATTTTTCTTATTTGTGAGCATTTATATTTTTCACCAACTGTAATGCGCATGAGCTATAGACAAGAGATCTTTATTCATTTTGGTGTAAAGAATGTGAAACAAGTCATGATTAATGTTAAAATATCAGTGGTGACACTTTGCAGAAGCTCGAGGAGCAAAGCTAAAGCCAGACTTGATAAACTTAGGTGGCAAAATATCAAACCCTCTTAAGTACCTACTGGCAAACCAATCCTCTGATGTGAACTGGAGCTCTGTTTTGAGTTTTTCCCCTGTGCTCTGCAATCTAGAGCCCACCCATGTGAAGTGCTGAATGTTAGTGAAAGACATAGGGAATGGAAAGTGTTCAGCATCTTCCAGGATTGGCCCTTACTTTGGTACCCATCCTATGCTTTATGCAATTTGTTTTTCTTGAACTAATAGTTTTCTTTCTTTTTCCCCTCATCCTGAAAACTAGATTATGTTATGTTGATTCCAAGTCCTGGTTATACAAATTCATTCTCTCTTAATGCAAATAAAATATAGCAAACCATGTGGCCTATTTCCTTCCTCATAAGAAGATTAACATACAGAACTTGGTTCGCTTTAGTTGTCTTTTGTGATGGTTTGGTTGTTTCCTGAAGATGAGAGAGCCATCTCTGTAATATTAGTATATTTTATTTGCTGTAATCTGATGTACCATTTCTCTCCCCTTTTTCTCCTCCCCCTAAGATTATCGTTGGAGAAACTGCAGTGTTTTGCCTACAGTTAGCTACAAAGGATTTTGAAAACCAGGAAAAAACAATATTAACTGGAGACTGTTGTTATATAAATCCACTGGTGCGCAGAACCGTCAGATTCCTTGGTATGAGCAAAATTAATGTTTTCATTTTCTGAATGATGAGTGATCAAATACGTCTTAAGTTTGACCTGGGGAAAATATTCAGATAACCATACAATATTTCATGTGTAGTCCTACCTTGGGTGCAATGACTTCTTTCCTTTTGGGTAGCAAATTAAGCTTCTTGGAAGTTTGGTTAAAAAAACAGTTGCAGAAACAGCAGTAAAAATAGAAAAAATAGAAAAAATGGGGACCAAGAGAGGCAAAAAACAACCAGTGGGCCTTGACCAGGGTGAAGTGGAGAAGGGAAATATCCTTATGCCATATCTATGATCAATAGTTTTATTTTGGTTATGCACATATACAGCAGCCAAAGTTGAGGACACTGGGATATAAATGTATGTTTGAAAGCAAGCCCAGTTTAGGTACTTTCCTAGCCTGGAGCATGTATCTATGTATAATAGATAACTATACAAAATCCTTGGTCCACTGAAGTCAGCTGTAAAACAACAACAACAAAATTCCCCTGACTTCAGTAAATATGAGATGTCATGCTTTCTACGTATTCACTGTACATGCATTTTGGAGGGGGAAGTACCACCACTCAGCGTGTCTATTGAATATTCCCAGATGCTGCTTTTTAATACATGCAGGGATGTCACAGCAGGGCTCAATTTGTCAGTTGTTTGCTTCTACCTCAGGGTTGTATCTAAGAGAAACAGCTGGAGGAACGACGCCCTGGGGCAGCTAATCCCCTGTGTGCCCCAGCCGCAGGGGGAGGGAGGGGGCGTACAGCTGTGTCTGTATTTGCAGGGTTTGTGCGACAGCTGTGCCCGCCTTCTGAGAGCGCGGTTGCTCACTGTCACACAGGGGTGCTGAAAGTCATTAAGAGTGAGACTGTCTTGCATAGATCCAGAGGAGGTGAGGAGTGATGCTGAGGAGCTCCTCCCGCTCCAGTTGCTCTGTGCAGGGGCTGTGTGTGAGCAGTGTCTGCGATTCCTTCCTGCTTGGTGGGCCCTCCTTGCTCACAGAAGCAAAAAACAAGTTAGGTGGAAGGGCAGGCATGAACAATGGCCTCCGCACCGTTCTACCAGACGAGGCTACCACTACCCATTATGCTCCAGAAAGTGATGTGGCCACCTATTTTGGGGCAGTGCACGCCCCCAGGCCTTGCTGAAAGGGCCCTCCTGTGCAGTGTCTTGGCTGGGCACAATCTGTTGCTCACTAGTGTCTAGCTGCTCAGGGTGAGTGAACGTTAGTGTGACATCGCTGACCAGCCATTATCCCAGAAACCATTCTTGGTCTTCCAGCTTTGCAGAGGGGAAAAAACTGACCTTTAAAAATGCACATGCTTCTGTGGCATCATCTCTGCTGTGGTGTGCATCCATTAATGTCCTCATCATCACGGTGACCTGGGAAGTTGGGAAATGCCAGAACTCACACTATATTCACAGCGAGTTGAAGTATGGGAAAGGCAAAATGATTTGCATGTGGAAATACAGGAAATCTGTAGCTCAGGTGGAATTTGAACACGCATCTGTTGGCTTTGCCTCCCAGTCAGAGTGCTGTGTTTGCATTTCTTTCCAGAGCTCGCTTTCTGCTTCCAAAAGGATAGAAAAAGACCTCAGAATAGGACATATCTGTTTTCTTTTAAATAATCAGATACACACATTTCCATTCTAAGCAACAACAAGTACATATGCGTAATGCTTTGCTGATGTCTGGTTAAAAAAAAAATGCTTTAGCATAAGAAGCTCCTCAAATATATAGATCTTTAGCTCATTGTGTTGATATTATGATTAATATGCCGTGCACAGAGATGTACCTAGTAGTGGGCAGACGAAGACAACTCGTGCATGGCAATATTAAATTATTCAGTACTACAGCTGAGAGAGAAAAGAAAATGTTTGTCCAGTATGTTTTACAACTTTTCAAGTTACCTCACCATTCAGAGCCTGACTTCTCTGGTCCTCAAACAGATTTACTGGGTGAAGAATTTGCCTTTGTCACTCCTGTTTAGTGAACATTGCTAGCTACACTGACACCTGGCTTTTGCCCACACCAAACAGGTGGAGACACACAGCTAGGTGGCCCAGGAAAGCAGGCTTCTTGCATGAGAGGGGAGTGTACTCCTCTGAAGGATGGAGAGAGATTGGGTGTGTGTGTGTTTCATTGTCATTATTGTGGTTATGTAGGAAATTACCATCTCCAACATCATCCCGGATCTTTAGGGTACAGCCTTGTCCCTATATGCTTGAGGGTTGTTCGTGTTCTTAAATGGAAGGAGCTGGTTTGTTACTGCAATAAATATTATATGTTGTCCTGGAGTGAAATTGTCAGGAAATTTAACTCTTTGTTTCCTCTTTAGGAATTTACGCATTTGGACTGTTTGCTACGGACATCTTTGTAAATGCTGGACAAGTAGTAACAGGGAATCTTGCACCACATTTTCTTGCACTTTGTAAACCTAACTATACAGCACTTGGATGTAAACAGTATACACAATTCATCAGTAGTGCACATGCCTGTACTGGAAACCCAGACCTTATCATGAAAGCCAGAAAGACATTCCCATCCAAAGAAGCAGCACTAAGCATATATGCAGCTATGTATCTGGCTGTAAGTATATCGCACTGTTTAATGTCACTATATTTTTGAGAGCACATGGTTCAAACTATTGGTGGGGGGAGGAATGGAGGGAAAATAAGACAACTGTTTTTTTATTTTTATTTTTTTATATATATATGTAAACGTTCTGTGTGTTGCTGTGAAGCCTGCGACAATTTGATTTCTTGGACTTCATTCTGATGATTACAGATGCAGTGGTCCTCTGAGCCTTGAAAGCTAAGGAAGCACCTAGGACAATGCTGAGAGAGGATAAATTGTTCAGAAAGGGTTATAGGTTTAGGATAACCAGGTTCTTGGCTTGCTTTTTCCCCATTTCCAGAGAATCTGGGGAAGGCTGTGTTGGACAGTAAGGAAAAAGGGCAGGGATTGTCTGTGACTGGTGGTAGTCACTTTCTGTGTTTTAACTGAATAAAAATTAGTAGAATTGCACATGGCTGTATTCTTTGGTGAGGTTAAGCAGAGGAGTGGGCATATGTGTCTGATCTCTCAAGTTTCCTGAGGATCTGTGCATGTCCATAGGTACCAGAATTGATATTTATATGTACCTCAATGCTCATACAAAGTCAGCTGCTTGGCTCTTATTCTGCATTTAAGTGGGCTACAAGACAATCCAGCCTTTCTTCCCTCTCTCCTCTCTGACACAAGGAGTGATGAGCAGGGCTGGGATAAACGGCTGTTTACTGACTGGCATCAGAACTGTTGCTGGGCCTATTCAGAAGTGCTGGGAGGCAGGTGAGAGGGTAGTAGTAATGAATCTCACTCAAGTAACTCAGTGCAATACTACCTGGCTTAGTTTGGACTGCATGTTGTTCCTTTCACAAGCAGCAGAGCATACTCTTAGTTGATTGTCCCTGGGGCAACCTTGTGGAAATCTTCCACCTGACCTGGGCTTGCAAACACAGTCCTTTATAACCCACTGGCTACTACATATACGTTTTATATATATATATATATCACCTATCACCGTGTTGATAAATGTTCTTTCAAACCACCCTGACGGCAGGGATAAGAACAGGAGTTGGCCTGTTAGTACCTCAGCAGTTCTGTTTCCAACCAATTTAAAAACAAACAAA
>VXAL01019246.1:170328-245996 GCA_013399475.1 Chauna torquata
ATGCAAATCAGATCTTTGAATTGACTGTATTAATATATAGTCTAGAGTTGCAAGAGGTCAAGTTTAAAAACGGATGTCTGTGAGTCCTTGCTTGCAGGATTCTGTTTTCTACGCAGAGCTTTGCAAATGTATACCATGTTCCAGGAAGAGAAGTTTGCCCTGTTTCTATTGATTCTTTAATTGAATGCTATACTTAACATCTTGGTGGCTTTTCTTTAAAGAAAAGATAAAACTAGTACCTATGCTGGCAGAACCCTCTGGTTATTGTGAATAATGGACTGAGCATGACAATGTTGAGTGCATGTATAGGAAGGGACTCGGCAAATGGGGTCTTTGTTAGTCACGTGAGGCACAGCATGAGTCTGCAGTTGTTTCTGCTTGCTGAGTGCTTTGTCTGAGTAAGGATTTGAAGGACATGCTTGATAGTAAAAAGAGTTTCTGAGAATTTTGTGCAGAGCACCCTTCAGTTCAACTTTGTATTAAAAATGTTGAAGTTTGAAGTACTGAGGAATCAACCGTTTGCATTGTAATGTTTTTTGATCTCATAATAATAGAGATCACTTTCTTGGCTGATGACTAGGTGGTACAGATAACTGAAAAACATCACCAATACCTGCCTTAAACAAACTACACTTTTTTTGAGCTGATTTTTTTCTTCTCAGTAGTAGTTTTGATTTAATGTACCCCAAAACAGAACTAAATGCAGGATAGCTTCCTGTCAATTTCCTGTGTCTACTTCACCCAAGCTGTATTTGAAATTTGGTGATCTTGCTGGATATTCAAAATATTAGACCATTTTCTCAAGCACCAGATGTTCTACCATACAATGTTACTGTGGGTAACAGTGGTAATATCTAGAAGTACAGCGAGAGTCACTGAAGGAGAGGGTTGCAGAGTAAGTCAACATGCACTACTCTGTAGCTTGAAAAAACTGCTGGAGCTAAAAAGCTGAAAATGAAAGTTGCAGTTATCTTGTCAGCATTCCATGTGATAAGAGTAACTCACTGAAGAGAGTCCACAAAAAAATTTAATGAGTTAAGATGAAACGATAATCAGCAATGGGAGAAACACTATTTCTTAAATGAACTAGGAAGAAGGAAGGAGAAATGTGCGTTGGAGATACAGCCCTAAACTCTTTTTTCAAAACTTCGCTCTGTCTGCATTAGTTGAAAGTATGCTACTAATTTGCCATTGAACACATAAGGTACATTGGTGATGTAATGTGTGTGTTGCAGTACTCTGCTGTGATTTTGAGCTACCTGCTTATATTGTGGATCTTTCTCTATGCCATAGATATTTCTCTAGTGTTTTTGAACAAAATGACTGTTGGATGTTCTTTTCAGACAAGCTCTGACCACTACTTTCTTCATTTAATTTGGCTTAAAGTAACTGTAACCACAGTTTCTAATCTTTTTCTTGACTGGATTATTGCAGCAGTGAATAACTTGTTACTGAGCAAATTCAGATGAAATTTCAGATAGTGTGAAAAAAGCCAAAAGACTGCCCATTTGTTAGCTGAAAAGGTACCAGTTCGTCAGTGCAGAATCATCTGTTTCCCTTTGCAGTTCAAAGTGCTCACATTACACAGTTTGAGTTTCTAGTGAAATGCCATGAAGAAACTTTCATTCTGCAGTCTTAAAACTACAGTGCTTTGTCTAAATGTGAGGGATTTGGGGATTTCAGTGGTTTGGCTGCAGAAGCATCTTCTGCAGAAAGTAAATACTTTTTTTACTCAAAAACCTATTCAGTTGAAATATTATTTTTCAGGGTGAAACTTTCAAACAGCCTTAATGTCAGGATTAAATATAAGCAAGAGAATGGAAGTTCAGAGCTTTGAAATTCATTTCTCCCATTGGGCCATCGAAGTTTGCAAAGTGCTGGCTCAAACCCTGTAGTCACTAATGCACCTGCCCTGAGGGCAGAAGAGCTGCTCTATCACCATGCACTGCTTTTAATTCAGTAGTACTGCACAGGGACAGTTAGACTGCAAGCAGGGCAGAGCTAGAGATCTCAATTTCTTTTAGTTTGTATAAAAGTTTCTGCCTTTAGGTTGTTTTTGTGTGCTATGGGGAATTGGTACTAAATATCTTCAATCAGCAGCTGTGAAGTATGGAAATGTATTGGTCCAGCACTGGTTGAAACTGCTACATTTTATTTATAAAAGTAAATGTTGACATCTCGTTCAATTTTCATTGCTTTTTGACAAGTCTCTAGTTAATAACATGGAGAAGCTGTGTATGAGAAAGAAATGCATTTGATAATAAAAACAAAGACTTGATGTAGCACCTTTCAGGGCAAGATCTTTTGCTACTATTGCCAACGTTGGGCAATGAAAAATAAGTCTCTCTCTTTACCCCTCTGCATAAATAAATATGTAGATTGAGAGTAATAGGATAGGATTGTCTAATATGTGTGTTCTTTTGGGGGCTTTCCAGGTTCATGTAAGATATAAAATAGCTGTGGTGTAATTCTTACTCAGTATCCCTAGGAAAAGGATGTGAAGACTTTATCTAGAGTTCTACTTTCTTGTTTCTTTAAAAAAAAAAAAAAAAAGAGAGAGAGAAGAAAATAAAGCCCAAGAAGATGCATAGTCTATTCAGAACAAGTTTCAAAGATTCTGTTCACCAGTTAGTGGGATATATTATCCATCAGTCTTCAACTTTCTTCCTTTCTACTTTTCAGATGTATATCACCAACACAGTAAAAGCCAGAGGAACAAGGCTCGCAAAACCTGTTCTGTGTTTGGGCTTAATGTGCTTGGCTTTCCTTACTGGAATCAACAGAGTAGCAGAGTATCGAAATCACTGGTCAGATGTAATAGCAGGATTTATAATTGGAATATCTATAGCAGTATTTTTGGTAAGTGTATATTTTTGTCACTTCTGTTTGAAAAATATCAGTATAATGAGTTGTATCTCCTAACAAGTATTGGTAAGCTTGACTTTTCAGACAAATGACAAAGAGGAGTTTCTATCTTCTTTTAATTATCAATTTCCTTAGGTATATTTACATACACTCTGAAATGTCAAATCAAGAAAGGGTTGATCAAATTATCTATTTTGACTTCCTTATAAACCAGACTATAGAGTTTCAACCAATAATTTTTTCATCAAGCCCCACTTTAAGCAAGTACATATCCCTCAGAATAACATCTATTAATAATTTAATTTATGAAGTATTAAATGCAGTATAGAGATACCTACACTGATCAGAGAATAAGTAGCACTTGTTTTCTGGCTTTAGTAACCCCCATGCTCCCTTTGAATTTCTATGTTGTTCTGAATCAAAAGTCCTTGTTTAGCCTTTTCCTTTTCTGGAGCTGTGTTCCAACACCAGGTCTTTAGCCATAGCTGTTAGTGACCAGTGTCTGTGTCAGAAAGCTGCCACTAATCTATTATTCACCTTCACCAGTAACTTCAGTACAAGAGTATAGCATAGAATAGTCACTGCTGTTTACTGCCTGCAAGTTTGTCTACCCGGCATCTTGTATTAGTACTAAATATAACTTTGAATTTTTTGCCCATAAAAACACTTTTGATACTGATTCTGGGATCTCAAGATCTTGATCTCAGGACTTCACTTGGCTGTCAACTCACAGATGGCTGAGGTGGGCGTTTTCACTCATCTGATAAACGTGAGGGCAGCTTTAGGTCTCCTTTAAAATATATCTGCTGGCACTTCCAGATGTTCCCTTCAGCACAAGGTGTCCTGGAGCTGTATTTGGTTGTGCATTTTTAGGAAGTTTTTGTATTGTGTTTGTGCCCCTAAAGTCATAAAAGCAAATAGTGTAGAAAAGAAATCTGTCCTAGCACTTTTTCTTGTATTTTGTGGTGTACTGCATAAACTCATTTAAGTAGCATGACGTCAAATTTAGTTTTGTTTTGAAGATAATACAATTGGTAAGCATTGCCTCAGCTGAGTGTCTGAATTAGTAGAAACCTCAACAAACTGGTGTATACCACATTTCTAAATGCCTGTGCGCTTGTCACTGCTACTCTGCTGTTGCCCTGAGCAGGTTTGGAGTTTGGTTCAAACTAGTGGACAGTCCTTGCTTTCATATCCTCCCTTTCTCACTCTCCAATTGAGAATTTCTTTGGTGGTCAAAACTTAGATGGTACTGGCCCTTCAAAAGAATTTAAGGTTATTGCCATATGCTGCTGCACATGCCCTGGACATCCATTCATGACATTGCTAATAATTAGTGTTATATTATTTAGCTTCAGTAATGTATTTGCCTTTAGATAAGAGGACTTTTTGGTTCTGTGATGACGTGTGTATCAAAAAAAAAAATGCTTGAAAATCTTTTGTATTGAAATATTAATTAAGGATTTTCTGTAGAACACGAACTTCACATTTCTGTGTTTCTACTGTAAGCTGTGACTAAAGCTAGTGTCAGTTCTGCCTAATTATGGATGTCAGGATCAAAGCTGAAAAAAAGTTGTTCCTTAGCTATTCTGTTTATCTTTTAATCCCTTCTAGGTTGTCTGTGTGGTAAATAACTTCAGAGGACGTCAGCCAGAACATGAACGTTCTCATATGGATAACCTGGCCCAGATGCCCATGATCAGCATACCCCGAGTAGAAAGCCCTTTAGAAAAGGTAATGTCTGACTTTTTTAAAAAATGTGATTCAAAAATGTGATTTTGGACTAGAACATTCTAGCAATAGTCTCCTGGGTATGCCAAGAAGACTTGCATGAGTAAGTACTGTGATGTGTTTAAAATTTATTTTAGTTTCTTGTAAGAAGGATTTCTGGTTTTGCAAAGATGATGATGTACTATGCAAGTGCTAGGTAAAGTCTGAATAATTTTATGAGCAAACAATCACTGAAATAGATAGCATAAACTAATAAAATATTTTAGGCATTTTACCAGAAGGAAAGTTAGAGCTACTAATGCAAAGTTCGAAAGCAGTTCTACTTTCTAATGATTCTATCTATCATTATTTATTAAAATCTCTTTTGTTATGCCCATACGTGAAGACAGTAAACAATTCTACGCTGTTTAGGGCACCAAAAGCATATTGCTATGGCATACTTTTAAATCCATATAACTGTTGATACTTTTTCATATTAAATGTAAGAAGAAATGTTTTTAACCACTTCCCAGTCTGTGTTAGTCACTTGAAAGTGGTAGAAGTTGTCCTTTAGTAAGGACAGCTGCTAGCCCTAGGTTTGTTATCTATTTCCTTGAAGGGAAAGATTTTTTTTCAGAATAATCTAACATGCCTTTTTGAAACAAATGTCTAAGCTACTTCTGCTGATATTTTGTTATAAGGAGGTCACAGTATCATTTGCTTGAACAAGCATTTAGATGATGAATGTGTATCTTCAAAATAATCCATTCAGAAAACTCTCTGTAAAATGTCAAAACAAAACAAGGTGTCAGTTGGCCTAGGACATACCATATTAATAAGCATGTCTTATTTATGTGCCAGGTTCTCCTACAATAAAAAAAATTTGTGCAGCTCAAAAGCCTTCATAGATCATAAATATACATTCTCTGCAGGTTCTGCTTATTGGAGCTCTAGTTTGGCTGCTGAATTTTAAAATTTTTTTTTTTTTCCTGGGGATAAACACCTTGTGTTACCTTACTGTTTCTACCTGATTTGACACCTTCTCATATGTAACAATGTTTTTTTTCTAATACTAGACCTAGGAAAGACTGAGATGATGTGGGGAAAGCTATAGGAGGGTGCTGCAGGAGTAATATTTGCCCTGCTTGAGGGTGACCGCTACCATTTGTGGACTGCCCAGGACTCTATTATATGAATGGGAGTCTTTCCCTCCGAACCCTCATTCCCGTGACAGTGGAAGGTAGCTGTTTGCTGTCATGGAACTTCTCTAGATGCTTAAACTGGGGGACTGCCAGCAGGGTGTTACACTTAGTGAGGTTGCAGTGTATGGGTTCATCTTTCTCTCTGTTGCAAAGCCTTTCTTTTTTCTAGACAGAGAGGACGACATGGGAAGATGATTATGTAGATACTTTGCTATGTGTTAGGAAAAGCTTTCTTCTGTTTCCACCCTCAGAAAGTTTGAATTGGAATTAGCAAATAGTTGATGAAAAATCTACTTTTATCTGAGTGCTACAGGTGGTGAGGTAGGTTGTTTTTTTTTTTTTTTTAATCTGTTTAGTCTAAAGTTTTGGAGAGAAGCCAGATCCTATTAAATAAAAGGCACTAGGAATAATACTTATGTGGAACTAGGGTCTAAACTGAGCCATATCAATTAACTACCGTCACTACAAGAATTATTAACTTAGTCTTTGCTTTTTAACTATTTTTACATACTTCATTCTCCTCTAGAGAGAGGGGTGCTGGGTGATTGTGTGCTACTTGTGTTTTGCCTACTCTAGCCATGTGCAAATTACTTTTCCACTACATTTCAGTTACGGCTGTTTTAGTTCCACATTCTGAGTGTGTATACATTCCTATCTGGCTTATTTTAAATCTGTTTTTCTTTATTCTCAGTTTGCAAGCTCCTGTGCCAGTATTAAAAACAGCTTACTGTCATAAATTAGCTACTAAGACTAACAGATCCTGACTGACTGAAGTTATCATGGGCTAAGGCAGTGCTGGGATGAAGCAATGCAATTCTGCTCCTGGTATTTAAAGATAATACCAGTATGATACAGGCATTTGGGTGTGAGCAATTCAAAGATGCCGTCTGAAAGAATGACTTCATTAGAGATGCATACCAGATGGGACCTCACTCATTGCAATTTTGTTTTAAAATCACCCATAAATGAATAAGCACACGGTATATCGCACAGACCTGGAAGCAGCTTATTTTTGTGTTTCCAGATCTGCTGCTTGTCTGTTGCAGTGTTTTTTCGTGCTGGAGAACGAATGCGCTTGGCATGCTCTCTGTGCTGACGCTGTCTGAGTTCTCGTGGAGGTCAGGAACCACATATGAAGTGCGCTTTAAGCAGGAATATGTGTACTTGGAATATTCTGAATTGAGATTCTGCTGGTTAATGTTTGCATGATGCTTCTGTTTAATTGTGGTGCATGCACATGATTAAGCTGTTCTGCACAAGTACCCACTTCTTATGCACTCAAATAAAACATAGTTGCAGAGTGTCTCCTTGAAGAATCCTTGCCAGAGCTGGCTCAGCAGTGCAGACTTCTTACTTTCACCTTAACTACATTCATCCTCAGAATTAATGAAAAGAATGAAAGCCAAGAAACCTCATCACTCACCCATCTGCTCCTTTTTCTCTCCTGTCTCTGACCTTCTTCATCTATTATAAGGTAACTCAAGTTTCAGTCAGCTGGCACTCTGCTACAGAGGGGAGGCCCTCTTCCCACCGCAGTCAAGGATAGAGACTCTTGTTTTCCTGTTGCAAGAGTTCCTGGGAAATAGGGATATTCTGGGTGGCACCCAGAAGAGTTTAAAGTTCAACATCATCCAGTACAGTCACAAACTTTTTCTTTTTTCAGGGGAGACTGACACCTTGTTATTTCATGCTGAAATCACCTGAAATTGGCCAGGGCTTAGGGAGGGCTGGAACATGTCTTGTAGTAGCTGCTGATCCTGCTAGCCTTTTTCTAGAGGTATTCTAGTTGTGAAAAAAATCAAATACAAAGGAAATATGGAGCATTTTAGGGTGAAGTGAGGCAGTAGATAGGGGTAAGAGTTTCAGAAGGAAGTGTTGGATTAGGATGGGCACTATAATTCGTCTCCTATGGGATGAGGTGATTATTATGTCTGATCAACAGTGCTGTCTGGATCTGCTCAATATCATATATTTGCACAGTACTGTGTTTAACTGCTGAGCTGAATTTATCCCCAAAGCCTCTGCTTGGCATTCCTTCATAATGTTACTTCTGTCAACAATGCCCAAACCATGTCCCCAGACAAAACCGCCGTTCTTTGTTACAGTGAGATTGCTTATACTCCACCCATGGGACTGACTCTCCAGCAAACAGTGAACTAGAAACAGGTAGTTTACAGTCTTTACCTTTACAGATGGGCCAGCCGTGGTGGTGGTGTTCTTTTTTTTTTTTTGAGACAGCCATTTTTCAGCTTTAATGCTGATAAGTATCTGGAGTTCCTCTCACAATATATGACATTCTTGTTGCCTATCGTGTCAATTACTAGTGACTGTCAGGACTAATTGTCTCAAAAGTCTTGTTGAGTTTGGCACTATAATTTTTGTTCTATTGTGTATGTGCCAAAGATAATGGTGGAGATGAAACATTTTAACAATAGCAAGTATAGATATTATCATGGATCCCTCTTAAATTTCTGATAGTCTTTCAAAACTGGGGAAGCTTTTTCACTTCTATAATGTGTTTTCTGTTTATTCCAACTTGATAGTTCATGAGATATAGAGGTCTTAAGCAATTTGGTACTAAGGAGTCTTTTGCTGGTGTGTGTACTTGTGTATGCGCAGGGTGGCACGGGAGTCTGGTCTGGTCCCTGGGGCTCTCTGGTGAGACTGATGGCTCATCACTGAGCTTGCAGGCTAAATGCGAATCATGAAGATGATTTAGGTCATTGTGCTATGAGAGAATAGAGGAGAGGGTTTGTGTCTGTTTCTGCTGCTCCAAAATATTTTAGTTGAGAAGTGTCCAAGTATCGTTGTGCTTGATGTCCACGAGAGAACATATGTATCCATACAGGCAGTGTTTTAGTACGTGCACCTGTGTTTCCAGGACAGCTTGACTAGAACCCATGAGCTTACATTAGCTTATGGGCAGGTTTTCAGATTTGCGTTGTCATAATGGTTCTCTTGATAATATAGTATGTTAAAGGAGACAATACACCACTGTTTCACACACAGAAGCACGTACACAGGGGAGGCAGCTCATGAAGGATGCTAAGCAATTTTTTTCCAATGTTCAACATTTGAGTAGGACATGAATGCAAGTTCTACTTCAATCTACTTCTAGGAGATTGTAGAAGGATTATTTTTATTTGAATGCAAACTGTGATCACAACATATAACTTTCAAATAAAATAATATTTAAACATAGGAAATGGAACAATATATTCAGTGTGACCTCCTCAAATATGCACGTTGCAGGTGTTAAAGAATCAAGGTATTAGTAACAACCAAGAGGATCCTTTGCAACAAAACTCCCTCAGAGCACGCCTCATTAGGTTCCTCTCCTGGATATCAGGAATGGACCGTTTTGACCATCTTCACATAAGGCAATAAATGTATGTGCGCAAGAGCGCACTTGAGTGTTCATGTATGGAATTAAAGCAAAGGCAGTGTGGTGGCGGCATTCTGTGCAGGTCTGCAATGTTTTAAAAGGGGAATTTCACTTGAACTCCTTCTTTTCCCTAAAAATGTGACTTGTCCAGTAAAAGTATAAAATATGCTTTGTTGATGAGGAGAATTTTACGGTAACTAAAATATAGTTATTTTTTGCCTGAGCTACTACAGTGCTATTTTTCTGTTAACAAACCCTACTGTGTGAAGGACTACAAATAATTTTTCATATTCCTGTTTTCAGAAATGAAAGAATCTTTAAGATCACTATTTCTGAATATTTATAATAATATTAATGAGAACAGAACAGAAAAATTTCAGGTTAAAAATATTAAATGCATATAATGAAAACTGCTAACAAGAAAGAAACTTGGTATGGATTTTTTCAATTCTTTGACGTTATCCAGATATGGATAATTTCCCCCCAGAAACCTGCACTCAAGGCTTAGCCTTTTAGCCTTTTATTTTTCTGTCAGTGGTGTGAGAGCATGGTTATGAAGCATGCTTTGTTTGCGGTGCTGACACCAAGCTGATGCTGTCAGTTTAGAATGAACAATACAAAATCTGGCATGCCTGTCTGTGAAACTGCTGCTGTTGAGCAGACCCTGAGCATGCTCTAATTCTTTTGAGTGCTGTAGATGAAGTCATTTACCATGAAACTGGAGAAGCTGAGGTCTAGTGCATGCATGGGTTTTTTGCTTGCATCTGTGTGAATCTTTGGCTGACAATGGTTAGTATCTCACACTGAACTTTGTCACAATAAATCTGAGCAGAAGAGGCATGCTATTTTTTTTTCTTCCTGTGAACTGTCTCAGCAAAGCTTACTTGTAGTTTTGCCTGAGAAGATAACATATGAAGAAGCATGAAAACCCAGACGGATGCATGAATCAATATCAGTGATTCATGCTATTAGAAAGTCATTAATTTTGACCTAGTTATACATCATCCTGCTGGATCCATTGGAAATGAATCAACAAATCTTCACTAGAGTCCAAATCAATTCCTCCATGACTGGGAGCTTAGCATTTCTCTGTGAGGGTTTATTGAGGAAGGGGGATTTTCTTCTGTGTGGTTCTGTTCTGTGCTGTGCATGTGCTTCCAAGGCTGGTGACGTGCTCATTTTGGAAGTATAACTGGCAGGAGCGTGAACCACATTCACCTTTCTTAAGTAATAGTTACCAAGCCATGAGTTAATGGCACCCAAAAGACTGTTTGGTTCTCTGCATCTGGCAAATGTGTGTCACTTAGAGAAAGGAATAGCATGTGGTAGGATGTGAAAGAATTAATTAGAATAAATAACAAGAAAAACACGTTTTTTCTTTAATTCCTCATTTTTTTAAACTATCTTGGTTATCAAAAAAGTGAATGGCTTAAGTTGGCAGGATAATTTTCAGATCTAAATAATGAAAAATAAAGTAAATACTATGGAGAAAACTTGATAACAGCCTCAGCAATTCCAAACTCACTGAGGTTGCCCAATGCATCCTCTTTCCTCTGCTGAAAGCAGAAGATGGCCAGCAACTGAAATGCTTTGAAATGCTTATGTTTTATTTTCCAATTAGGAAATCTAATCTTGCTTTTATTCTTCAGAATCAAAATCTATAAACAATGACTAATGTCTAATATTGTTTACTGAAAACATTTTCACAGAATGTCGCATGCTGATTATTTTCTTTCCTAATACTTTTAAAAAAAAAATCTGCTGGCTATGGTTTAATCATTGTTATTAATTTAAAATATATTCATTCTGTTTTGATGGAAAAAGTACATAGGTGCTTATTATTCAGTGTTCCTCACTTGTGAAAGCTGGCACAAAATGCAGCAAGGACATTGCTGGAGCTAAAATCCTTAGTATGCAAAGGGGGGGGGGGGGGGGAAGACCGAGCTCCTCCTCCCGGCCACAGTAAGGCTGTGGCACAGGGAGAGGAGTGAGCTGCCGGCCTTCCTGGGACAGGGGGAATAAGAGGCAGCTCTCCCGTGCCCCCACATAGTGTGCTTCTAGATTCCCTTCTGTAGTGTGGGAATCGAAGATGCTCATCTCCCTTCCCACTTGTTCTCTGCAGACTCATAGACAAATATGCAGACATTTTAAAGAACTGAGAATTACAAACTTGTGTGGTGGCCACTGTTTCTTTCCAGCACTTTCTGTGGTGTGGGGTAAGGGAGTTTCTGAAGGACTTAGAAAACTTCCCTTAAGCAAGAAATTGGACATTTATCCCACTCTCTGAGAGTTATCTCAATCCCCACCTTCTATTCAACTTGTGGTTGCCTCCTCTCTTCTCCTGACTTTCCTCTGCTCCAGGAGGCGAGGGGAGGTGATGAGGGAAGTCTGCAGTGCTCTGTGCGGCAGTAATTCCTTCTGTGCACTTTAGTGCTGAGGAAGAAACACTTGCCTTAAGATGGAGCCTCCCTATATTCAGTTTACATATGTCATGTTTAAAAAAATAAACAAAAACCAAACTGATGGCAATCAAGGACACTATGGACCTGCAGGTGACGTACAGTTCCTCTGGATCCTGCACATTCTTATGCAGTTGAGTCTTCCTCTGCCAAATTTGTGCAGAGGCACTCACTTAGGTTAGAGCACGAAAAAGTAGCAAAGTTCTTTGGGATCCTGCAGTTTCTCTGTGTAGAGTCGCATGTAGTATCCTGAGACACATCTTTGTGTTCATAAGGATTGTCCTGTTGAAGGAAATGGGAGACTAACATTGCAAATGAAGAGGACACTAGTGATTCTGAAGAAGAAATTTTGAATACAAGTTCTCAACTGCTGAATGCTGTTCTGTTATAGCATTTCGCTACTTCCTTCTTTGCCATCGAGCTCATGGGGAGCAATTTTTTTTTTTTTAAATGCAGCATTATAATTGTTTTCACACAGGAATAGAATATTATAATCTGCCAGAAACTGTCATTTTCATTTCTAGGAATTTTGCTTTAAATTATGAATAAGATAGCAATAAAACTACAGCTAATTCTATTATTCACATTATTTAATTAAAAAAATACATATAAAACTACAATGTTGTAGAACCATCACACCTAATTGCTTTGTTCAGTGTAGTTACGTATACAATCTTCCAGCATTTAACAAAAATTTCCTATAGAAGTGAGTGAGAGCACTGCAATGAAAAACAGTTTTATTTACATCATCCTGCAATAACCTGCAAGCATAAGGCTGTCCCTAAAGCAGAAGATGCAACAGTTTTCACAATGGAGACTGACGTCTACCTGTGTGGTTTCTGGGTTTTTATTTGTTTGTTTTTCCTTTAACTCGTAGAACCACATCACGGCCTTTGCAGAAGTCACATGATGTTGACGCTGATGTATATTCACTCCATTGGACTTCATCTCTTTTCACAGCCCACTCACGATAATTGCAGTGTATCAAAAATAAGAAATTTTTAGAAGTCCTCTTTCTGACTTGATTTTTACGTCATTAAAATGATACCTACATTTTGAAGAATTCTTAAGTATTAGAACATCACTTTACTTTCTAGCAAAAATATTAATTATTTACTTTTTGATGGAATGGGGCAAACTGAGCACTATATCTCATGATACCCTCTATTTTGGCTTCTCATTGTTTTTTAATGGTTCATGTACCTATTCCAACAGTACTTCATATTTTGATTTGAATTTGATTTTTAAAATCTGCATTTTTAATTCAGCATGAACTTGTTTCCATTTGAGGCGGTTTTAGTGTATAAAAACTAGAAAGATATTACTTTCTGTATGAAAATGCTGTTTGCACATGTATTACGCTGTACTCCATGTAAGATATCATTCAAACAATATGTTATATGTAAGACTGGTGCTTCTGCTTTTGAGGAGAAAAAAAAATGCCAATTTTTACTGTAATAAGTATTGTATCATAATTAAAAGTTTATTTATTTGGATATTTTCCTGACATAATTGTAGTTGAATTGTTGTTTTGTAGTTCTTGAATGTCTTGAATGATATATATGTATCTAGGTTAAAAGAAATGAAAATAATATAGAAATTTTGATCATTGATATATTCTTTATTACTAATGCTATCCCATGAAAGGTTAAGGGCTCCATTCTTAGCTCAGCCTATCTGATGGAAGCCCTGCTAATCATAGATAATTTAAACAAATTACTCAAGGAAGCCTGCATCTTCTCCTTGTATTTGAGGAGATACAGATACACCCAGATATTATGCTGGGAGAATGGGGTGCTAAGATAGGAAGAAGGTCACTGGCTTAGTGAGGAAAACTGCGTAAGTGTTTCTGGTCTCCATTTAAATGTTGGAGCATTCATGGAAAAACAGGAAATGGCTGCATTAATTTACTTCAGCTGAATTGACCAGGACAGGCAGAATTTATCTCTAGGAATCTCTATCTCTCTGTTTGCTTTTCAGGGCCATATTCTTGCAAAAAAAAAAAAAAAAAAAAAAAAATCCTCTGTCAGTTTTTGCAGTGCTGACAGGATTTTTTTCTTCAACATCAGATGATGTTATCATCTCTCTGTTATCACTGGATGATGTTATCATCTCTCTGTTATCACTGTGAAAAATCAAATTCAGCCTTCCCTTCAAAAGACAGCCTAGCTGACTATTCATAGTGAAGTTGTCCTATAAAAATTGAGAACCAAATGGATTTGAATATTGTAGATGCTGAAGATACTCTTAACTTCTGCCATAAAGTTTTCCTCTGGCAACAGCAATTCCGACACTACCACTATAGACACATTGAGAATAGTAATGTTCAGTGTGGTCTGTTGAAATGAGTATAGCATTCTAGGCCTTAAATTTTCCATAATTCAGTGCATTTCCTGTGCATTAATCATTGGTAGAAGATGTTTGAAACATATGACTATAGAATTGGGTATATATTTTTCTATGTTGAATTTTAATGCATTCCTGTATAGTAACACATATTAATTATTTTTATTTTAACCTCTGTTTTCACTAAGATCCAACTACTTAAATATTGCTTGGCAAGCAGGGAAGGCCAAACTGTCTTTGAGTGCAATAGAGCATATCCCATGAAGTCATTGTGCTAAGCTGAGAATTAGAGAATAAAGAAATACATCAGTGGGGAAAAAAAGTCCTAGAATAGAGCCCTTAGCTATAATACTGTTGTTTAGGTGATTGACGATCCACCTTTAGTAGACTACCAACAGAGTTTACAAAATTGTAGTAGGTCCAAAGTTTGTGTCACCATGTTAGGCACACTTACCCTTCTCTTAGTCTAGCTATTTAGGGTCCAAGGTACTAATGATTGTTGTGTGCAGGTTTAAATGAAATCATCACTCATTTTTGCATGGTAGCAAACCTACATTTTTTTTTTTTTTAATATCTGATTTATAAGATTACCAAGAGATTCTTTTATGTTAAAAGAGATGACTCTTTTCCAGTGTACTGTATATCATCAGCTTGTAACTGGTCTCTTTCTCTCTCAGGATCTTTCCCAGTCAAATATTTGGGTTAAATTTATCATATTATCTCTGTGAACCAGCAGTGAGAAAACAGAGAGACACTCTGCTGTATAATGTATTTTTAAATAAAATAATTTTTCAATCATATGTAGTGTATTTTTTGAGATATCTGCTGTAGATATATTGTGGTTGATAGCTTACATACAATGAAAAGATGATTTTAAAAGTTAACTGCAGTTGGTGATGTATTTTCATAATTAACCAGGAGTCCCCACGGTTACCTTCCCTTATACATGGTTCTGGTGAGTTTGAAAAGCAGGAGGGGAAGAGCTGTGTTGCAGAAGAGCGTGCTGCCTGTTGGTGAAGCTCCAGACCAAGCTTGGCTCAGGCTGAGCTCCATACCCTGCCTTGATTGATTTGGAGAAGAGGCAAGAGTTTACCTCTCCCACAGCCACAGTGGCTCCACTGCCCTGGAGCTTGGGCATTCACTCTTCCATTCTGGATCTGAAAGCTTTCAGTAGGAACAGTTTGTCAAAGCAAAAGTAAGTTGGCATTTTCTTACTAACGTGGCTTTTTAGTGGTCGCTTTTTAGAAAAATTCCAGTGAAGAGGCTGACAAACAAGCATCATCCCCTGTTCAGAGAAGATTCTAGCTCAGAGTGGTTCCCAGTAAAAAACATGGTCTTTGAACTGTTACGGTGGTTGTGAATGCAGCTGTTTTTGTGATCCTTGTGGACGTTTTGTTTTTACTATCCTTGTGGACCTTTTCTGTGTGTACTTCAGTGAAAGTGCTACACTCTATTTATAAATAAGATGCTTAAGAAGCATCTCTAATGCTATATGCTGCTGTGTTCGTAAAAGTGGAATTCATAAGGCATATGGGGACACCAGCTGGGCTTGTATCCATACCGTTTTAGATTCCCTTATATGTATTCTGTTGTTTGTTCATAATCATGAACTGCATAAGACATACGGTGATAGCATCTGGGCTCACATCTCTTCAGCTTTTAAAAATGTTCATTTTAACAATATGTATTAACAGAGGATAACATTGCTATTTTTCAGCTGCAATTTTCTTTGCTATTTGCTGTTGCCTTCTAATTTTGTTGCTGCCCAAGATCACAGTGAGTGTGACAGTCCATTTGCACGTTATGTTAGCAGGGAGCTGTTTATACTCTTCTGAAGTCTAAGTTTGGTATTTCTGAGGCTTTCCAAGTAGAAAGGAGAGTGCAGTACATTTTAGGAACAGACAACCTGAGTTTGTTTTGACCAAATACATCCCTGCCCATCTGCATTGTCTTGGCCTTGGGGACGCTCAAAAGTGTTTGCAGGCAGGAGGGCAGAAGTAGGGCAAGCAGACCTCCAGGCCTCTCAGCCCTTTTGGTATCCTGCAGCACCTCTCTCTAAGCACACCAAGAGCATTTTCACCAGGGTCTGCCTCTGACAGCTGACTTGGCCCCTGCACGCCAGACTTTCCTGCCATACCCCAGCACCTCTCATCTCCCCTCAAGTACGTTTGAGGAACTGGACAGATCAGGCAAGATATCACCCCCTAACACTGAGATGTTCTGTGAGAGTGACTGCAGCTGCAGCCAGTGGCTGCCCAGTTTTCTCTTGGACAAGCAGAAAGACAAGTGAATGGGGATCTATCATGACTTCATCTCTTCAGCCTTCTCTTTAGGTCTTTTAGCTCTCAGGGACTTCCACAAAGGAAAGTAAAGGAAAGCTTCACAGATAAGCTGTCCTGAATTGCCCCCCGTGTGGACAAGTCCTAAGCCTTTTATTTTCCCAGAGGAGCTCTGCTGTTCTAATATCTTCCCCTGGTGACTACAGCCAAACAGTGTGTGGTAGCCAGCCTCCTGAAGTGATCTCATCAACAGAATAATCATCCCTAAATTATGCAGCTGCTGGTGGCTTTGTTAGTGGACTGCTGTTGTGTTTTGAATGCATTTAAGAATAGCATACTGGAATCACCTGTGAGACCACTGAATCCATCCTCTGAGATGAGTCTTCAGGAGAAACCCCAGCAAAGACTTTTAGTCCCCAAAACCAAATTCTTTGCAGCAGTGTTCTCATCTGACAACATTCAGATCTAAATAAACAAAAGTAAGAAACCAAACCCTTCTTCTGACAAATCTCTTCCTAAATAAGTGCTACACCTAAATAAACTCCGTAGCTACAGGGAACTTGTGGCCTTGCTGCCAATCTTTAATGTGGTTCTGAATGAGATTCTTGGGTTACTAGATTGCTCTAAAGTAGACAGATTACCCTAAAAAAGAGAGTAAGCATGTCTACAACTGTAAAGTAAGAACTTAAAGAGCTACAAAATGAGAAAGATGGATTTCAGGAGCAGGGAAAATACCTTCTTACACTCGTTAGTGAATGTGCTAATTTCAGGTAGATTTGCTGTGTTTTTCTAATTAATCTCGATACTGTAGTGAATGGCATTTCTACTTTTTTGAAATACTGCGGTAGAGAACTGCTGCTCCTAGTCTGCTCTTTCTGCTAAGAAATTGCCTACTGTTTCACCCTCTTTTGCTACTGTTGCTTAAAGAAGCAGCTACTGTTCTTTCCATAGCAACCTCTATTTATACAATAGCAACCGACAACTTAGAGATGCCATATTCAAATACTCTAAAAATGAGTCTAATGCAATGAGAATGAAGCATTCATTTAGGAAAACAAAACAAAAGCTCTTTTGGCTCTCATCGAAGGCAGACAGTTTGAAGCTAGTCCTAGCAGGTAACACCAGGAATAAAACAAGACCCTTGCCTTTTGACAGCGCTTTGCAAGGTGATAGATCTTTTTTGAGATTAATCCCCTGTTTTCCTGAGCAATTAGAGAAAACATTATAAAGATACAGTCTTGGAGCATGTAGTCTTCCAGAAAGAAACAGAGAATGTCCTTGTTGTGTTACATTTATTCTACAGAGTCACACTCTGTTCAAGATGGTGAACCCCAGTGCAGAAGAAGGGGAACAGAAAAACTAAACAAACTATATGTTGTCAATGGAGGATGAGAACTTTCCCACTTTGAGTCTTTTTCAGAAATAAACCAAATGAGTAGGGACTTAATATCAGCTGATTATGTGACAGAGTTCTGTCATCTTGGGTCTCCTATAGGAATGTTGTCTACTTATAATGTATACATTTCAGTCAATTACCATTTTGCTTAGAAGAACAAATAATCACAAGATGTTTGATCTTCAGTTCTTTGTCAGATTAAGAGAAGTTGGTACTCCCATGGCATTGGACACTATGGTGCTGCTTTTTATTTGCTGCCTGATGACCTGCCTTCTCAGCATACTTAAGGTAAAAGGCTGTATTCTGCTTTTTGAGTGAATAAAATGGAGTTTTTCTTCAGGAATTTGGTCATCTGTGTGTAGAGGTTAAGAAAACCTCTCTCATTGATGTAATTTCTTTTGAAAATTGGGATTGAAACTTATTTCTGTCTGTATAATGCTATAAACCTGAAACTAAAAGCTGCTCATAGTTGAGGGAAAGGGTCATCTCCAGGCTCAAAGGAAGAGCCAGCTTCTACAAGCCTCAAACATTGCAGTGGGAGATACTGCAAGGTTTCAGTCACCTACAAGGCTCTTTGTGGCCTGCTTGGTCTCAAATGAGTGATTTGATTTACAAATGTACCACTTACTTCACTATGGTCGTGGTTTCATTTGGAAGGAAGATGGCTGAGGAACACACACATCAACACAAAAGAAAACAGTACTAAAACTCGCATCTTTATCCTCACTGGCCTTCAGTATATCTGCTCCTTTTATTACACGGCTCTGTGTTCGCTTTTTCACTCTGCTTCTGCCATCTGTCTTCCTCATTAGATGTTACATACTACTGTGTCACATTCTGTAACAATCAGCAAGTGCAGACCCTACAGACAGTGGTCCGACAGTCATGTTACAGGCACAAATATGGTCTGAATTTGTGACAAGAGCCACAAAGCAATGGAAAGACAAAGTTGTGCAGGGCTGTGTGTATTATGCCTTCTGCAATTTAGCAGAAAAGAAAAATGGTCAAGAGAAGACTAGATACTGCTCTGTGTATTCTGGTTTGTGTAGCTCCTTGTGGGAATCAGGGGCCTTGTTCCGAATTTAAACAGGAGACTTAGTAGGGGGTGGAAGGAGTGGTTTTGTATCTTTTTATTTTTTTACAATTAGGACCATATGTTTCTTCATTCTTCCAAGTACATATGGTATTTGGGAGCAGCATTCCAGATATGATGAATGGCCCTTTCCAAAGAAAGCTTCTTATGTGGAGCTACTCAAAGAAAATCACCAGACTACTGAAGATGTACAGGAGCTGAGATACACAGCTATTCTCCCTCCTACTGGGGAAAATGGATACCAAAGGTTTTCAGCAAGACAGCATGTCATGGGAGACCATGTTCTTAGTTGCTGATGAGTATTTGCACATTTATATTGTTATGTTGGTATCGTTCTTCCTGATAGACCTAGTTGTGACAGGAGGCTGCAAGCTCACGCAGATCAGTGGTTAGCCCTGGAACAGAGAAATGCTCTTTCACCTGCCAGATGGAGACTGGATTTATTATGTGAATTTATAAACTGTGTCTCCCAGAAGCTTTAAGATGTCCTGGCATAGCCCGTTTCCAGGACAGTATGCTATCAGAATAGGCTTTCAATCTGTCATTTCTTATTCCTTTAGTTTGAGAAAGATGTGATTTCCATTCATTCTCTATAACAGATGCCGTCTTTTTTATACATGCCTGTTTCTTATTCTTTATTACTTTTTGAACTTATTCAGTCTTCCATATTCGTCTTTTATTGCTTTTATTACCAGATGGTATAAAGAGCTTTGCAGCATACATTAATTTAGCTTTAAAAAATTTCTATTTCCCTTCAGTGCCGTTCCTGTCTGAGTTTTACACTTCAGCAGTGTTTAAATGCATGATCTTCCTCATTGTTTGGTGTTGATTTGCAGTTCAACATTTGTCTTAGGATGTATCATGGACAAATAGATAACTTTGTCGTCCAGTTTTTAACATCTAGGCTCTCATCTCCCTGTGGCAGTGGTGGAACTGGGAAGTTCTGGTGTTTTGCACGTGATTGGAGGTGGATGCTAGTTTCAGTGCAGGGGTACAGGCAGGGAGAAATGTGAGACTTGCCAAAAACAGGGAGAGACTTCACTTTCCAGGCAACGTTGTCTCATGGCTCTCCTTGTGGTTTCTCAGTGTCCTCATGGCTCTCCTGGTGCAGTCACACACCAGACAGAGGAAGCTTAGTCGCAGGCAGGGGTGATCCTTTTGGAGCCCTGTGCCCTTTTTCAGTACTATGGTCACAATATGCCGTTTTGTTCAAACGCTTCTGTTTCTTTATTAGCAGGGGCAAAGATAATTAAGTAATGCCAGAAATACACAGACAACCTGATGCTTTTTCATTTTGTGTTGCCTGCCTCTTCATGCAAACATGCAATGTGCTGATTTATCAGTTCAAGTTTTGCCTAATCTGTTTTCACATCCATCCTTCAGATACAAATGTCCATGTTTTTACTGAGGAGGCAACACAATATTGACTCTCTTCCCTTGTTTTACTCCCATCCTGTGGTGACTCCACTACTACTTTTAGTCCCTGTGACTTTGGTTGTGCTTTAACAAAGACCAATATGCAGCAGCAGTAGTACTGGTTATGAATGAATTTGCCTTCTTACTACATATCTGGCTACAAGCGTGATGTGGTTTGTATCTATTAGACTGTAGATTCTTTGCAGTTTGTCTGTATCACGGTCTGCAAGCCACCTCATCAAATGGAGCTTTCATCCTGAATGGGACCTTTAAATATCAACCAAAATCTTCTACAGACACATTTATCTGTCTAGGTGACTTCCACGTGCTGTGCACAGTATCTGCAGATGTGGAGTGGTGGACATGTCACTGAGATGCTCCAGCCAGCTTGTGAACATGAAAGAACAAGCCAGGATATATGAGAATCTTTTCATTCCACAGAATGGTGCTGCTGTGAAAAGGGTCATGTGTGAAAACAGTAATAGGAGACAGAAAGAAATTTAGGTAAAGATATTGAGAGTTATTCAGATATTAAGATTCTGAAGGGGAAAAGTTGTGTAGTGAAATTAAGGAAAACAGATGAAAAATTACAGGAAATCTTCACCAAAAAGGTAGCTTTCAAAATATTTTCTTGAAGAAACCGTATAAACACAAAGAAATGCAAATAACTTCTGCCATTTTTTCTGAGACTAAGCATTTTGCTGTGCCACTCTATGCAGAAAATTACAGTCTATGATCAGTGTGCAAAAGTATAAATTGACTATATTTACAGACTGTATTTATGTTACAAGGGTTTGTTTTCTGACCTGCTGTTCCCTGAATGGAGCTCATCATGCTCAGTATGTGCAATTGAGCGGAGTTTTGCTGGATATGGGTATGAAGCTGGGACTTCTGATAACAGCTAGATCAAAAGTAGCTTAGGAGCTGGAGGTGATGGATACGGAATCCATCATTCAGTGACTACCCTATCACACAGCCATGCTCCAACAAAGAGAGATTATAACTAAAGCACTGAATTTACTTAGCGATGGAAACTACCACTGTTGGTAATAGCATTACAGTTCTTAATTACTGCAGTTGAGAAGCTTCTAGATAAATGAACAGACGATTTAGATGCAGTTTGACTCTAAGTATCACAGTCTAGATGTTTCTCACAGCTCACCTATTTCTAGAGAGGTCTAGGAAAAGGATTTACCAGGCAGAGGCTGAGGGGACATGGGAAAGGTAGTTCTACAGCTGCAAGAGTGCTAACTCAGCATTTCAAGTACACAAGGTACAGCCCCGTTTATCAGGCAAGGTACTCTGCCTTACAAGACTCTGTAAGTATGAGAAATTGCTATAGGAGGGTTCACACTAGTGATCTATTAACACAGTTGGTCATTGTGGTATCTAAACGGCAAGTGATTTTGGCTTTCTGGATGTTGATCAATGCAGTCACCCAAGTAATTAGAACATACTGCAGTCTGACTACTTTTTCAGCCAAAGCAACCAATTTGACTCGTATGCATTCATTTTGATAGACAAGGGCCTGTTCTCTTGGCTGGTCTTCCCTGATTCCAGTGAAATACTGCTCATCGCCCTGGGGAATCCAATCCTAGGAAACTTGCTCTTTTCAGCAGTGAAGAAGTGGCCCTTGGAAACGAGCATTGCTCTCCTCTCCGTTTCTCTGTTCTCCCGGTCTTTGTGTCTCAGCTACTATCACAGAAGCAGGACATTTCAAACAAAAGCAAAAATGAGAGCTGAGCCCATCCTTCTCTTCCCCTATTCTTCAAAAATGGTATTGTAAAGGTCACCTTTGGTGCAGATGTAAGTTTGTAGCACTGTCTTTTCCTTTTATACAAGGAGTTAAGTCTTAAGTTTCAGGCCAAGATCTTAGCCATTTTGATGAGAAGATCTGTAGTACATCTTGTGTTCTGGCTAAACTCCAAGTATATTTTGCCTGGCTTAATTTACTCAGTACTGCCAACAGAATGACATAGTTTTCACTGCCTGTTCTTCCCTTTGGTATCGTGTTGCTGTGCACCACTAAAGTAACCAATCCAGGGCAGTCACTGGGCAAAAATGGTGATGGCTAAAGAGCTACCAGGCATTCAATACCCAGTGATGCTGTGCTGGATGGTAATCTGGGCTCGCTAGCTAAGGTGATGTTGTTACTAAGGTACTTAGACAACTTTCACAAGAGTGGAAGATGCAGAAACTGTGTCCAGACTGCTTTTTGAGCATGAAATTTGCCTCATGTTTACCCAGTTTGGAAACACTTTCATGAACCATGAAGGAGAACCAAGAGGAGAAATATTAACAGTAAAGCTCCATCTGCAGGCAGAGAGAGCCATAAATTCTTTAACAAAGGCAGCTAGTAGTTTCCTATATTTCATATTTGCATATTCTGCAGCCTACTTAGCTGCACCTTTCAGGGTTTGGTTGAAGTCTGTGGCAGAGATTGGTGGCTAAGATTTCTCACACCTTGGTATCAGTCTTACTATAGAAAATAGAATTAACTGAAGCATAGTGAAATAAAGACATAAAATGCAACACATGTTACTGTAAAGTGGGAAAGCACAAAGGGAAGGGGAGAGTACAGATTTGGGAATATGGAAAGGGTGCTTTATGCAGGATATTTGGTCTGAAAAGCTCTGAATATGAGAATTAGTAGCCTGTGCTTTGAAAGTCACTGCATAGAAAAATCACATTCTAATTCCTATTTTGTATGGAGTTGTGCTTTATTATTTCGTAAACTCAGAAAAGTTCTCTAAATGCATATTGGAAGTTTTACTTCTAAAAGTGTATGATTTTATTTAATAGGTATTTTCATACCGATGGATCCCTGTTTGGTTACTGTGGTCTTGTATTTCACCTGAATGTATATTAGTAGAACTATCTTAGCAGAGCTAGCACAGCTGTCTTGGGCTTTTCCAAACACTTGGTAGCAATTTTACCTTCTTTCTGGGTCCTTAGGCCAAAGTTTTCAAATGCATTTTAACTTTCAAAAGTTAATATTTTTTTCAAAGGTATTAACTGCCCACGTTTAAATGAATGAGACTGTGTCTGGATGAAGCAGTCTAATATTAGACTGAACTCTTGTACTGGCAGTTATGAGCTGATGTTGGAATGACCTTACCAGCATCAACTTGAAAGACCAATTTCCCTTAGTCTAATTTTTTTGGCTCTACACCGAGAAATATGATTGCATAAGATGCTGAGCTATGGAAATACATTACTGTGGGACAGACACAGCAAAGGGCTTCCACACATTCTGAGGAGCTCAACTTGAGATTTTGGATTCATCCCAAACTCTTGATGAGCTCACTGGACACAGCCAGCATGGGCTGAAAGCAAGGAGTGCCTTGTCACTGACTTAGCAGGGGCAGAGGCATCCTGAACAGTCCGAGCAGAACAGATTATCTTGGAAAGATTCCCAGGAACAAAGAGTGTAAAAGCAGAGATTATACGTCATTCCAGCAGGGTGGTGGAAAAAGTGGGCATCTCTGCAGGATGCAATTTCTTTGGGCCAAGAAAAGGTGCTTATATACCATAGCTGGGGGATTTGCTAAAGAGTCTCTAGAAATGTCAAAGCTCATTAGCTTGCAGTGGGAGTTAGGCAGATTAACTTTTGGGTGCCTTTGAAAAGCACAGTCTGTGCTATTCTTTTGAGAATTTTAAGTGGCAGATTCATGGATTCTGAAGAGCCCCTTTCTGAAATGGTAATTTCATGATTTTTTAAATCTATTAAATCCCATATTGAAATATTGCCTCTGAAGAGAAGAAATCTTCATTTTGCCTCTGCTGTGTATTGGGAGGTTTCCCTCTATTACAGGGCAGCAGGAAACAGCTAGGCAAGGTTCAAGCCAGGAAACCTAGTTCTGCAGTGTACAGCCATGCACTTAGCATGTGCTACTTAGTAATATTTCTGCTCCTCGTTGTCTTTGAATAAACTAGAAAGAAAACAGAGAGCACAGGGATTAATTTGCCAATACCTTTGATGTTGTCTTGACACTTCCAGTTTAGATAGAACAACATCTTTTGGAAGGAGAAGAGGAGAGAGAAGAAGTAAAAGTTGAGAGAGCTGAACGCTTGTATGGCATGTAGGCTGAGGACTATATATATATATGTATTTAATGTGGGTTATGTATGGAAACCTGTGCAAGTCAGTGGGAAGTGAAAGCCTGTGACTCATCCCACAGCTAGTGAGCAGGCATCTAAGAGGAGTTACTGGAGGATGGATGGCCCTTTGGAGAACAGATACTCCACGCTTTAATCTCACAAAGACGTTGCAACATGGGTGATTATGCACGTTTTCCCTGTGACACTAGTTTTTCTTGGTGGTGAAATAAAGCAAAGGCTCCTACATGCAGGGATGCTGGTTTTCAGGGCCAGACTGGTACCTCTCATAATGCTGCTGAAAAAGTAACATTTAACCTGTTCTAGAGCATAAACTGGATTTTGACCATCCTATCAGTTTTCCATGCTTCCTGAATGGTTGTCACATGCCATCATGATTCAGTCATGAAAAATAAGTTTTTCTCCTATTTTAAAAATACATACTTAAATATAATTTAGTTAAATGAGGTCCCTGCCATTAGTTTGTGAGAACCGTGTTTCAGCACTAGGGAAATTTGCCAAGTTACAGACCATGGAAAGAAACAATTTAAAATGAAAATGCTATCAGGCATTAACTGTGAAAGCACCAATGGTTCTGCAGTAATAACTTTATCTTTGTGCCTGCAAGCAGTCTTCTAATGGAAAAAAATATTTAATTGTGTTTGTGACATATTATGGCATTTCCGCCATTATTCCATTGCAGAACAATACTCCTATGTTAGAGAAAAATCCGTGTGCTTGCATGTAAGCATGAGGATGTTTCTCCGATGTTCAAGGGCTCATTTTAAAATGCAGTTTTACAGCCCTCACCACCAGTCATTCATGCATCCTAGCAGACTTTTATTAAAAATGCTTTTAAATATATTTGCGATAATTTATGCTCCTTTGTTCAAACAACTGAGCATTTCATTTAATTTATAGAAGCCTACAGTGATTAAACTATAAAGAAGCAAATCATGAAAAGCAGAGCATCTTCTATAATGCAATTAATATAATGAAATTCCTTGTGAGATCAAGGGTGGATCCTGTATCTATATCTCACTTTTGTCATATTTTTTTCAGGTGGCAAATCAACCCCTATAAACACTGCTAAAATACTGTACTACAGAATTATTCTGGTTATCCTTTTCTTGTTTCTATGCAACCTACCCACAGTGTTGTAATTTAATATCAATAATGTACAATATTTTTTTTATTTGGTAATGTGTACACATTTAAAATAATGCAAGAACAGTGCTCCAGCACTCCTAGATGATTCAGTGCAGTGCTCTAAAGTGTACTTGCAATTCGGTTCTCTTAATATCATCTGCAGATGTTATAATGGTGCATTGTGCATTTGCAGGCTGAGATCACTTCGAAATAAAAATAAGATTTAAAATACTTCTAAGCAGTAAATAAGCAAAGAATGATGTTCTACATGCTCTTTACTGCAGATGCTTTTTTTGTTTTACAGGTTGTTTCAGAACAACTTGGGGCCTACCAAGTAGTTTATAGATGACAATGCCCAATTAAACTCTATAGTTTTCCTCCATACACCACCTTTCTGAAACAGTCTGGTGTGTGAGGAACCAAACAGAGCATGTGGAGGTTTTGTTTTTATTGACTCAGTGTCAATAAATTCTCTCTGGAACTAAATTTGCTGCCAACTGAATAATTATTTTTTTTTCCTTTTCCCCTCCAGGATAGAAAACAAAAATCACTTTTTAAGGGGGCTGGGAGTAGAAAGAACCTTACGAGTTGAACAGAAAGAACCAATGAGATGGGGAAATTATCCTTACTCAATCATCCATCTTGTGCCATTTTTACAGCTATTTCCAGCAAATTACTGAGTATTTATTTTAATGGTTATTGCTGACACTAGTGAGCACAATGTACATTCGTAACCACTTACAGCTATCCATGCCCACGGGTGTCACAAGAGGCTTCCTTTCTTCCACGAAGGTCACTTTGGGCTTCTGATCTCTAACTTTTCCACCCTGGTGATTTCCCTCTGCCCCCTCTTCCCTCCTGTGGGTTTGGCAGCTGCTGCCTGCTGTGACTCAAGCTGTGCCCCTCCAGCTGCCCCTTCGCCCTCCGCAGCAGCGCAAGGAGCGCTGTCCAAAGGCGCCTGCCCACTGCCCGCTTTGTCCTGTGGCTCGGTGCAGTGCCCTGTGGACGCCGGAGCTTGGCCTGTGTGAACACAGAGAGCATAGGACTGTGCTGAAGCAGGTTTGCAGCTGCTGGACAACCCCAGTGTTAAAGCCAGCTGTTCAGCAGCACTGTGCTCACTTCACAGCTGTGATGCGACTGTGGTGGTACCTGTCTTCCAATGCATGCGCCTTGCTCAGCAAATGAGGGTTATGGAAAAAAGTCATCTTCATTAGGCTGTTGCGTTTTGCTTCAAGGGAAGAGAAGCAAAATATTTCATCTAGAAAACTGAATATATCTTTGTCAAAGAAAAGGAAAATTATTGAGAGAAACAAACAGTACGTGGTGAGTCCCCATACTCAATAGGGGGCAAAATCCCCACAGAAATCCTGCTTGTTAATGCCATAAATGAATGCTTAAAGTTGAGGCAATGAGATAAGACCACATCATCAGTTTGTGCTCTTTGGAACATAGTGCAGAGTATAGCACATAAATGACTATACGAGTTGAAGTGAATAACTCATACAATGAGATCAGCCTTTTTATTTATCTGTGGAATTCTCCTGAAGGTATCCATTTTTCCTGTAATAATTTTGCAGACCAGACATTTCCTTCCAAAGGAAGTCTGAATCCACTCTGGAGTGGCAACAAATAAAAGAGGTCATGTGAAAGTAAGCAAGTGAGGAAAGGAGAAGCCGCAGCTCCTCGGGAGGTGTTACCATGTGTACAAAGGATTTTTTCTATGAGACAAGCTTAAAACTGATGACTTTTTAACTTAACTCCAGGCATCTATTACCATAGGGTTTTACTGAAGCTAACAGCTTCAGGAAACAAATTAGATGATGGAATGTTCATGATTATTGTAGGTAGGATTTCAAGCTATTTACAATATAATTAAACTATTAGGCTGAGGAACTAACCATAGCCCTGAAGAGAGGACTTCTCATGTAGGATTATTATTTAATATTTGCTCTCACCCAACCTCTTAACAAAAATCCAGTGCTGATACCCACCAGAGAGAAGACGCTGGACTACACAGATTGGGTTCAGTCTACATTTCCAAATCCTGTGCCAGGATGTGGCTACAAAATGACTTAATAGAAATGTTTAGTATTTACAGTTTGAGCTGTTCAGATTGGAAGTGAACAAATCAGTAACGTGACATCATTTCAGCTTTCTGCCTGATTAAACATACAAACACTTCATACAGATAGACTCTTGGTTTGGGTTGTTTTGTAGAAGTGGTTTTGGTTAGTAATATAAATATAAAGTGAACTCTCATTGTAACAGGGCAATATTGCAGCAAGTTTGGTAAACATGATTTGTATAGCTAGCAAATAGTGTATTGAAGTTAAACAGGTAAAGAAAATAACATAAATCATAGCAGGGCATAATGTAAGGCATGGATGTTGGAGTCATTCACAGTATCTCATGTTCCCCTGGACTTTTGTGGCTGTTACAATAGGCAACATCCACAGTTGCTCTACATTTAGCAGCAAGACATACAAATGCCCCTGTTGGTTTCTGTTTAAGAAATAATTTAAGTATTCGTTTAAGAAATAATTTAAGTATTCATTTAATAAGTTGTAATAGGAAAGTAATAATTTAAATAGGACAGGTCAGAAAGAAAGCTATAAAGAAGTCGGATGTGAGCATCATCTGATCTTTCTATAGTATCACATTCAGCATTGGTTTGGTCTATTAGTCTTCTGCATATGTTGCGAAACCCATCTTTTATCTCTGTCCACTGGGATAAGCAAGTGTGGGAGTGGGCTTCAGGCTTGACATGGGCTTCTTTGAATTACTTAGAACTTTCTTTTTGTTTAGCACTGCTTCTTATGATTTTTCTTTGCCAGCCAGAATTCTTTCCAGCATTAAAAACTATAGATTTCTTTTTTTAAGAGAAGTGTGAACAGTATGGAATATTTAAAAAATTGCAATACAGTGAAAACACATTATTTGTTGCAGTGCTAAACACAGACAGACAATGAACTGTAGAATTAGCAGATTCTACAACAACGTGGTTCACCAAAAAGAGAAATTAAGGCTGTGGTGCAGTCAGTGGAAGTGTGGTTTCAGGGCTAGAGGTGTTCAGCAATTGCTAGAAATCAGCTATCATCTTAATGCAGTTTGCACTGGTTTAGTTTAAGTTGTATGACATTCACACTTGTAGCAAGAGTAAGAAGTGTGCTGTGGAGAGAGACTGGATCAATTCCCATATTGATCTGCAGTGTACTCAGGGGCTGTGACCGCACCTGGACCTGATGCTTTTCCAATAATTCATAAACAAAAAATAATAAACTGCTGTATATGTGATTAACCACAAACTTAGCTTTGTGAGGATTGGTAGTATTTCAATAAAATAAATACATTGTTATCTCTTCTCTCTTCCACTGGGGTTTTTCGTTTGGAAAGAAATGACTATCTTAATACACTGTGTGTGAACTGAGCAGATCTGACTCTAATGTCTCAGGCTTATTACATAACAGATAGTTCGCCACAAGACCCAAGAGGATGATGTTTTGGGGCAAACTATTGAATTCCTTTGGGTAATCATTTTGATGTGGTTAATTACATGTACAGTTGTAAGCTTAAGAAATTCTGTTCCTTTTGGCAAAGATTCATCAACGCACGAAATTGTACAAAACGCCCTGGATTTTCTTACATGAGATTTCCTTAGTTACTGCAGTTCAAAAAACCTTCCTTTCTTGTATTTCCATTTGTCATTGTCTTTGCTATAGGAAAAGTAGTGTGTTCAAAGACAGTCATTTAATTTTGATAACATCAGAGCTGTAATATATTTGTTTCCTTGTGATCAGATCTGTTTGTTTCTCTTAGCTTTCAGAGGAAGCACATTCCCATGACAAATGTCACAGGCTGCAGAATCCTTGATGCTAAGATGCTTCTCTGATTAAGAACTAGGCAGCCAGCAAATTAGAAATGCTGATGCTCAGATGCTGAGCTGGAACTTTGGTTAGTCACTAGCAATAACTATAAAAGCCGTATCAAAATATCTTCCTCGCTCATAGATAAATATTGTGTCTTGCCTGTCTCTTTCGCAGTGGTCCCTCCTGTTCTCTGCAACAGTGACCAGCAGCCAAAATGTGGTGCAGTGGCCAAAAGCAGTAAAGAGGGATCCATGAAATATTATGCCAATTATCTAAGGATGAAGGAAATAAAATAATATGTATATATAAGTGCCTTGCATAGAGAGAAGTAGCTGCAGCTTACCTGGGCCAATCTGTTTTTCAGCTCTTTTTTTTTTTATCATATAACAGTTTAAACAGTGATAACAATGTGGAAAAAAGGGTAGTATTCTGAACAAAATCTAATTTCAAAGTGGATCTATTTTACAATTTAATTTTAACCCTTAGCTGCTTGATTTACTTGCTAGTTCCTGGGAAATCCATCATGTACTCAAAGAGAAAGTACTGTAAATTTGGAGACAAGGAAAAAGAAAGGAAACCGCATCATCCACATAAATAACATAGTCGAACCCCTGATTTAAATTCAAAGCTCAATTCAGCCTTAACTATAGAGCTGCAGCTGGCACCCTATAATATAAACACTTAAGTGGCCTGTTGAATTTATCCTCAATGTCCACAAATGAAGCTATAAACTTTCTTTAGAGCTTCACTTCTGCTTCAATGCCTGCCCATGATTTAGATCTGCAGACTTCACAGTAGCTCTGTGTTTCCCTGGCTGTGTGGAAAGTCCCATAGCAAACCTGCAAACATCCCGTGTATTTAGCTCTCTGCAGCTGTGCAAACAGCACAGTGCATTTTCAATATTCTGCTTTAAACATGCACATGGATAATTGAACTTCAAAGCAACAGCTCTGCTAATTCTTTTATGAGCATGCAAATCACTAGTGTGACTTCTCACCAGATTGGGAGCTTAATGGAACAATCAGTCTGATCAAAACCCGCCCCGAGGCGTGAGCACAGTCAGGGGTACTTCTGCGAGTCTAATCCATGCTTTACTCACTGGCAGGGTGCAAAACTAATAGTAGCCTGCAGTTAGCAAAGTTTTCATGTTCAAATCCCAGTGCTCCAGTTACCTCCCCTCGTAACATACATTATTTCGAGAGCGAGGGCCCTGATTCTGGTATTATTTGCAGAGATCAAGCATGAAGATAGCAGTTTAGCCAAGGGAGAAAAAAAAAAAAAATCAGTCTTCTCAAGGATTTGGTATGGTTGGATGGAATATTTGTTCGGTTCAGCATCTTTCAGCAAAAGTGTGCTCAATTGTTGTTAAAATACATGGCATGTTTTGCTCCAGTATTCATATTTCCTGATATATATATTTTAAATGAGCTTTAACTTGATAAATACTTGGCATTTTCTCCTGTGACCACTACCATTGTACAGCCAGTTTTTAAATGAAAGGCTGAAAAATACATTAGGTCCCTCAAAGCCAGCCAAAGCAGTTTACCATCTTGCTTTCTAGTTCACAGAAACAGATATGAATGTTTAACTTCTAGATCTTAGGAAGCCCGATTCTAGTTAATTCAATATAGAAAATTAAGGCCCAAGAGATCGCTAGCTTCCATGGTGCCTTCATACTTTTGCTTACCTCCACATACACCTAAATTAGCTGATATAAAAGAAATGAAGAAAAAAAAAGCAAGATATTATTGTAATTTTGTATTATAATATTTAAAAATAAGTGCAAATTTCAACTTTGAAATGCAATTGGAATTTCCATGAGAAGCCACATAAATATTTATTTCTTATATTTCCAAGTAGCTGGTAATTTGAGATACAAGAAGAAGATCTTATTTTCAGCAGGTGCTAAGGATCTGTGGGCTGAAATTTTGCACCTTTTAAGGTCTCTCCATCTGAACGTGTGTGTGTGTAGAGGGTACTGTCTCACTTCTCCAGTCCTAAAGATGTTTTTTTTTTTTTCCATATTTTGACAAATTGCCAACATCTCAAAGGGAATACAAGCAGCACAGCAAAGGGTGAAGTGGGGAATGAGAAGCCATTTTCAAAAGGTGGATGCAGCACTAGCAGAACTGCTGGCAGTTCTTTGGGTCGCCCCTTGCTTGCCCTGCTGCAGGGGCTGTGACAGGCTGTCCTGCGTGAGACCGCTGTCTGCTGTGACAGCCGGTCGGGTTGTGCCGAGGCGCGGGCCCTCTCCTCACCATGCAGCACCACGTCCGTGCGCCAGAACTGGAGTGCTGCCGCGCTGGCATGGAAAGCAAGGTGTCATGGAGCGTGTAGCATTTACTTATTTATTCATCATCTCTTTTTTCTCTTCTCTCCACCCTTTGATCAGAGACTGTCTACATTTTTTATTCTACTTTCTTTTGCTCTGTTTCCCAATCTCTTTTTTTCTCTACTGAGTTATTTCCTCTGGGTCTTTTTTCCTATTCATTTTTTCACAGCATTTTTGAAGTTGAAAATATATCAAAGGTGCTTCAAGTTTGAGCTGAACTTTAAAGGCCACAACCTCTGAGGGACTTCAGGGCTGAGGTGGATTCACTTCCCTCCTTAGTGAGGAGGATGGGGTGGGCCCGACGTGTCCATCCCCACCATCCCCACCAAGGACCGGAGCAAAACAGGAGCAGTGCGGTGGGAACTGCTCATCTGAGTGACAAAGATACCAGGACCTGCCACCTGCCCATGGCCACCACTGCTCTGCCTCACTGATGACAACACAAATACTTTAAAGGCAATCTGAAATTTTCCAAAGCCTCACTATTTGCTAAGTGAATAAGAGAAAGACTGTGAGTGATAGAAAATGCCCATAGTAACAGAGATGCTCTCGTAGTGTCTCACGGAGGTAAGACATGGTGACCTTCAAAAGCTACTGGGGAGCAGTGATGCAGCGTCCTGCTGGGGCAGTGCCATGCCCAGCAGCGCGTGTCAGCTGGGGAGCGGGCGGCGGGCAGCTCCCGGGGCTGGCACCAAGAGCTGGCACCACGGCAGCATGGGCAAGTCCCACTGCCAGCACGCGTGCCCTTGCCCCCTCTCAGGAGTTTTCCAGGCCACCAAATTATCCTCTCAATAGAAAGCTATTGCTAAAAGCCAGAGCAGCCATGTGCAAGCACCCTTGAAAGACGTGGCCTGCTGGCACATCTTTAAATCTGGCATTTAAAATTGCTCAGACAGATGGAACAAAAGTATGTAATAAAATGTGACATTTTATTTTATCATCCATGTTTGTTAAGTGAATTCTTCTGATTGTTCCCACTGTCAAGAGCACTGAATGCGAATCAGATTCTGACAATTTGCAGTTTATAAAAACCAACTCCAGGGGTCAGACAGAAAAAGAATAAGTAATAATTAATTACAGGATGCACACTCATCCACGGAATCCGGCCACAGTGGGTGACAGCTCAGCCTAACAGAAAAAAAATGACATGATTCGAAAAAGTCACAGCTTCTGTAGTCAATTGCTTGCTGCTCAGCACCAATTATCTACTTCATAGTCTTCCTTATATATATTTCTATATATCAAGGTTTTATTAGAAATTCATGTTAAAAAGCAAGAAAAATGTGTCTTCCATGCTGTCTTCCCAGTACCTCCCACTTGTTTGCTTTGGTGTGTAAGAGAGCACCTTGTTCTGTCCTCTCCAAAGCACAATCCCTGAGATAGCTCTGGCTCTCCCTCGCAGTGTTTTATTCCCTGCTGCCCTGGCTATGCTCCTAGCGCCTGAGAGCCCAGGTAACCCCTCCCATGGCAGACAGCCACGTGGATTTCACTTCCCAGTTTTTATTCCAGAGAAGCTAACCCTGAGGGTCAGCACTTGCTGCGTAGCATTGCTAGCAAAAGGAGGAGGTGGAAAATTGGCATCAGCACAGAGTGAGCCCTGATGCTGGGAAAGATTGCCCGCTATGCCTCCTTTTCCGATTTGGTCAGGGACTTCTGTGGCAATTATATCACTTAATGTTCATTTAGTAGTAAATTGGGAATATTAACCAGTATATGATTGAACTTTTAATTAGCAATTAAATTAAAAGCAGCCTCCTCACTGCAAGGGCAATGTCACTGAGAACTAACTCTGTGTCTGACAGTATTTTGCAAACAGCTTTACTGCATTTTAAAGGTGACAATTTTCTGGGAACTAGCCCTGTGTTTGCTATGACTGCATGTTCCTACTACAAACATGAATAGTTTGCATCCCAAGGACATACCAAAAATACACATGCACAAGTAAATATTAATTCCACTGCAGCAGCAAGTAGAAGTCCCAGCTTCTGAGCAGGAATCGCATTGTTAGGTGCTTTATCAACCAAACTCAAACACACCCCTGGCCTTGAAAGCTGACAAGCTAAATAATTGTGGTATTTACATAGATGCTTACGCTAATGCCTGGAGAAATAACAATGATACTACTAAAATTTGTAGTAAGTGTTTTGTTATGGCAGCAATTTTCTCACTGAAGAATCCAGATTAGCCAAGAAAGCACTGCCAGCTGTTGATAAGGTGCAGAAATGAGCCAGAGTCTGGGGACACAAGGGGTGGGTTTGCCCAGGGGAAGAGTCACATCACCTTGAGGGTCTCAATAACAGAAAGACTTAATAGTCTGGGACACTCGCTTGGACATGGCTGTTCCCCTGATGAGAGCAGAGACCGACAGCAGACGGGGCTGCCTGCAGCCAGGGACCAGGGCACAGGACATGCTTATCCAACCAGATTTCTGCCTCCTGAAAGTCCAGCCCTTTGCTCCCCAAACACTGGCATCCTTCATCTGTGTAAACACAGTACCGATACTCTGGCTGCAACTGATGCCTGAAAAACATGTGGCTGAATATTACTGAAGCTTCTTGTTCGAATCCCTCCGCTCCGGGACTGATGCTGACCTTTCGCTGGTGCCAGCATCGATGCCCACAAGCGGAACTCCCCAGCACAGTTGCTGCTCTCAGTAGCAGTGTGAGCTCTTTCAGGCTTCTTCAGAGCTGGCCACGTAAATCGTAGGTACAACCTTTCACTTCAAGGAGCTTGTCACTTGGGTAGCCTGTGCGGTTTGAGGGTGCTGAGGAGTGAAGGGAGTAAGTGAATGAAGGCAGCAGAGGCTGCTGCTCATTGGGTTGTTGGACAAGCAGCAGTCTCCCTATTGATATCATTCTCGCTGCTACATGTGTTTGTTTAGCCACTGACTCTCATTGCCTTCCTTTCCAAGCAGTCTGAAAACGTGCACTTACTGGGTGGGTATTTTTTTCTCCACTTCAGTACCTGTAAGTGAATATTCAAGAGCGGTTTCAGCACTGGATCACAAGAGGAGCTTCCGTCAGGGGATATTTTGTTCACTGGTGGATGAAACTGTTGAATCATTACCACTTGGGTTTTTGGCTGCACCTCTGAAGAGTACACAGGCCAAAAATTATTTGCAAAATTATTCAGCAACACATTTCAAATAATGAATATTTCAAATAAATCTTTATGGGCTGTACTTGAATAGGAAGAGAGGCAAAATAGTTTATAAATTATTCATACAGCTTTAGCACTAATGTAATAAATATTACATGATGTCGAAGGGAAATGAAGGATTTTGAAATGAAGAAAAAAATTAACGATGAAGGAAAACCACCTGAAAATTGGAGAAGGTGAATACACAGATTTGAGATATGTGAATAATAATGAAGAGATTAACAGGAGAAAAAAAAAGTACGACAACTACGAATTGCTTTGAGAGGCAAAATACTCTTCCTCTTCGGTTCTTTCTCTACAGAGAATATACAAACTTCCCAAAGATCCTTGGCTCTGTTTAAAAATGAAAGAAGACCCCCTAGAGATAGCCAGGTGGGAACATACCTAGATCTGACTAAAGGGGATTACGTGAGCAGAAGTACTGATACACAAAAGGGCTGTAACATTTGGAGAAGAATACCATTTTGAGTATCAGATAATGAGTTACTTTTATTTTGCAAAGTGACTTTTCTCACCAGCTTAATACTGAACTAGGAGAATAGGGTTGTTTATTTTTTAAGGACAGGATCCATAAGATTCCTGGTGTGCTTCGGATAGGCGCATTCAGAAGCATTAGCAGTAACACCATTAAGCACATCTGAGCAGTCAGGCAAATCTGCTCTGACATAATGCTTCAAGCAAAAATGTCAGTTATTCCTTGTTTGCTGTTTTACTCAGGTGCAGTGTGTACAAATTCTCACTAGTCTTACCAGTTGATTGTTCATTTTAACATTTTCAAAATTAAATTCCTTTTTTTTCTTATTTTTATGGGAGAGACGGAGTTAACCTTTTTTCCTTCCAAATCCCTTCCTAGTTACCTTCCTTTTTAATAGTAAGTAGAAAATGGAAGAAAGGAGAGAGGAAAGAAGTTTTAAAAAAGTAACATATTCCATACATATTTTGAAAAAAAACCTATTTTTTCAAAAGTGGAATGGAAATGGAGACGTGTAATGACATTACACATTTTTCCCCATTGACGTTGGACTTGGGCTCCTGCGTATTTGGAGCATACTCTAATAAATGCCATCTCTGAATCTGATTCAATAAAATGAGGTCCACTTAGTGATGTCTATAAATAGTTCTTACGACCTCAAGAATAACATATTAAAACGAAATAAATGTTTTACATTCGTCATTTCCGTAAATGTCTCATTTACAAAATCTGTCATGGGCGCACCAGTTTCCTCCTCATTGGACATTTCCCAGCTTTGGCATATCAATCCATCTTTTGCACATCTGCTCAGAAAATGTAATTAGTTATACCCATATGCTACAGACATACATTATAAAACTTAAGAAACAGAAAAGGCCAAGAGACCTGACAGACTTTCTCATTTCTACTATGTGGTCAGGCACTGGAACGGCCTGACCAGGGAGGTGGTGGAGGCACCGACCCTTGCGGTTTTTAAGAAGCGCCTGGACAAGGTGCTACAAGATATGGTTTAGTAGCTTAGTGGGTAGTATTGGTGATAGGATGACGGTTGGACTAGATGATCTTGAAGGTCCTTTCCAACCTTGTGTTTCTGTGATTCTGTGATTCTGTGTATTTTGTTGAAGACTTAGAAAAGTGAGAAGCTTTTCTTGCCCTCTGCCACAGGGTGGGGATATCGTGTCCTAACCAACTTCAAGAGATTAGATGAACGCAATTTGTAGCTAATTCTAATACTTTTAGTTCTACTCTCTTGAGAAGAGGCATTTTGTTGAGGGACTTATAACTGTAAAGAGACTTAATATTTCACATTATAGATGTACCTTCTTGCCCTGTTCATTAATACACCTTTGAACTTATCTTTGTAAAGCAATGATAAGAAAGATAGACAGGGATCCTCATTTGACATTTTGTGACATGGGAGACCCAGATGAGAAGCTCTGGCTACACAAAATGACCCTCATATGTAGCAAATACGGAACCTCTAAGTGCGTTGATCAGCTTTTTGATAAACCTGCTCAGTCTTGCTGGCATGTGCCAAAGGAGACGGGGACTACAGTACAAAAACAAGTGATGGCTTGGCCACTAAAAGTTGTTTCAATGGCCATTCTGGTTTTTTGTTTGTTTTGTTTTCACTGCAATCCAAAGCAATGTCTCACTGTTCACTACCCTAACTAATTCATGGCCATTCGGCATTACAGAAACACCATTTTAATTTCATCTCTGACACACCACATTTAGTTGCTGCATACGTTGTTTAATAGCTACACACATTTCAAAACAAAACACAAAACGAAACAAAACAAAAAAGCCCTCTCAAATTATCAGCATTCTTTTATACATCAGTAGGGGGTTCAAAATCAAACTGCTGTACCTCCATCTTGCAACTTTTCTTTTAGGGTTAATTTGGAAAAAAGAAAAGCTGTCCTGATTATAGAGATTTAGCTTTCTTTATAAACCGACTATTTTAAGATCTGTTTACAAGATCGCAATATGAAACATCATTCAAAAACAGTGTGAATTGATTACATCCTTCTAGAGAATGTGTAGCAGTAGAATATGCATTTGTAGCTGTTACACTGCCCTATAATTAACGCCTTATGGCTTCCCTTCTAAAGACATGTTGCTACTGCTGGAAAACAGCTGAGATACTTAAGATGAGACAATGGAAAATGCTCCCCTCCCCACATCCCCCCCAACCTTTTTTTAACAAATGACAAAACGCTGTGGTCACTACCAAATATAAGAGTAAAGTCAAGATACTGATTATATTTTTCTGCTCCAGTTTCTTTTTAATGAGCAGTTTTTCCCCAAATACTATTAATAATTTGAATGTTCCTTAATTGGGAGACCGTATTAGAACAGCTGAACACAGTCTTTGGTCTTTTCATTGATTTCAGTGGATTCTGGATCACAGCATAATGATGGAATAGTTGGCAATCACATTGGGAATATTCACGTACCCCAGAATGAATGAACAGAACAAAAAATAAGAGGCATAATATAAATATATTTGCACAGTTAGAATTACTTAGGGAACTCAATTCTGCTCTGAACTGGTCTCAGATTTTTGAAAAGCTAAAACTAATAATGAAATATTTCTTGTACTGAGCAGCTCTCCAGACAGATGAGTGAGCTAAATGTTAGCTGCTGGCTTTATGGGAATATGGTAACACTTGGCTGGCCATTTTATGGAGTTCTGTGTGTGATCCTACATGCATGCTATAAACTAGCTGTAGAGGAATAATGAATTGGAACAATATAACATCTGGATCTGTGTTATTGGAGAGGGACTCTCAAGGAAAATCTTCACAACTTTGCAATATAGTTGTTCTAAATAAATACTTTTGATAAATGAGATGACACATTAAAAACCAGATATGAAATAATATTGCTTTCCATAAAGATCAGCTGTAAGACAAATGATTCTAAGAGCAGATGACTATGGATAGCAATAATGTGGATCAGCTTTGTCAAGTTGCAGATGACTTTCTGAGCAGGGAAGCCAAAATTCCCATAGCAACCCTTAAAACTCCAAATGCAACACATATTCGGTATATGTAGCAACCCATATAAATGAGGAACAAGAGCATTTTGAGTTAAGGGTTAAAAACTAAGCTAACTGTAATTTAAATCATTAAAGTAAATATCCTTTAATTGTATCCCAGGTATTTTTCTCCTTCCATACTCTATTTTGCTCTTCCGTATTCTGAAATCTATGTGTAGACTGCAACGCAAGTGACAGATGACTTCTATCTTTGTACCACTACCCATGATCTCCATTGACCACTGCGACCAAGCACAGGAGCAGCTCCTTTTGCTCCTCAGCCTGTCCCTCAGCCCGCAGCAGCACTGCTGCTGGGCGAGGCAGGGCCTCCCTGGCCCAGCGCGGCGGGCTCCCAGCCCTGCGCAGCCTGCTCTCCGTGCCCGTGCCAGCAACTCCGTCAGGGGACACCGTCCCCTCTCCGAACGCAGCTGTAAAAGCCCTTGTTAAACCTCGGAGAGGTACTCAGCCTGAGAGCAGGAAGCAGTGTGTGACCTGTAGGAAGTGGCTTTGCAGCTCTTAGAGAAAGGAAAGTTAAGAGATGGGGGAAAAAAAGAAATCAGGGATTTTCTTGTTTTTTGTCTCTGCATTTTAGCCAGACAGGGCATGGCTTCTTCTAACCTCTGTTAACAGGAGCTGGGTAAGACTTGCTGGTTTGACTCAGAATATTAGTTATTCTGGATAGGGCTGATGCTTTTCCGTACTGAGAGTCTGTCTGCTTCAGCATAACTCAGAAATGGAGAAATGGCTCATATAAAAAAAATGATTTTAGGTTCAGTCTTCAGCAGAACTATATTTCTTCATTAGCTGTACTGATATGTGACAAAATGGGGCACAACTACATTTGTATTATATTTTTAAATTCTTCTAACAATTGCGTGCAGTCTAAAAATGTGTGCCTCTAACAAGTGCACGACCATCACCACAGAAGAATATAAATTAGTTGCTTTTCCTGCTTTTGCATCTCCCCTTTTGTATTTCTCCATTATTTTTATTCCATACAATGAGATGGTAACAAAATTGCAATCATGGGGATGAAATGACATGCTGGAAGACACCAATAAATATTGAACAACTTACTTTACTACGTTAAGCTGTCACAATTAGTTTGCTTATAAAAGCCATACGGTCCTGTTAGTGAATGTGCACAGAGTCTCCAAAGAGCTATTCTCACTTATCTATTTTCTCTTGAACCCAATTGCAACCCAACTCTTGAACCAATAACCTTCCTTTTCTGTCAGCAAACAGAGCATCTGGCAGGTTTTTTGTTTATTGCAAAAGGTATTGCTAGTGGACAAAAGCAGGCAAGGATGCACTAGATTCCTATAATGGGTTTTCTCTTTATAGAATTACTCTCATTTTTTGCTTTATTTTATAGAATCATAGAATGGTTTTTAGGTCGAAACAGACCCTCACAAACTTCCCTCTTTTGCTTGTATTAGATAGAAGCTTTGGACTCTTTTGCTGAGATGCTGCTATAGACAGGGTGTATTGAAGTGTCAAGCAGTAAAAAGAGATGAAAAGGCATTAGTGTCTTGAAACTTCAATGAGCTGGTGCTCATCTAGGCAGTCTCTGCAATGCTACGGGCTCAGGACAAGCTTTGTGGGGCCCCAGCAATTCTTATGGGCTCCTGGGCAGGAGGTGCAGGTGCTCAGGACAACTCTGCTTTTGGCTTGTAATTGAACAGCCAAGTGCAGTGTGCTGAGTGAATAAACAGTTCTCCACGTAAAAGTAAGAAACTTCATGATGGTTGTACATATCTGGAGCTTCTTATTCAGCTCTCATTTTACAGACAAGGTTTTCAACACCTGGTGAAAGCTTAATTTGATTTAAATGAACACAATTCTAGAGTACAAACAACAATAATAAATCATTTCTTTTCATTTGCAAAAGAGCCTTGTGTACTTTACATTAACTGTAAGATTGAAATAATATCCTGTTACAACAACATACTGCAACCACTTATTTTTGACTGAAGAAGTTAACTCAAAAAGGCAGTTCAGCAGCCCTTTAAGTTGACTTACTGTTGTAACAATTACTTAAGGACAGGTGAATCCTCCCCACCACATGATATCAACGTTGCCTTGATTACAAGGAAGTTTCTTAGTTTGGATCTGACAGTTAATGGCTTACTTGCAACTCTTGGTTAATTATTAATGCAGATATAATAATACTTATTCCTTAACTAACATTGTAAGCAATACAATTATCAAAGGAATTATTCCTGCTGAAAACTCAGTGTCATGTCACAGTCTAGATCAAAAATTTTAAAACTCAAAGTATGGTTTTTTGCCAGTAGGAAAATTAACAACATTTTTTCACCATTATTCCCATTATATTTCAAACAAAGACATTCTTTTAGAGTTCTGTATTTCCTTAGTCATATGTCTTTTAGCACTTACCTAAAACAGGATGCAGCTTCACTTTCCAGGTCCCCAAAATCTCAAGTGCCCAGGAAGTCTGTGGCTGTCCCTTTCAGGTTCAGGTGAGCCATCATCTCTGCATTTCTCCCAGTTTGGAAAAGTAACACAGTAGGTTTCTTGAAGGAGCGTCAGGTTCAATTTGCCAGCAAATATTTCTTTGAACCACTCTGTGTTCAACCAGCTGCCTCTGTGGGACAGAGGTGAGGCCCCTTCTCCCACCGCGGTGATGGCAGGGCTGGAGTCATGGCAGCAGAAAGCCTATCGACGGGTCATGACAGGTCGAGACAGTATAGGTTTGACAGCTGGGCAATGCTTTAAGTATGCTTTGCTGTCCAGGTGCTCTCCACTAAGGCTGTACAATTTGATCCTCTCGTCACTAGAGTCAGCCCCACCAGCTACCAGGTGGGTGCTCTTCCGTTTGTCAGAAAATGTTTATTTAAGCCACTTTCTGTTTCTTTGAGTAAACTTAAAATCATGTCACAGGATCCTCATACATACAGCTCTGCCCTCATCCATTCTTCACTAAGCTGCAAGAGACTGTTTGTGCAATACAGTAGGCACTGCTGATGAATAATATTAAAGTGTGAGTTGGGCAGGTGAAACAACCCCCCTTGATATTCTTCCTGGCCTGCAAAGCTCCTGCTGGAAGATTGGTTTTGTGACTGATTTATGCCAGCATTATCTGTATTTTAGTGACTCTGTCAGTGAAATCCTGCTTGTAGCAATCAGGCATATGAAAGAATTTCAATATATAAGCCCAAATATTTTGAAAAGTCCCTATTTTGACTGCCGCCTGAGAGTGGCAGGGGCTGGCAGCTCTTTTGTTATGCCCATGTTCATTTCCTTTTTCTCTGGCCATGTGTCTCTCCGCAGATCACCTGGGCCTTGTCAGCCCTAGTAGTGATGGGGTCTGCACCAGGCACCCATCTCCAACCGTCCAGTGCCTAGAGCTACTGATGCCTTACCCGTACCAGCAGTCTCTGCATTAGCTTTGTTAGTGAAAATTTACACTGGTGGCAGCTCCCCTGTTAGGTCGCTGAGGAGCCTTTTGGTCATTTCTTTGCATGTGTTTTCAGTCTAGAAGAAAAGAGAGATGCATTGTTTACAGGCCATAGATACGAAGCGCTATCAAGAGGAAGCATATTCTCAGCAAATGACCTTTTCTTGTGTCTTAGATTTTTTTCCTCTTTATGGTCAAGCCACAGACCACAGAAACTAAATCTGGCAGCCCTGCTGGCCGTGCAGTCACGGTACTGTCTGAGTAAGCTGGTTATGGTTAACCAGTAGCTGAGGTTTGCACGCTGAGTGCAGAGCAAAAGACAGCTTTTTTTTTTTTTTTCATTAATCATTTGACTTGTGCTTTCCAAGTGTCTGTACATAAGTTCAGAATGCCGTAAGGGGCGCTTCAAAAGTACCTGACCAGTAACTCATGATAACCTGCCAATGCTCCCATCTCTGGCACCAGGCAGAAAAAGTGTCGCTGCAAAAATTGGGCCCAGAAACCTCCTTTGGAATGTACAGCTGGCACACTGCAGAGCGGTCACCCTCCCTCCCTGTGCGTCCTCTGCATGCCAGCACTCCCTGGTCACGGCAAACACTTACAACAAGTCTTGAAGACAAGATACAAATAAAATTCATTATGAACCACTGTTTCTGGTTGCCAGAGGAAGCTTGTAAGCTGTGGTGGTTATATTTTCTCTAGGTGGTGATTATCTAGCTAGGAAACTGCAGGTGCAGTTTGAATTTTCTATTTTACAATAAAACAATAATGTTTTTAAAGTGATCTCATGTAAACTTGAGAACAAAAACCACACTGAGCTGGATGGGAAACCATTCCAGCACTCAGAGTTGTTGTTTAGGGCTCTCTGCAGACGGATGCACTAAGACATCACACTGATTTTACACTGGCTTCTTTTCTAGACAATTAGAATCACCTTTTCAGTGTTTAATTAATTTCAGACGGCAAATCTGCAGAAGGAAATGAAGGTGTCTGGACTGAACCTTTTAGCTGTAAGCAGCTGAAAGTTGAATTCTTATTCAGACTTTTGGCACTTCAGCAATCATCTTAAATGGTTGGGCTATTATAGTCTGTACAAAGCTATCTGAAAACAGCAGAAAGAAATCCAAAGTATAAGCAGATTGATTTTGAGTAATAGAATAGTTTAAGCACTTTCTAAGCATTAGCCTAAGGAAGTTGAGACTCCATAACAGAAAAATCTTTGGAAATAGGGCTAAAGACACAATATAATATCTAAAATGGTAAGTTTTGGAAGTATTTGCACAACACAGAAAGAACAATGTTGGGTTGTACTTAACAATAGACCTTCTTTTTCCATGATACTGCTACTAGAAAATCAGAAAAATAACAACTCAATCACAAGAAAGCCTCTACATAACTACTAGGGTTTTTCCCCATAAGTCATGGCCTAGCTACAGAGGAAAATAAATTAAAAATAAATCCTAAACATAATGAACCGCAGCCCACTGTTTTCACTAAGGATGCAAAATCTCTGCTGGTGCTTCTGATTTCCAACCACCTCAGAGAGCAGCTCTCTGCTCTGGCAGAACATGCAAGTAAATCAATGCAACGCACACTGACATTCCCAACCCAACTAACCACACGTTGCCTTTTCTCAGAGGAGCTTAAATTACAGGCATGCTATTTTTTTTTTTTTGTTACACTTAAACATTCATATCCTTTCAGGTAAGCCTGGTAAGGCTCACTTTCTTGAACTTTCTCTTCTTGGGCAGAGTGTTACTGCTGCATATCTTGTGGGAATCCTGTTTATAGGACTGTACACTACTGAGAGATTTGGAGCTAAAAACAGCAGGCAGAATTCAGAATTAATAAATGCAAATTAATGCTCACTGGGGAAAAGCCAATTCTCCTATATGTACTCACTGATGGAAATTAAATTATTTAGTAACCTTCAGAATAGCTCATAATATTATGAAATGGCAGCTCAGCATTCACTGGTACTTTAAAAATAAATCAGGAATAGGAAAGAATGATGAAAAAAATCAAAGCATAATTATGGCAATGCGTACATTTCTGGTGTGCCTGCATTTTGACCACTGGTTGCAGCAGAACTAGAAAATACAAAGAAAAGCAGCAACAATGAGCACAGATGTGAAATGGCTTTTGTACAAGATGGTATTAGACTATGGCAGTTCCTCTGGGAAAAGAGGCAGCACTTGGAATACACGCTAGAAGTCTGTAAATTCTTGAGTGGCACAGGGAAGACAAATAAGAAACAATTGTTCAACTCTTCTCACAGTTCAAGAGGCAGAGGGCACTACCTGAAATTATTGGGTAGCTGGTTTAAGAAATCATAAAATGAATTGATTTTTTCCTGCAAATTGAATCGTGGAATCTGTTGATATTCAGCATGGTAAATCGTAAAAGTTTAGATGGAAGAAAAAAAAAGAAAGGCATTAACAGCTATTAAGAGCATTGATAGAAGCTCTGGCATAAAACAAACAAACAAACAAAAAACAGCAGCAAGGTTATGCTGGGGAAAGAGCACAGCACTGCCACACTGTTCTTCCATGCCTCCTGTAAGCACCCGCTGCCAGCAGAGCTGCCACCGCGTGGCCTGGCCTTGCTCCCTCCTGACGCTGACTCATCTCTGGTCTGTACGATTAGCAAGCTCCTTCAAGTTTTCCACACTGGGAGAGACGCATCCTTCCTCTAGTATTTCACAAGCATCTTAACTGCTATTTTAAAGCTCAAAAAAAATTGAGCTGAACTTTCATTAATGATTCATGGGGCACCATGAAGGCAGTCTTCCTTGTACTGCTAAAAAGGCTGTACTCGTAATCTAAATTTCTTAAGATTGAAGGCACAAAATGACTCATCAGCTGAATGTCCAGCTTGGGCAGGTCCACAGCCACCCAAGTGCAGCTGAGTGCTGAGGAACTGCAGTCATTGGCTGAATGACAAGAGCACGATCACAGATTATCACCAAAAAAAGGTGAAGGCTGATGCCCTGTTGTTTCACAAGGCCAGAGCCATGGTGAGGCTGGCACTGATTCCTGCACCTCATTCTTCTTATAGGTGCAGGACTTAGGTGTGCTCACACCATAACTGCCAAGGAGAAAAACTACAGGAATTACAAGAGCAGACTGCCAGACCTTTGGTGGAATAAGTCAATAACCAGAACACTTCAATGCATTATTGCACGAGTGAATCATTTTAACGCAAAACTCTCCCCTTATTTTCCCTTTCACTTCCACACCCCCCATCCAAAGAGGGAAGAAGTGAAGCATTATAGGAAGGCCAGCTGTGGGAGTAAAAGGCTATCAATCGGCCTTGATCCTGCAAATTCTGAAGCTCTTGTGTTGGCAGGATCAGTGCTTCGACTAACGTTATATCACTGTAGAAACAGTCTGCTTCATGAACTGTCAATTTTTTCTTTATCCTTTAAAAAAGGTCAAATGAAAGATGTTTAACAGACATGTAAATACTGAAAACTGAATTAACAGGACTTTAAAGCAGTATTAATCTCACAGAACAGGCTCAGCATCTTCCCATACCACTTTGCCATTGGGTGACTAGAACAATCTATTACAATAATCCTAAATTGCTCCTTGACGACTACACTATGTCATTTTACAAATACAGGCAATTACTCAACAAAGAGAATATAACAAGCAAGCTAAAATACCAAAATACTTCTTAAAGACTATGATGGAGAAGGAAGACAGTCTTTTCTTATTAAACTTTTTATTAAAATTGAGCTATTTTTTACATATTTAAAATACTTTATATCCAAGTTATGCATTATGTATGAAAACAATTATATGCAAACACTTGCATAAAAATAAGTAAAATCACAACAAAGCAATATATAGCATGTTCCAAAATGTATTTCAGGACTAGAATACCTGAGTTTTCAATAAGCTGGTTTCCTGCATTTCACTGATTTTAACAGTTATATTTAATAACGTATCTGATCTCATATAGAGCACTTCTTTGGTTGGGAGAAACTGCATGGAAAAGGTAGAGATCAAGCAGAGATATTACTTAAGGCCTGTCTTCAGAATCTTCCTCCCCGTGACGATCCACTGTTTGAGATGCTAGGAAGGACTCCCATGTAGCAAGGCACTTAAAAAAAAAACACAGATACAAATTAATATAGCAGACAGATTTCTGTAGAACCAGTAGCCAAGGGGAAAAAGAAGAAAAAAAATAGCAGAATACATAAGCATTGTCACAAGCTGGTTTTGTGGGACTACAGTAAGAGCAAAATATGGTTTCCTAGGCAGCTCAGTGATATGCAAAATGTTAGCCAGCATGCTGAGTGAGCTGTAAAGGTCACTTTTACATAATGACAGGCACACAGTGTGAGCATCGTAATTGTATGTGTTAGCATGGGAGATGCTAACATTAATTATGCTCTTCTTTAATCTCTCCCTTTAGTTACAGGCAAAGATGTCCTTTAAATAGAAAGCATAGTCAGGCACAGTTCCTTCGTAATCTCTATGGATTCCTATAGCATATCCAATATTCTTTCCAAGTTAAATTAAAATAGTTATTTTCTAAACACACAGATAATTCATTTTTCCCCTGAGTAATGAGACAGACATGGGACCAGAAAGGCAGGGGGCTGGGGGGAGATTGTCATCTTTGCAACAAATGTGTTTCTCTCATAATGGAAAAATGTATTTATAACCGTACAAACTATTTTTTTTGATTTGAAGCACCAACACTGTAGGCAGTAAAAGTGAAAATAAAAATAAAAATAAAAATCCCTAAATGACTTTGGTTCAATTTGGCTTAAATGAGTGTTCGCAGCTTGGCAAACCTTTATAAATCATAGATTAGTGTTGAGAGTCATAGCAATCCTATCACTAGGTAACCCATGGTGGGCTGATGCTTGTTACCCAAAGTATCAGGTTTCTGCCATTTCAAGTCTGTCAATAAAACAGTGCAGCCAAATTCATGCAATAATTTTACTGTTTTGATGCTATTAACAACAACAAAAAAGAAATGGAAATGTTCTAATAAAAGTTTGACTTACACACACACCTATTACTATTGATAATGCAGCTTATTTACTACTTACTGTACTGACTTGGTTTTTTCATGAAGAATCTGAAATATCTGCAATAAATAAGTCTTCTGAAAATTCTCAAGAAATATCTTCTCTTATATTAAAACCTGGACAGCATACTCCATTTATCCGAACTTTGAATTAATTCAGTAGCCCTGAAAACAGCATCATTTCCTAAGTGAAAACTTTTGCCATAAGCTAATTCATTATGCACAGCTACAATGAAATATCTGGGATCCATCTGTCATTGCTTAGGAGACATGGAAAATATCCTAGTATTCATGCTGCTTCAACTTACAACCACCTAACTGTCTTATTGGAAACATTTCTGGTGAATGACATCAAAACTCTGCCATTAAATCTATGGATTTAATCATATTACATTGAAGACCCTACGTGCATTATTGCATATCTATGTGCAAGAAGACAGTTGGGAAGATCTGAGAGTCACAAATAATGTTAACGTATAAGCTCAAAGAGCAAAATGAAGGAGACACACAGGATGAACGGGATTGGGGGAATCCATGATGACATAAGGAGGCAGAACCAGGGATGCCCATAAAAATAACAAAAAGTAACAAAAGACTGCAGCAATTACGCCTCTGAAGACATAAAAACAAAAAGAAGACATGGGTCTGCAAGATAATGTGAGAGATTAAAACAGCCGACTGACCTAAGAGATCACAAAGAAAAAAATATGCAGGAGCTTGCTTTTGCATAGGTTTTTAGTTGTTATCAGACATGTCAGAAACTGTCTGCGTTATTCACATTTTGTCCTTCACACTACAGAAACTACAAACCAAGCCTATTTCTGTGATCTTGCTGACAAAATCCCCAACTAATTTATGTTGCTTCTTGCGCTGCACAACATTATGATGCTGTTCAGAGCACACTGAAGGTTTGAATTTCTGTGAAAAGAGAGGAATAACTGGATAAGATTCATGTGGAAATCTGCATTTCTTCATTGGCTTTCTGGAGAAATGTTATTTTGAAATGGTAAATATAAAATCAGAGAGGAACAGTGAAAGTAGCACTAGCATAAACAGTGATCTGCAAATGTTGCAAACTGACTTCTGACTTAAAAGGTCTTTTTGACCTTTTGTTTAAAGCCTTAAAGGTTTGCTCATTAGATTCTCATGTGACACTGTAGCAGCTGCATCTATATGAGATGGCTGAGCTGGAAGGTGGCATCTTGGTTTAAAAATGTCAATGAAGCAGCTGCTAGTAATGTGTTTTCACTGTTGTGCTCATATTTGGATTTCTGTTTGCTAGAGCCCAGACTGGATTACCATCCTAGAAAGCTGCAAGCAAGGCACATCTGTTTTCCTAAGCTTTCTCTAGGTACGGGACAAGAAACGATCAGTTTCTTGAACAGTCTTTTGTTGGCAATGAGTGACATTTTTTTCTGAACCAGTTTAATTTATACCACGCAACTTCATGCTTTGTCATTCTGTAACTTCAGTAATGTGAATTAAAATACATATATACACTGGCTGGAATATAAAAATGGCTATCTATTATCTCTGCAACACTGAGCCAAAACGCATGCGTTAAAATGCAATCACAGTATGGTGCTTATCCAGATAGATACAATCTACTGAAGTCTTTCCAAAGATGCAGAGCATTTTTTCAGTCACACAAGTTACTTGGTTTTTAATTTACCCTCATTTATATAACCAAAACACATTTTCCAAAATGTAAGAGCAATGGTGGCTCATTTCACTATCAGACATCACAATGCTGCTACAGCTGACAAGTTTTATAATTAACCATACCAAGACAAAACTAGGTCTCTGTGCCTTAGGCTCAAGCTTTTTGTATTGTGAAGCATGAACTGCATAAACGACATTTCGTTAGCAACATAGACTTCAACATTATTACAGAATGATTTTACTTAGTTCTCCTGGGAGTGTTAAAATGGAGATCTAAACAGAGGATCAGCCAGCTTTCACAAAGGAGACAGAAAGGGGAAAAAAAAAAAAAAAAAGACAAACCAAATCCAGGAAATTAAATGTGCATGCATAGGACTGAAATTCATAATCCAATTACTTGTAACAGCCCTGCAGAAGACATTACAAAAACTAAATATACAAAATGAAACAGCAAGAGCTTAAACAAGGTTACTTTACCTAAAATATTCTGACTACTACTGCAGGTCACACATCTGTTCTGCAACACCATTTTTAGAAATAGCAGCAAGAGGTTTCCATATACTACAATCGCATATCTAACTAGAAAGGAGATATAAAAATAGAACATGTAGTAGGGATGATAACTGTGTCAGTCACAGAATCACTGTGTCACATGCCATGTGTGTTTCTGTTCCAGCTCCCTGTTTTCCATGGCTGATACCTTAAAAATATCCTTTATGATGACATTTCTTGGAGAAGAATTTGAAAATGAAGTATTACGTGTGTGAGAGAGAAAAAAAATCAATTTAATAGTTTCTGGGTGCAAGGAAACAAAAACTAGAGTGCATTGAAATAGAAGAATGCTGATTCCCACTATTAAAAAAAAAAAAAATTCTTCCTAAAAGTATTTAAAAGAAATTTCTATGGTCAAATTGATTGAGGGTTCAAAGACGGACCCAGGTTTTGAAGACATTCACAGAGACAAACTGGCTTAGCCACATGGGAGCTTTTAAAAATCATGTTAAGTTTGTTAGGTAAATTCCTGGGCATTGCTAAGATAGGATGTGATCAACATGCATAAGCAGCTAACTTTGCTACACAACCAAATGACTAGTTAAACGCATCACTACGGGGGCCTACAGCGCAAACAACAAATCTCATCTATATACAGTTTATACTAGATACATATGGGCTTTGGAGTTAGAGGGAAGTTACTCTAATGGGAAAGGAGTATTGTTTTGACCTAATGAATCTTTTGGATCAATTTATGCTTGCACGACAATGTAGATCACAGAAACAAATCAAATTATGCTTGGAACAGTTAAGAAAACCAGGAAATCATTTATGTTTTTGGAAAAGAGTAAGCTGTGTCAATACCAACAAGAATCTCACTACCCTGTCAGAGATAAGTTTAGGTTTTTATCAGGTTAATCTGCAAAGGTTTAAACAGGATTAGTTTGACATGACAAAAACAAAATTAGAGGCTATAAATTAAAAGAAAACAGATCATTGCACAAGGAAAAACATGTTCTTTCAATGCCAAAACTAATTAAATGTCATTCAACTTTATGAAAAAAAAAAAAAAAATCTTCCTGCATTTACTAGAGTGCCTCATAAGCAATGGAAAACCAAACTCTGGTATATTTGCCAGATTTACAATGTCTGACTAGTATTTGGATTGTACTGCAAAATCTAGCCACTTATTCAGGTGTTTTTTTCTGAATAGAATATTTTAACAAAGTTCTTTGCTGAGAAAACTAAATGTTTCTTTTTCCATGATGTAAGTATCCTACAGACTAAGGTAAACATGAGAAAAAAAAGGAAAAAATTATTAAATGTTTAATTGTTATTGCTCATTGAGGCCGAAGTTCAACATTCCTGGTCGCCTGGATTGTTGGCTAATATGAACCAGGAAGACTTCAGCCAGCCAGCTAAGTAACAATGACAATAACCCTGTATCTTCTTTTGTAATGAATTTCAATTTTAGTAATGCTGTACCCCTAAGGCGCTGCAGAATGTCTATACCTAACTTAACAGCAAAGCTCCTGGTGACAATCAGTTTTCTCAGCTGTTCGCTCCACCCGGTGGACAGTTTGTGATTTCAATCATTCAGAAGATAGCATCTCTTCTGAACTAAGAGGTGTGCTACTGCAGACAATTGTGTTATACCTAAGGCATGGGAAAAAGCAATAAAATAAATGGTACGGCATTAACATATACTTCAAGAACTTTTCTCTGTAAGGCAAACAAATTGATGCTATTTTCTTCAGAAACAGGAGCAAAGTCCTGATTTTCTTTTTAAAGTAAAACCTTTTCATGTTATTTCAGAAAATTGCCCCTATTTTAGCAATGCACTTACAGTCATTTTTAATACAGTATGTTATTGACTTTAAGTCTTGAATATAGAGAGACTTCAGCATGTATTCAACTCTTTTCTGGAAGAAAAGGCAGTAGAGAACTTCATGAACTTCATGAACTCTTGAGACGAACCATAGGAACTCCAAGTGATTGGTCAGTCATAGTAATACTGGGCTACTTCAGTTAGCATTATATTCAAATGCATTATAACACAGCTTGTACACTATCACAAGAAAGACTTCATTCTCACTGGTTTGCATAAGAGCATCCCATAAATTTGCAACACCAGGCATTAATTAGTGTCTTTGTTATTGAAGCATTGAAAGACAGGAAGAGATTGGTGATTCCACAGCTGTAGGAACAAAGGAACACTTCTTACTCAAATGATTATGTTTAAGGTAGGATTTTTTTTTTTAATAGAAGTCACAGAAATCGTATTCTGATGGTCAGGTTTCTGAGATTCCCTTCGTCAGGTTTCATTTCTAAACAGGGAAAGCAGATGCTAGTGTTTCTTTTTCTGCTATTTTCAGGCATGCAACACCTATAGTTTGTAATATAACGGCCTCTGACTGTAATCACTTCTCCAATAACTAACCATCAGCAGTAACCACAGGTCTCAAAAAAAATATGCACATTTTGGATTAAAACTCTGAAACTGAATATTAATTTTACCAAAATCTCTTGAATTTCAGGATTAAGATAATGATTTTCTGTTAAAAACTGAAAAAATTGATAAGCCCCCACTTTTCAAACAAGTTAGCATAATGTTTACTATTATTAAAACCAATGCAGCAAGACAAGGTATTTTTTTCTAAATTGTATATCTATCAAGACATAACAGCAAAAACATTTTATGCAGATTTCAATATTCAAGAAAAGCACCAACAAAGAATAATATCTCAGTATAAACCAACTTGTCCAGTATTTCAGAGACTATTTAAGAAAAAACACTGGTAGTTACAGAAATAGTTGAACAATTTTTCACAGTTTGTGACTTAATGACAGTAATTTCATGTATACTATAAGCTTTGGCATTCTGAATTAAAATTCTAATTCAGCAAAAAACATTTTTAGACAGGAAAGAAATGAAAATAATTATTTTTGTGTTTTAATTTAGCTAATCATTCATGAACAAAATATTCCAGTATATTTAGCATTGATTTAACATACATATTCATGATATAGAAGCCAGAGATCAGCAGTAACTGAAGAAAATGTGAGAGGATGCCAAAAGTTTGCTGCCTGATTTCAGAAAATATTTTGATCTTTATATGTAACAACAGATTGTCAATGTCCATGCATCTCACAGGCTGCATGCTAATTAATTACACTTGATGATCAAGAGCTCTGTCTTTTCAATTACATTCTGACAAAATGATTTGTAAAATCAGGACACTGATTTTACACTGAGGCTAATGGGCAACCCATAAAAAGTTCAGAATAAGGGACTGGAAGTTACAGATATGAACATGTATCTGTGGAAAAATACTGATATATGATTAATAGATGGCTAACTGTATTTCTATTCTTTTTCCAATATAAGGAGAAGTTCTTTAAATCTTAAATCTCAAGATATCTGGGATATTTTCCAAATAAGCACTTCAATCAACACGTTTCCTATGAAGAAATTTCACAGAATGCTTAAGAGATTTTGTTAAATGTTTTCAAGTTCTATTGCTTAGTATATATTACTTGGAATTCTTACCAAGAATACTAGCCATGGCATTTTAGTTGAAATTAAAATTTTATTTCAACCACTTTTCTTTCTTTCCAAAGTAGTAAATTTCAGTTATAAAAAGATTCAATTTAGTAACTGTATACATTTGTGTATTTTAAAAAATGTGCAATAAGCTTTTCTTATTGACCTCTCAAAATTGTATTGATATTCTTTATCATAGTAAATCCTGATTATTTCATGAAAAACAATTCCTCAGAGAAATAACAAGAACTTTCCAAATGTGCTGTTTGAAAAGGAATCACATTTAAATGTTTTCCTCATACAATATCATTTATAAAAGCTCAAGCTTTCCAGAGGGCTTCTTCATGCCGTTAGAGCAAAAGGCTTCCAAACTGAAATATAGCAGCTGACACTGAACCAAGAAATATCTTCCAAATTCTTGTGGTTAGTAAAACAAGACTGCCCTCTGTTGATGACGAACTCAGGATCAACCACTTGGCCACAAATAAAATATGTTTTGCTTAAAACACATCAAATTAAGGATAACTGCCTCCCTCTTCCCACAAAAACTGATTCTGAAGTTAACGCAAGTTTGAACTAAAATGCAAAATTTATTCTCTAGATACAGTGCATTGACTTCTCCACTGAAATGATCAATGAAAAAATAACATTGCTATGAGAAAGCGTTTTACCTCTTCATAATAACGGAGATTATTGTCAGCCACATTAGTGAATGCCGATCTCATATCACACTGCATATTTTGCTTCCACCTGTCCCAGTCTGCTTTCAGAGCATTATTGGCACATTCTACTTTGTCTTCAAGTTTCCCAATCTCTTCTGAGAACTAAATATGAATTGTAAACACACACAAAAAAAATTAGTAGAGTCACCATTTCAAATGTGATTGAAACCAAGTGATTGTAGTGCAGTATGATGAACAGAACTGCAGAACTAAGGTTGGTATTAAAACCAGCACATCATTTCCCAGGGATAAATTTTAAATTCTATTCTGAAGGAACAGCTCAGTATGATTTCTGAAATATTAATAGCAGAAATTCCAGACAAGAACTGAAGTGTGGCTGAAAATATTTTTATTGACTGGGAAGTTACAGACTCTGGTACCTCTTCACTTGTGCTTGACAGTAATGCATCTAAAAAGGAAAACGTAGAGGGCTTTACTGGAGCAGAATCAACTATACAAATTAGATTTGGCCAGAAGAACTGAGAAAACCCTGACAGAACCTTTGATGACCTCAGGAGAGATCAGAATGGGGGGAACACAGCAGAAATCATACACGCAAACTTTCTGATTTCTTCCCTGTCACCTTGCAATCTTTTATTGTGGAACTAACCTCTGTGTGACCATGTGAGGAAGACAGAAATACAGAATTAGAGAAAGAGATTAAAACAGAGGACTTCTGCAGAGCAAGAACTCTTTCATGGGGATCCAGGATCAAAAACCTTGAGGGCAGCTACTATGAAGACATTATTTTCTTCTAATTGCTGGAGGCGCCCAAAGTGACTTTCAGCTAATGGGAATCCGTAAGTAGATAGAGGGCCTCTCTTTAATGAGTCTTCTAGTCCTCCCAATAATTTTGTACCTATTGTCATTTACTAATCAGCTCTGTCAGTTCTGGCTGGCACCAGAATGAGGTAAATCTTCTGCTTAGGCTATTCACAGAATGCAGGAATATCAAACTTCAGAGCAGGATGTGGAGAGCTGTGGTTCACAGCCTCCAGCTTGAACCATGCACGGAGGACAGCGTTCCAGTCCCACAGCTGGAAGTGCTGCAGACATCAGAAATAAACTAAGCAACACTGTCTGAAATGGTGACGGAACCTCAGCCCAATCCTTAAAAGTTATGGAGGTATCAAGGGAGGATGACAGCTCATAAACATTTCTTGTGTGACCCTGTAGCCAAGAAGAGACACATATGCTTTAACCAAGTAACTCATGCTTGTGTACAATTCCACTATGCAATGCCCAGCAGAAATCCTGTTCACGCCCCATATAGTCAGCATAAAATTGTCACCAAGATCACCCTGAAGTCAGTCAGTTTGTACAACTTTCTGGGAATCCACTGTTTGGGATCTACTGACTGCTGACTGGGGGGCACAGCAAAACAAAAGGTACCGTGTCTGCCAAAAACAAGCCTTCCAAGAACAACTAGCAAGAATGAAAGGTTGTCAAGTGAAAAGATAAAACAATTCACAAACCACAGCTCCCAATTCAGAGTTTGACAAAGTAGAATCCTTCAGCTCTCAAAGTAGCCACAAAATCTTTAGCTAGGAAAAATTTCATCTGAATGGATTTTTTTTTCCGCATTCCACAGTATAGAGATGAATAAAAATTTTTATTTAGACTTTATTTCTAGACTGATTTTCCTTGCCACACTTTTAGATTCATGAAATACTGGACACTATTCAAGAACAAAATGAAAAATATTGTTTCTACTTTACTGAAAAGCCCAAGTTCAATTTTCTATTCAGATCAGTAATCAAACTATGGACAAGGGTAATTTCATCAACTACCAACAGTGTATTCAATATGAAAAGGTTAATCCAAAGTTTAAATGTGGGGAAATTACCTTTAAAGACATTACAGGCAACTGCATTAGGTATCCTGGTCATGTCCCAAGTTAATTGCCTTTCCTTCTAACACTAAAAATGAATGCACACAGAATACTGAAAATAGTGAATATTTGTAGGTGATTTAGAGTAAGAAAGGCAGTTGAATCCATTTTTCTGCTTTTGCAAGAAAAAAAGTTCTTATATGAAGATGAGCTAGACTACATGCTTAAAGAAATTCTCTGACTTCAAAGTCCTGGCTGCAGCATCCTCCCCTTATCTTGTTCTTCATATCTTTAAGACATTTATTTTACAGTTTGTTTTTGTCTTGCCTTTTCTAGGAACTACGAATTTCTTCCACGGTGTAGCCATGATGTGATGTGGACAGGCAGACTGTTCTACATCCCCGCCTGGATATGCAGTTTAAACATCACCCTCTAAAGCCCCAGAGAAACTGTGTTTTATCAAGGCGAGGGTTGGACCTAGGGTCTAAAGACAGTGTTATGCCACACTTCTTCATCTCAACTAGAAAGGTTTAAGATCTACTTTTTCACAGCTGAAAAGAAACATAAATACCATCTTCTTCAGCTGACATGACAGCAGAAATCAAAGAATGGCTTGGTCTCTGAACTAACACATCTACCTAGTGTGTTCCTGATTTACAGGGTGTACATTGTTACAACTCATCCTACCAATTAAATATGAGCCTGAATCCATTTTCTTACATTGATCCCACTGAGGCATCTAGTGTGATAAATTAAATCTTACATCAGTGGTTCCTGCAGGACAGCAAGGTGTTAAACAGATGTCGTACCACTGGACAGAAGGTGTAAAGCTAGACACTGCGAGGGCAGAGTGCTACTGGACGTGATCAGGGCGACTTGTAGCCAAAGGGACTTGGCCCAACAGCCAAACTACCTGGTAAGTGACACAGCATTTTACAGTATTTCACTATACAAAATAGCATGACTTTCTATCTACAACATGAATTAATCCTACAGCTTGGTGGTACTAGCCCTGTTCAGTCTGGAGTTAAAATATAAGATCTGTTCAGAATGTGATAGATTCACCATTTCTTTTCTTCATTTCAAGACTGAATACTAGAATCCATAAGTCAGCATTTAATGCCTATCTGGTGCCTATCAGAAAGACTGCCTTCTTCACTGCCTAAATTCTGGAGTGGGAGGCCAGTTTTTGGCTTTTTAGAAGCACCACAAGCAACTGCTCAAAAAGCTCAGTAGAAGCACTGCTCAAGAAAACAGTTTTTCCCTGCCAACGAACCTGACATCTCATGAGGTTTAATTCATGATTCCAGTCTATTTCAGCTGCACTGACCTTGGGAATGTTTTGCATTCTCCTGCTGTATAACCACCTGTTCGTTAAATCATTTAATGTTTGCTGTGACCAATGCTAAAGATCTCACAGCCTTTTATCAGCTCTAATGACAGTCTGAGATTCCTTATCTATGGTAGAAATGTACTTCAGCAAAGATTAGAGTTCACGCCACTCATTGTCAGCAGAATTTCTGGCTACTAGATTGCACTGACAAGTTAATCTGATGTCTGTGAGATCATTAGAAGCTACATAAGATATGCCTACGAATAGAAACGTGCAAATAAAGCCAAACTCAGCGTTTGACACCAATTCCAATAACCGTACTGCTGGCTTCTGGCTTTTTTTTTCAACCTCCTATCATTCTGACATCAGTCTAGTTAGAAATGTCAGCAAAATAGTTCAAAATGTAATAGAAATTAAAACGTAGTAAAAAACAGATTCAGAAAACAGTTTAAAGTTACCTGAACAGTTAAAAATAGCAGTACTCCGTGGCCAGACTATCATTAATAGAAAAAGCCTCCAGCTTCTATTTAAGAAAAATGTCTTCAGCTTATAGCTGCTGCTCAATTAGAGAAGACAGGATTTTATGATTAGACTAACAGACATCTGTTTTGCTGTTCTCTTGAGACTGCAAGGAGAATCAAGATCTCAGCAACAGCATTTTTTTGAAATGAGTAAGAAATAGAAGGGCTGGAAAGATAAAGCAAAGATCTGGACACCTGAGTAATCACATGATCCACAGGCTTTTACCAGAACTGTAACAAGGAGTTACAGAAACAGTGGAAAAAGACCAGGTTTCCTGGAAGCAAGGACAAACATCTCATTATGGAGCAAAACATTGTCAAATCACCATCAGTATCAACATCAAACCAGTATCAGATCAACACAGTATGATCAATACTACGATAAAGGGAAAATTATTCCTTTCTGTCTGTAACAGTTGAAGAAAACTGAGTGCATGCACCTTGTCTGAAGACTCCATCAGATTATACCAGAAATACTTTCTTAAAAGGCCACGTCCTGCCAGGCAATGTCCCTTCCCTATGGTGGGCAGCAGTAAGACCAGCTGCTGTACGAGTTGTATGAAACTGCAATTCATTGCTGAGTTACTCTGTGCAAATGCAATTGCTTTTAGCAAGTTGCCAACAAATCGTACAAATGGGAAGTACTACAACAGGGATGCAGTGTTGAAAAGTTGATATAACTAGCTGCATATAAATAACTCAAGCAATGACCTATAACCTTCTTTTCTGCCAGACTAAGTTCTTAATATATACTGTGCTTTCACATGCAATGCAACTAATAGACCTGTCTATGATACAGCTGATGTGAGACCTCACTTAGCAATTAATTGGCCAGTACATAGATAGATATATTTTATAGATAGGCTGAGAATAGAAATATTTAAGTAAGGGTTTGCTAGATGTTGGTCTTTGATTATTCCTACAAATGTTAAATTAGTGTTATATAACATGTTAATTTATTTCCAAGAGAAAGTCCGTCAACTTTTACGTGACATTCTCTATAAACTTGTGGGAGCAAACAGTGGATGTTGTTCTCTTGGCAGCAAAAAATCTCCCTGACCCCTGCCAGCTGGTTCCCAGATGCAGCGATGACTCTGAACATCCCTGCTACCCCAGACCAGGGAAACTGTGCGAGCCCTCACTCTCCCTCACCCTCCACTCCCCGTGTTGCTCAGAGGCTGCCACCCTCCACACCTTTCAGATTTACAGATTTCGCCTGCATCCACCAAGCCCTTCACACCTGTGCTCTGCCTGTGCAGGGCAGGCAGGATGAGCAGGAGGCAGCAAACCTGGGGGCCACAGCTGCTGGCAGGCAGGGACACCATGGCTGGGGGAGCTGGGGAGACAGCAGGCTAGGCAAGGAGCAGGCAGCGAGTCTCCAAGGGCAGCACGGAAATGGTAGTCACAGCCAGCAGAGGACTAAGACTTGTCCTCAGCACCCCAGCTCCCAGGCTGGGTGGCTCCTCTGCCTTATCATCCTCCATGCATTTTGTAAGAGCTTTAAACTTTATCCCTAAACTAAGGACAGGAGAAGCAGCAGAGGAGGCAGAGAAACAAAAACAGATGAGAGAGCACAAGGGCAGTAAAATGAGAGGACAATATAAGTTAACAGAATTTCTGCTTCAGGAAAAAACAAAAATAGATGTATTTACTGACTGTCTCACTGCAGTACACAGAGGCAAATTATTATGAAATACACCGTAGACATCACAGATATTAGATAGTGGTAATATATTCTTATTTATTCAGTTAATTGACAAGAAATCAAATGAAAATATGCACTTCAGTTGCCAAAAACTACCTAAACAGCTCATCTTTACATGAAAGCTAATTACAACAACCCTAATAAAAAATATCTGAAATGTCAAGGACTTTCTCCTTTAATGTACTAAAAAGTTGCAGAAATTATTATCTAGTCATTTTTATATATTATTTACACTCTATAATACTTGATGTTAACACTGCGCTAAAAGGACATTATTTAAGCTGTAGAGGTAAACAATCAAAAAATTAAAAATTGCCAGTTCTGCTCTCCACTATATCTCTAAGTTACACAGGTGGTAACAGAGCAGTGTGGAAAAGATGTCCCAAGATCAGTGCTGCCATTGCACGCGAGTTGGCCGAGGCCAGAAGCGAGCCAGCAGCAGCAGTGGGCAGGCCAGCACTGACGCTGTGCAAACTCATCACACAATTCCTTTAAGTCATCCCCACCGAGATTCGCTGATGGCTCTCAGGATGCCCTCCACAAGCTATCACAGGTATGGTCTGACTGCACTAGAATGAACGCATCATACTGCTAGTATAAAAATATCCTAAAAAATAACCAAATAAGACAGAAACCTGAAAGAACAGGATCTAGAAATTTTCATTTAAATATGTCTAATGAATGGTTTTGCTCATTCTACCTACCTCCTCTTCCGCTCCTATGTCAACAGAGCAGCAGCTACGAGAGCACTGCAGCAAGTGTTACTTTCTTTTATGTCCCAACGTGGAAGTAAAGAGAAATGTTAAAAATAAACTACGGTACTGCCTGTATTGACAAAACATGATCCTTGGACACCCACTATTCCCAATCCTTTGCTATAGCTGCCTGTCCACTGAAGTTTTGCATTTTTCTCTTGGTTGCCTTCGCCTGGCATGCAGAGCTGCAAAGACCAAACTTTTTCAGAGAAAGTAAGGGTCATAAAGAGACACCATGCAAAGCATGGCTTCACAGGATTTGCTTTCTTCAGGGGATTCATCTCTTGCAATTAGAGTAAGGCCTGGAATATTTCAGCATTCTCTACAGAGACATACTCACCAGATCCTTGTCTGCCTTTTTATTGGCTAAAGCATCAACTTTGGAATCGAGCTCGCCTTGAATTTGGTCTCTCCTTTTCAAAACACCCTTAAAATGAAAAATGAATTAAAAAAAGAAGTAAAACACATTAAATTTTAGCCATATATTCAGAAAACCATCAAGCAATTTGGATAGTTAAGCAAGATCACAGAATGACACAATTCAAGAATTTTGGCATGATACAAGCACTTTCCTCAAAAAAATTTAAAATCATGTAGTGAAGGCTTATTTTTCAGTACCTACCTTTTGTCTTACGTGTTTTTTTCAAGAATCATAGTAAATCCAAAAGCAATGCCACAAGAATCTGCCATATACGGTATCTGCTAATTGTATAAGAAAGACTGCAGCAGCAGTTAACTTAGTATCAACTCAACCTACAATATATTCATTTTAAAAAAGCAACATGAGTTTGTGAAATCTTGTGAACAAAAGTATCTTATTTGAAAAAAAGCTACAATACAAAGTAGAATAAATGACTAAGAAGGGCATACAAAGTATTATTGAAATTGTGACTTTAACCAATACTATTTTGTAAGTGCCAACTGTAGTTCAGTAAAATTGGATAAAATTATCATAAAAATGATAGATGTGGTAACATTGATATATGTGCTTATTTTCAGTGTATGTAAATATTTTGTCTAAAACTGGCTTACAGGTATTGGATTTTTAGCATAATGTCAAAAAATAATTAGAAAGGGGAGGAAATGTTACTTGTTAGACCACAAAACAGGAATGGTATTACAAATTAAATTTCCATTTCTGATGTTCATTTGCTCTGTGACCTTGAGCGAGTCTTATAAATTTCTCTTTGCCTTAGTTTCCTCATCTGTAAAAGCATACTCAAGTGTGCTTATCTCACAGAAATGTTACAAGGCATTAGTCCTTTTAAAAAAATAATCAGAAGCAGGACATATATGATTACAAATCTCAAAATCTACATTTACATTACCTTGCCACAACTGGTTTTACAGCTTCTTCTTCATATACTAAAAAGATTTTCAGTGTTTACCTCTAGCATTGGGCATGTTGAAACAGCACAGGAGGTGAGTTTTCAAATAATTTTTCAATGTTTCTTTTTGAACAGATACTCACTAGAAAAATTTGGTAAACTTGACTTTGGACAGCTCTGAGTAATACATTAGCAGTACATACTAACACATAAGTCTACCTTTCAGTAGCTCTGAATATCTTTTGTTTAGATAAATATAGAAAATATTTAGCTGTAAGCACAGAAGCAAAACAAATAGGTCTGGAAGAGCTGTCCTTCATATTACAAGTACTTTCTCTTTTTTACTATTTCTTTTGCTTTTTTTAAAACTATGTTATTGACTATATGCCAACTTTTATCACAAATACTACTTAAATTACAAAATAAAACCCATGATTTTAATATCAGTGTGTTACAACTATAGGCAAGTGCTGACTTCCAATGGCAAACAGAGGGACTGTGTTTTATAAACATATTATTATACTTTTATAATTTTTTTGTATAATATTTAATGTTACCCTGCCACAAAACCCTCAAATAATTCTATGTGGACCCATAACAATTTATTGCTGCAATTTGTACCCTGACGCACAGCAGGGCAGTTACACCCTCCAGATTTGCTGTCTCCACTGTGAGTCAGTTAGGAAGGAGCCAGTCTAGATGTAAATATTTAGCTATGAATTCATCTCTTTCCTTAGTTTAAGGCTGAACTCCCAACACTGGAAAATACAAGGACTAATTCATTGTACTGACCACACCTTCTTCTGCACATTTGTGCTTTATCTTCTTGCAGCAACGCACAAAGGTACCTGTGATGAGGGGTTAAACATACCCTAGAAAGCAGGTTTTACTAGTATGTGACTTCCTCTATTGTACTTTTAGTATGACTCGTAGTCCCCTCTCCAGACTGTGAGAGGGAAGTAAGTTGTAGGAAAAAAAATCCATGGTGAATGAAAGGAAAAGAACAGTGGTTGAACAGGAATGAACTAGTGGAGCATGATTTTCCTCTGGACAGGACCTTGTGGCAGCTTAATGCTGCATTCCAAGTGTTGCATTAAGGACATCGCAACCAAGGGAAAAAAAAAACAAAAGCAAAAACAAAAATGAAAACCAGCAAGGAACAACAGCAACTTGCAACATGTGCATTAAGAGCCAGGAAGTCATTCTGTGGTTTCTGCAGAGAAATCTCTCTGTGCTGTGCACAAAAGGGAGCACCTCTAAAAGGGCGAGCCAAACTGCAGACTAGAAGGCAGCATCTCTTCAAAAACATGAGGATGGAATGGCTCACAGGTAACAGACTTACAAGTTCTGAAAAATAAGATTGAAATTGGGGGAAAGGAGGCAATACTGCAATTTGCTAAACCAGTAATCTCTTCATACCTTCAAGCAAAGTAACACCTATCTGCACCTACCTGCATGTACATTTAAATAATGAGGTCTGCGAGATACAGGACATTTTGTATGGTCCCTCTTTCAGTGAAGCTTGTTTTAAAGACAGTAGTCACTGCAGCAGTAGTTCTTAACCTTTCAGTAGCTAAGCCTTATTGAGAAATGGGCAATGCTGTGCATCATGCCAACAAAGGCCTTTGCTGGCCGAGTTAACTTGGGTCTTGCTCTACAGATGGCCTGTAGCATGCTCAGCCCCTGCTCAGAAACCACTGCAGTATGAGCTGGGTTCCCAGCAGAGACACAAGAACAGATACTGCAGCTTGCACTGGGATGGCAAATCCTAGATAAAGATGTGTTTGTAGACATTTTCTGCTTTCTGAAGGCAGCAGAGTGGGAATTATGACATGCTGAAGTCAGGTTTTGAGTTATGTTGATTATCAATCAGGACAGATTTTTTACATTCTCTCCAAGTGCAAGAAAAACACATACATAAAAGGAACTGAGAGCATCAGCTTATGACAGAGACTAAACCGTGCTTATATAATGACACAGGGACTGGAAGTTCCCTGCTGTTCTAGAAAAAGAAAACATAATTTAGGAACATCTCCGAGAAAATGAAAAACCTCTCCAGTCCTTCTCCCCCACACAATCTGTTACAAGATGAGTCCGTATTTCACCAGTGTCAGAAGAGGTCTTCAAGCTGCTCTTCCTCGAGCCTGTGTTCCAGCCTCTCTGCCACAAAACAGAGCTCTCTTCAAAGGGCAAAATCCAGACTCTTCTGCAACTGTTACCAAGGGCTTACTGCCACACAGAACTGTCAAGCCCTTGTCTTCTGAACGGGGTGGCTCTTGCCTGATTAACAAGGGAAACAGGACAAACTACATTCTCTGCTAATGGACAGCTATCCTGTGCTGTGCACGTTAACTAACAACAGATAGCAGAGTGACTGCAAAATCATTTTCATCAGTCACAAAATCTCTTCTTGAGTTTATCAGTGGCCTAAGCCAAACTTCATATACTGCCATAAGGAATTCTTAAGGAAACCTTACCATCAGAATTTCACTGTAGAGAACATATTCATGTATGACCGGTAGCAGATATTCCGAGAGCCCTGCCATTCGTTTCTCTGTAGCCTTGCAACACTTGTCAATGCAGCTGGCGACGCCTTTTAGGGAGTCTGCTATATCTTCTTCTGATGCTGACCAAAGTGTGTGGATGGGGCCGTATTCCTTCATTTCATTAAAATACTCTTAACAGGAACATATGCACAGGTTAGTTTTTTGTTCACTAACAGATGTCAAAGTGATACTAATTGCAACCTCATATTTACTGTGAATGCAGCTAGAAACTGGGTCTAATGTTTAAATTGGTTCAAATGACCAAGATAGTAAACTGCAGTTCATGGTTTCTGAATAAACTAATCAATGAATTTGTTGTAATTAGAAAATTGTTCCTAGAAATCTATCAACAAAAATGCCCCAGTCATTTTAAAGGAACACATACACTCAGGTAGACCTGATAGGTTATATTCAGATCAGCCAATGATCTGAATTATTTCACGTTGCCTTGATACGGAGGGACAGGAGCTTTAGCAGCCCCAGCAGCAGTCGGTCTGATTTGCTTCTACTCCCCTCACCTCCACTGCTGCAGGGAGGCTCCGAATCCTGCCTTGGTTTTGAAACTAGCAGCCTTAATATGTCCCAAAAGGTGCAGATGACACACTGAAGTTCATTCCAGTTCTGCAGGTGTTATCTTCTTTAGAAGTTTTTTGTTAATCTAAATAGATAGATACCCTAAGAATTGCTCTTCTTTATGTCTCTAGGCCAAGTGATAATTTGTGAAAGAAAGAATAAGGCCCAGAACTCACTGTTTGGCAGTACTTAACTTGGGCAAGGCTGGATATCACCTGGAAGCTGTATGTTCACAGGATGGTACTGTGAACACATTTTCATGTATTGAAAACATAATTTTATCACAATTTAATTTATAATAAATAAATGTCCAACAAAAGATGCAAAACAGCTATGTGCCATGAAGAAGTCAGTGTTTACTTTGAGATCACTTTGACAAAAAAACCTCCATGGAAGATGTAATTAAGACTCTCATGTTAAGCTATTACAAGCAGGAATATTCTCTGAATCACAGCTATCAACAGGTCATGTCCCCAGCAGTGCAGCCCTGCACACTAGTGTTCTGCCTATTGCTATTTGGAAAATCTAGAAAGATACACCCAGCAGCACTTGGGAGCGTGTCAAAATTCATACGGATTTCCAAGAAATATTTTGGCACTGATGACTTGAACCTAAGAACCTCAGCCAGCTATTTCCACTGGAATGAACTATAACAAAAGGTACCCTTTTCAGCAACATGTCTTTTATAAGACCGCTCCAACTCAGTGAGGACGTGCTGAGATCTGGTACTGCACACAAAAGCACAAGGTCTAAATTACTACAGAACACAGCGTAGCACTTCAAATTACATTATATATACAATAACATCTCTCAAGTGCTGACCAGTAGAAATTGTAATCAACAGACCTAGTCTGAGATCACGGTCAAGCTCAGAAAGTTAGTAATTTAGAGTTCCAAGTAGGTGTACAAACTGTTGTTACTTAAGAAAAAAATATAAGCTTAAAGTCACCCTTCTCAAGAAAATTCTAACAGGCACGGTTTCCCATGACAGAAACTATGCCCACCAGTAAAGCTCTTTAAAAATAAAAAAAAATCTACTTGCTCAACACTTAAAGGTGCAGAATGAAACTAAAAAAGAGACATTTAGAGATTTGGAATCTGTGCAGCATTAAGCCAGTACAAGACAGGGCAGAAAACTGGGACTCTACATTCCATTCAAAGTACAAAACAAAAGGTCATGCAGCTCTCCAATAACCGCCAGAAAAAGACAGCCATACTTGTTATGTTTTCTTCTTTTTAAGTTCCATATCAAGCAGGTCAATGACATGTTAAAAATCTCCCTATTACCAAGTTATTCAAGTTAACTTGAAGATTTGCCAGAACAATGACCATTATGAAAAGCACAGGATAAATACAAATCTCCCTTTTTTCCCTGCTTGCTGGAAAGAAGTATTTTGCTTGGCACAATTAAAATGAATTTACTGTTTACAGCAACTCATTTTCCAAAACATTAATTTCTTAAATCCATAAAAAATATATTTTTTCTACTTACCTCTTTCTTCCTTGTAAATTCTATGAGCTATTTTGTCCAGTACATTTATTTTCTGACTGAATGTTTCAATGTATTCATTCATTTCTGTAAACATTTCAGGACGATTTTTAACTCCTCCTCTTACTGAGGATGCTACAGCTCTTACAGTCTGTCCCATTCTGCTCAGCAAGCCAGGACCCTGCTTCTTGTGTGAGGAGAGTTCCTAAAAAGAGAACATGCTAAGTTTACTTACACGTACATTTTTAAATACTCTAAAAATAATACGTGGTTTAAAGCTTTATTTTTTTTTTTAAAACAAAACTATATACATAGACCTCTGTGGAAAAAAAGTAATTCAGATGTCTTTTTTTTGTGGATAAATCTTATTCTAAAATTATTAGACCAGTGTCAGAACCGTAACTGTCACATGCGTTTATTGAATAAGCCTTTCTGGACAAACATAAACATGCTCTCACAAAGTGTCATGCTCTCACAAAGACAGATTAAAGATGGCAGGAAACCTTTACCCTTTCGTTCCTTAGAGCTAGTTGACTAGTTTGCAATTTAGCCTTTTGAAACGGAAAGCAGAGGTAATGATTGCAGAAAAAAGTAATTGAGAAAAGCAAACAATGTTCCTACTGGAAGAAATAATCCAACTATTTTTGTGTAACTATTTTTACATGTTGATAGAATAACCTTTGCTAAAGTTCAGAGGCAGGCTTTCTGAGTACAAAACTCTGATCTTCAAGTGGAAACATCTTGCAAAAATACCACAGGAAATTCAAAGGATATATTCTTCTCTAATGAGACTAGTGTAACTTTAAAACAAACCAAGCAGATGAAAAAGACAGTGCCATGCCAAAACAATAATTCATTTAAATCACTACTTTTCATATAATCTTTGAAGCTTATGTGTATAATAGAAAGCATGCAGAGTTGAAATACTGTGAATTTGCCACAAAAATCCAAAATGCAGCAACAAAAACTGCTTTGGAAGGTACAGCAGTATTTATGGCCACACGCAAGATTACCAAACACACAGAAGAAAAGGTTATCTCAGGAGATGAATATTCCATAAATTCCACACCTTCTTCTGATACTTCTGTAACAAGCCATGGGAGGACGCTATTGAATACTGAACTAGGGAGACTCCTGATGCATTCTACTAACACAAAACCTGGTTTCGTATAACTGCAGATAAAAATTTTACCCAGGCCTGCGCAGTAAGAAAAATTTTGAAGTCTTCATTGAAAGTTAAAGTTGGATGATCAGCAATACGGTTCAAAAATTTATGTAAAGCTTTTCTCCGAGTCTCAATGAATTCATCACTAAATCGTTCCACCATTCCTTTCATTATGAACTTTTCAGGCAATGGCTAAGGAAAGAAAGAAAAAGATATATTACATAACTTGCATAATATTAGGGATATTATAATAGTTATTGTCTTATCAAAAACATAGGTATACCTTGTAAAATCTACCATGCAAAAACCAAATTGTTACAAAACTATCATATTTAACAGTGGTATAAACTGGTTCTTGTAACCAATAGTGCAGCAGAATACAAGTACAATTAAGAAAGGGGAAATAAATTACTGCAAATTACTGCAAATGGCACAATTACAAACATAAGGAATACCTTACAGAATTTTTAATTATCACATACATATATACATATAAAGCTACTAAAAGGTTAGTTTAATGTTTGTGAGACTTCAGAAACCCAGGAAAGACCTCAAACATCTCTGTATAAAACTGGGGCCATCTTATAAATGAATAAAAATAACGTAAGTTTTAGCAAACGAACAGGAATAATTAGCGTTGGATGTGCTTCTTCGAGTTTGCTCTTCAGCCAAAGGAAATCCTGATACCGTCTTCGAACTTCATATTCACAGGAGTCAAATGCACCACGAGATGTCTGAAAACCATGGGTACAAAAAACAGATCCAGAAGGTTAGAATAACAGGAAAAAAGAACAATATTGTTTCAGATTTTGAGGAAGACTGCATACTTGAAGGGAATGCATACATGATTCTATTTTGCCCGTGCTATTTGCTTGCTGTCTTATAATGTGCAATGATTAATTGCTTTATGAAATAAAACATACAATTTTAGCAAAAAATGAAGGTTCTACTTTAAAAAAACAACAAAACAAGTACTAAACAGCAAACAGAGTGACTTAAAATAATCAGCCTAGCAGTGTTTCCAAAAGGTTTTGGTCATTACTTTACTGTGGCATTTCCCTTTTTAACAATCATGGTTATGCTCATTACTTTTAAGGCACTTCTTCAGAAGTGATTAGAAATTATGAGAAGAAAGTCCATTTTTTAGCATTCTGAAAAAACTAGAAATAGCTGACATATGTCCTTGGGGCCTGCTGATGCCTGTCAACGATTCCTACATTCAACACGTGAAAACATCAGCATATCATAGAAGTAACATTTCCTGTGCTGTATAATGGATTCTACGTTCCATCATCAATTCCAGTTCTGCAGCCCTTTGTCAGAGCTTGCCAACAAACCTTTAATGCTTATAAAAATGCTTATTACAGCATTGCAAAAATGTCAAACCATGAGATTTATTTTATCACTGCTCTATCTTCTAGAATCAAGCTACAAAGAGCCCATGTTTTCCTCAAAGTGATGCATGCTGTTTAGCATTCAGTGTTGCACAGAGATCTATAATGTGATGCAAGTAAATTCTAAAAAACTCAAAACACGCATTTGTAATCTAAAAATTTTGGAGGACTGAATAAAAATTTTTCAAGGTATGTGGGAGGAATGCCATTACTTTATCATCAACAACCAGCACTTCAAATTAAACACGATAAGAAAGGATGGAAGAGATAAAAAACCAAAAGCAATCCACCTTACAGCCCTTCCATACTTGCCTGCAGAAAAAAATGTTCTTTCGTCTACAAAAAGACGCATAAAGTGAAAACTATTGCTAGCAACCTAATGAAGATAGCTCTCTTCCTACTCTTTAAATATTTTATGAGAAATTGATAACTTCTTTTACTTAAAGATGAATAATTCCCATTTGAAAATTTGGTTTTAAATGAATCTTTTAAAAAGAACTCAAAATAAAATAAATTAACACAGTAATTCTCAAAACACAGCCTGAGGAATATTTGCTGGTAATCCCAAAAGAGCTGTCTGGTCTCACAATGCTGACTTTCTTCCTTATTTCCAGTAAATAATTTGCATTCAGGACAGCTAAAAATACACTATGTTGCCTCCTAATATTACTTTTTCCATTTGAGAATTGTGGCAGTTTCCCCAGAAATCATATGCAACTGTAGATGGGAAACAAACTTCCATGTGATAGTGGGCACTGCAATCACAAAAGAATGGAGCTGACAGACTTTATAGCAGGTAACTTTCACACAAGACAAAAGACTGCACAAGTGATCCAAAAGTCATAAAATACTTGAGCTAACATAGTATCTTCAAACCAAATCCGCATTTCTGCTGCTTCATATTCCTGTTGAAGATCACAACAGAAAATGCTATTTTCATATAGAACTGATTTTGCCATTGAAGGAATATCAGCTATTTTCTCAGTATAAAAAAATCTATGCACATGTGTGTAGACTTACACTGATTTTTTTTCAGAACCTACCCCACAGTTTCATACAGTTTTAGAGGCCTATAACTCCAAGCAAATTGAGACTATAATTTCCATTTAGTAATATCCCAGAGAATAGTTCAAAAGAGTGAAAATACTGCTACTGTTATCAGTGTAAGCCATTAAGGCTGCGAATAGATGCTTACCTTTGTGACTACTCTGTACGTAATAAATGTTTCAATGGCTGTAATGTGGCTTTCAGGATCATCAACAGTAATGAAGAGATCTCTTAATTCTGGTTCATCTTCAAATTTATACTGGTTTATCATAGATGAGGGAGATATTGGCATTGAAGGACTGAATGAGTTTGCCTCAGCCAGTGATGTGTCCTACAGATAAGATGTGAGAACATTCGTATTGAAACATATTTATACACACACAAACATGTCTCAGATGCTAAAATGGCAAGTTTTTAAATAAACTGGTAGAACATAGGGCAGACGAAAGAATTACATGATATGTGGCAAATCTATTACCATTTCCAGTATTCACTTCAGTGAGAATAAGATGACATAAGATGAAATAAGAATGAGACATTCTATAACTGATGAAAGCAAAATGCTACCATTTCACAAGAACTTTATGCATAGCTAGAAAGAGAACTTGCCTGTAAATGCTAAAATTAGTTATGAACACAAGCACCCAGTACTTGTGTAGTATGATTAGCAGCTTTATTAAAATTGTTAGAAGCCAATTACTCAGGACTTATGATGTTTGAATTATCTCTAATAAGCTGAATGGGGTGGATAAGAAATGATGATTTTAAAAAACAAGACAAAAATCCAAATCAAAATTTTTACTGGAATTGAGTATTTCAGTTTGCCTGTATTTTAAATTAGAATTTGAAATGGAAAACTTTTACAGAGACGTAAATTTAATCTTTTAAAAAAGTAAGGATGAAGTACAAAATTACTGCTTAATTTCTCAATTTAATTAAACTGAATTCACTGACTCCAGAAAACAGCATAAGTGAATAAATGATTAAAAATAATAAACGAGGACAATTAAAATCTATCATCATATTTTAAATATCAAACATTTAATATAGCTTTTGCAATTTATATAATGCAATGGAGTATTTCAATTAATAACAAACTTCAATATTCCCTGGTGTTTTCAGAAAGTGCTTTCTCTTTTGCAAAATTTAAGAAGTTTATATGCAGAATTGGATAAAAACGGGCTATTTAAATTAGAGTTTCTGCATGAGGTCATCAGGTGAATGAGCACCCACCCTGCCTTGTGCCAGCCACCGGAGGCTGGCCAGCCGGGAGCAGCCCTCCCTGGCCTTGCCCCCGCCGTCCGGCAGCCACCGGGCTCCAGGACGCATCGCTACCAAATGTGTCACCTCGCTAGCCACCAGCAATGGCACATGACTTCTTTTTGCAGACCTCTCAAGGCAGAAGCATCCTTACTTCTCCGAGACGTATCGGCAGCTGCTTCTACCAGACCGTGACCTTCATTCGCTATCCTAGCTCCTGTGCTCAAGTGCCCGAGCCGTGTGACACAGCCACAGCCGTTAAACATGGCTAAGGGCAGGCACGCAGTCTTGCAGGAGCCTCGCCGTTTGCTGCGGGGTCACCTGGGGAGCCAGCAGCTGTGACAGCGGTCCAGCCAAGGGCCTGCTGCTGACACCGCGGTTCTGCCGGGAAGGGAGCTGGGCTGGCAGGTCTCCACCTTGGGCTTTGTCATGTAAACTAATGGAAGTGGAGCGCGGTAACTTACAAATCAGTGATGAGAGGGAACGGGAACGGGATAAGGCCGGAGGATTCCTTCCGAGCACCTCCCAGCTCACTGACCACCCGCTGCCAACATGGCGCGGGGCGGCCCGTGGACGGGCCCACCGTGGACGCCTGCATGGCCGGCGCCTTCCCCAGCCCCAGGGCCGCGCTCCGAAGGGGCACCTGACCCGCGCTGCCGGACAGCCGCCGTCCTTCGGCCGGGGCGTGCAGCACGGCGGGCCCAGCTCTCGTGCTGTGCTGCGGTCCTGCATAAGACTTCTGCACTGTGAACAGAATCCTTACAGGCTCACTTGAACTAACTTGCTATTGGTTTTACGCCACAGTAACACCAATTGCTTGGGTGTCCAAGCCTATGAATAAGCAACATAGAATGGTTTGGGTTGGAAGGGACATTAAGACCACCTAGTTCCAACCCCCTGCCATGGGCAGGGACACCTCCCACTGGACCGGGTTGCCCAAAGCCCCATCCAGCCTGGCCTTGAGCACTTCCAGGGATGGGGCATCCACGGCTCCTCCAGGCAACCTGTTCATGAAGTTGACTGCTCTCCTGCATGCAAGATAATCCCAGAGTGGTAAAAAATGGTCCTTTCTAGTGCCTTGCTGACTATGGAGCATGCAGAAATGGGATGTTGCTGAAGAGAAAACTGGTAAAATGTCACAAGTGGAAATGCGTGAGCCCACACAAACTGGACTCGTGTATTGTCATGTGGGACCGAGGAATACAAGACCGGCATCACTGAGGATGGCAAGAATTTTCCCTTTGGATTCAGCTGGACCAAAACTGTCTCTGGGACACATTCTCCCCTCCTGTTCTTTTCCTGCCTTAAACCTCATTGTCTACTGCCAGCTCTCTCTTTTGGATTTATCAATGTACTCTCACACATATGGAGTAGAAACTTATATTGGGAATTATGCACTGAAAGCACTAATGTACCAGATCTCCTCACATCACTTATGTGCAGTTCTTTGACCAGAGAAACATAAGCAAGATGGAAGATTAAAGGCAACGCTTTAAATATTATAGAGCTGCTTCCTTGTATAACTGTCAGCCACTTTATGTATCTTACTTAGCCTGTTCCACCCCACGATTTCTGTACTAGTATGTAGTCAGCACTGATTGGAGTGGTGGAGGATGAATGGAAAGGCTGTGTTTTCATTGCTCGCCAGCACTAGCTGCCCATGCTCTACATGAAGAACGAGAACCATTTTCTAAATGTGCTAGTTCAGGGCAGACCACGCCATTCAAAGTGCTGAGACAATGGGAAATTTCCAGGGAAAGAAAAACGCATGTAAGCATTTAAGGGACGTGAAAGGCCATATACTTGAGGAATAATGACATTGCAGAGCCTAAATTGGATCAAGGCAAATGTGTTTCATATTTTCTAATTTCCTACGGGTCATTAATATCTTAATGTTTCCTTCCTCCTTCTAGGTTGCTAATAAAAGTTGCTCTATACAGGCAGGTTCCTGAAAGCATGCTTTTATATTAAAGGGCTAACGAATACATGGTTTATGAAACAAAACAGTGATAATAAAAATCCATAGAATAAGCAGGTCTTCTGGTTTGTTGTAATACGGCTATTGTGTCACCTGTACATGAATGAATGCATGTAAGTTTTAAACAAGCCTCTGTTTCTTTATCCTCATGATACTTCAGGTTTACTTCCAGCAGCTTCTGAAGTTTGCCTGACATAAGTCTGACGCCATCACAGGAACGTAGTAAAAAAAAAAAAGGATAATTTTCTATTTTCTAATACAGCTGTAATTCTGGGGTTGAAACTATGTTTTTGTGTGCATACTGTTGAGGGCTGAAGGAGTTTTATGGCAGAGAAAAAACAGACAATTCTTCTAGCTCTTGTTCTTCAAAGCTTTTTTTGGTTTAAAACTTTCTTCCTCTTTATCCATGCAAAGAGAATCAAGGCCCTGGCCTTGATAAGGGTGTACTGTCCCACACCTTCCACGACTGCACGTGCCTACTGCACCCTTTATGCCTTCCATGCCCTTGAACTACTGACAGAAGAGTTGGCAGAACCATGTGCTGATCAGCAAGCGGGTTCATGCATTTTGATTTACTGGCCAGGAGAGCAAACAGATAAAAAAACGAGCTCCTGCAGCATGGGGGCTTTGCTCTGGGTCTCCCTCCTCTAATACTGGCAGTTACCTTCTCCCACTCTCACATTTGGCAGCAATTCGTCAGTAAGACTCCAAAATTAATGAGTGACGGAAAACACTCATACAGCAGGAACATCCTCAAAGTAGGCTGAGCCCACAGCTGAGCCTGCAGCTTTCTGTAGAAAACATTAAGCCCAGGGGTTTTCCAAAGCACGGTTCCTCCCCAGAGCATGGGTGCCTGACTCGGGGCTGCCGCCAGCCGTCCCACCAGGATCCAGAGTGTGCACTCTTCTGAGGCCAGGGACCCAAAGCAGGTCTGGAAACAAAGGATGTGGTGGCAGAGTTCGTCTTCTAAGAGAATAGCTTAGTTGTTGGAGCATTCTCCAAAGAAGGAAAGAGATTCAGGAAGATAGAATAGTTCCTTGGCTGAAACATTCACTTTTAAATCAGGCTCAAATCTCTGATCAACTTGTTCTGGAAAAAAAAAATTAGTTTCTATGCAATTCTGTAGTGGCATGTACATCTTTCTAGAAACACCATGAATTAAGTTTTTGGTAATTATGGAAGGGAGACAAACACTGTAAAACAGAGTTGTGAAAGGAGGGCTGCTTAACATTTTAAGTATTAACCAAATCATTGACAGCTTTGTCAATGCTATGTCAAGGTACCACTAACAGGGAACACAAGGATTACCGGAGTGAGTGTTGCAACACATGTGGTACTACACTGTACTCATGGAAGACAGTAGGCTGAAAACATTGTGTTTGTGTGACTCATAATTCAACCCTGAGAAGTTGTCTCTGCTAAAATGACCTTAGAACTTTTTCCATGGTAACAGAAACTAGGATAAAGTGAAATGCATGTTACATTATAAAATGCTTTATCAGAGTTCCCAAATAAGATGCTAGTCTGTAATATTTGAGATATGTCACAGGGTACTGGGTCAATGGTTTATGACACCAACAGGTTAAATGTCTATGAGTTTTATACAATGAAATCTTCGCGTTTACATCTTGAGTAATAGCTTATGGTATTGAGGCTGACAATTTTTAAGAATCTCATTTTTCACCATTTTGGTAGCTGGTCCATTTGTTTGACTAAACTTTGAAAAATGAAGTCAATGTCAGTGTCAGGCACTGAGCACTGCGCCGCCGCTGCATCCCGTTTGGCCTGCAAATGCTACACCACTACCTCAAAGGCAGTGGTGTGAGAAACTCCATTAAAATGCAATTCAATACAAAGTGGTCTTGGAACAGTACATTATGGAAAAATCAGTTTTACAAAACTTAGTCTGAAGCTACATTTAGCCTGTCAATTTCCCTTTACTACACAGAACATACACGAACAGGGGCTGTAACCCCGAATCACCCTCATCATCTCAAAAGATCAGCCCTCAAATCACAGCTGCAAGCAAACCGTGAATTTCTGGCCGATACATAACCACTAAATGCAGGTGTCCAAGATTTGGAAAGCACACACATAGTGAGTTTCACATAGTATGACACTCACGTGGTGAGTTTCACATTGTATGACAGATCTTCCTGCGTGCAGAAATAGGTTATCGTTTTGTGTGCATTAACAGTATTTAAGAGTTAATACAAGCAAGAAATATTTTGCATTAATCTAGGTGGCAAAAAATTAAGGATATAGATATTTGTCATATAGCAGCAGTATCTCATATCATCTACACTTGTTTTTATTTTTTTATTCTCAAGGAATATTGCCCTTGACAAGCAAGCATGTTGATACGTTGTACTGATAGGCACTGATACCTGCATGCAGAACTGTCAGACCTTACCTGGAAAAGCAAAAGGATTCAAGGCTAAAACTGTGTTTAGCACTGGTTTTGCATGCAAGTTCAGTGAATCATTCATCTCTTCATGTCAGGTCAAGACTTTTCTAGAAAGTACGGTTTAGCTAAACCCTAGCTATGCTTCAGAAAAACACAGACAACTTGGTGAAATTTAGCCTGACCTCTTGTATGTTACACACCATTAAATTACCTCTGGCCTTAAAATCCAGGAATTTCAAGAATTTTACTGTTTCACAGTTTAAATACATAGCTCCCAAGAATGAGACTCTTATTCCAATGTTTTTTTATTCACACATTAACAAAAAAAAAGTATTTTTTTAACAGAAATATAGAAAATATACATTTAATTCATATTACAATTGGTCCTAATGAAAATCTTTGGTATCGCATTTTCAAACAGTAAAAATATTTGCTATTTCTGTCCATTGTCACACATCCTGGTACACAACAGTTTAGAAAGTCTCAAAAGGCGGAGGGGCTATAGCCCCCACATATGTTTTTTCCACCTTAGCTCTCCATATGTCCTTAAGTGATATTTTAGATGCTGTCTTGGTAAGGCAAATGGATTCATCACATGCTCTCTTCTTTAATGGCTGAGAAATATCTTCACTAAGTCATCACAAAATGAGAAACGTTACGCATGCTGGCCATACCATACTTCATTAGATTAACTAAAATCAGCGACGTTGGCAAGACTAGCGTACACGTATGCAGCCAGCTAATTCTGTGTGCTTGCAAAACGTGCACCCTAATGTACCGTCGCTCACAGTCGTTTTATTCCCTTCGTCGCAACACAGATGCTACCTTCCTATGCGAAGGTGCCTGTTCCTAGACCTCCCTTCATCTTTTAACAGAAACTCAGGCTGAAGCTTGGAGATATTTGTTTATATTTAAATACAAGTGCAACCACTAAACACGGCTGTTTATTTAATTTACAGACACACAGACGGTACACGACAAATATAAGCGACAGCAAAATTACGGCGGCCCCGGATTACTCGGCGATTGCAAAGTAACAGCAGGCACCGCCGGGCAGCCCGTCAGCAGCGGCGCACGCCGCCTCCCCGTTCCCCCACCCCGGAGGCTGCTCAGCGCCGACCGACGCCCGCCTCCGCGCGGGGACGCGCCCGGCCCGCCACGAGCGGCGGGGGCTGCCCG